>CM053787.1:111921962-112521962 GCA_028749045.1 Cupressus sempervirens
TTAACTCTTTTTTCTACTCAAATTGAATTAGTCAACTCTTTATTTTACTCAAATTAAATCTGTTAACTCCCTTTAATTTGGAAATCTCTTTTTATTACTGAACTTCACCTTTAATCCTGACCGCTGATTGAAATCGATCTCAACCGTTGATGAATTCCAAAAAAGTCTATTTAAGAGACCCTCATCTCTTCATTATGAAAGGTTGAATGAGAATTTGCATCGAATTGTTGCTGGAATTCATACTCACATTTGCTCATATTCACATATGCAAAGATCAAGTTTGACCAAAAGTTGACCAGATTTAACCACGATTGACTTGAGTTGACTAGTTTCGAAAAAAATTTTGAAATTATTAAATGGAATTATTTAATTAAACAGAGTACTTACTTTTACTTTATTAAACAAAATTATTTAAATAAATGAGAAGCTATTTCTAACTAATTAAATGAAGTTATTTAATTAAATAACAAAAGTGTCTCTAATTAATTAAAGATTATTTAATTAAATAGAAAAAGTAATTATGAGAGCATATCTCATTTTATTAAATTAAATATCTCAACAAAATCTCTCTTCAGTTCAAAAAAGGAAAATTTCAGTTAACTATTGATAAAAAATGAGTTAAATTAGTTAACTCCTTTTTCTACAAAAATTGAATGAGTTAACTCCTTATTTCACTCAAATTAAATCTGTTAACTCTCTTTAATTTGGAAATCTCCCTTTATGACTGAACTTCACCTTTAATCCTGACCGTTGATTGAAATCGATCTCCACTGTTGATGAATTCTAGGAAAGTCTATTTAAGAGACTCTCATCTCTTCATTTTGAAAGGTTGAATGAGAATTTGCATCGAATTGTTGTTGGAATTCATACTCACATTTGTTCATATTCACATATGCAAAGATCAAGTTTGACCAAAAGTTGACCAGATTTAACCACGATTGACTTGAGTTGACTTGTTTCAAAATTTTTTTTGAAAAAATTAAACGAAATTATTTAATTAAATGGAGTACTTACTTCTAATTAATTAAATAATGTTATTTAATTAAATGAGAAGCCATTCCTAACTAATTAAGTGAAGTTATTTAATTAAATAAGAAAAGTGTCTCTAATTAATTAAAGATTATTTAATTAAATAGAAAAAGTAATTATGAGAGCATATCTCATTTTATTAAATTAAATATCTCAACAAAATCTCTTTTAAGTTCAAAAAAGGAAATTTTCAGTTAACTATTGATAAAAAATGAATTAAAACAGTTAACTCCTTTTTCTACTCAAATTGAATGAGTTAACTCCTTATTTTATTCAAATTAAATTTGTTAACTCCCTTTAATTTGGAAATCTCCCTTTATGACTGAACTTCACCTATAATCCTGACCGTTGATTGAAATTGATCTCAATTGTTGATGAATTTCAGGGAAGTCTATTTAAGAGACTCTCATCTCTTCATTTTAAAAGGTTGAATGAGAATTTGCATCGAATTGTTGTTGGAATTCATACTCACATTTGCTCATATTCACATATGCAAAGATCAAGTTTGACAAAAAGTTGACCAGATTTAACCACGGTTGACTTGAGTTGACTAGTTTTGAAATAATTAAACAAAATTATTTAATTAAATGGAGTACTTGCTTTTAATTAATTAAACAAAGTTATTTAATTAAATGAGAAGCCATTCCTAACTAATTAAATGAAGTTATTTAATTAAATAAGAAAAGTGTCTCTAATTAATTGAAGATTATTTAATTAAATAGAAAAAGTAATTATGAGAGCATATCTCAATTTATTAAATTAAATATCTCAACAAAATCTCTCTTCAGTTCAAAAAGGGAAATTTCCAGTTCACTATTGATCAAAAATGAGTTAAATACGTTAACTCCTTTTTTTACTCAAATTGAATCAGTCAACTCCTTATTTTACTCAAATTAAATCTGTTAACTCCCTTTAATTTGGAAATCTCTTTTTATGACTAAAATTCACCTTTAATCCTGACCGCTGATAGAAATCGATCTCAACCGTTGATTAATTCCAGGAAAGTCTATTTAACAGACCCTCATCTCTTCATTTTGAAAGGTTGAATAAAAATTTCCATTGAATTGTTGTTGGAATTCATACTGACATTTGCTCATATTCACATATGCAAAGATCAAGTTTGACCAAAAGTTGACCAGATTTAACCACGACTGACTTGAGTTCACTAGTTTTGAAAAGAATTTTGAAATAATTAAATGAAATTATTTAATTAAATAGAGTACTTACTTCTAATTAATTAAACAAAGTTATTTAATTAAATGAGAAGCCATTCCTAACTAATTAGGTGAAGTTATTTAATTAAATAAGAAAAGTGTGTCTAATTAATTAAAGATTATTTAATTAAATAGAAAAAGTAATTATGAGAACATATCTCATTTTATTAAATTAAATATCTCAACAAAATCTCTCTTCAGTTCAAAAAGTGAAATTTCCAGTTCAGTATTGATCAAAAATGAGTTAAATTAGTTAACTCCTTTTTGTACTCAAATTGAATCAGTTAAATCCTTATTTTACTCAAATTAAATCTGTTAACTCCCCTTAATTTTAAAATGTCCCTTTATGGCTGAACTTGACTTTTAATCTTGACCGCTGATTGAAATCGATCTCAACCGTTGATGAATTCTAGGAAAGTCTATTTTAGAGACCCTCATCTCTTCATTTTGAAAGGTTGAACGAGAATTTCCATCGAATTTTTGCTGGAATTCATGCTCACATTTTCTCATATTCACATATGCAAAGATCAAGTTTGACCAAAAGTTAACCAAATTTAACCACGGTTGACTTGAGTTGACTAGTTTCGAAAAAGATTTTGAAATAATTAAATGAAATTATTTAATTAAATGGAGTACTTACTTCTAATTAATTAAAAAAAGTTATTTAATTAAATGAGAAGCGATTCCTAACTAATTAAATGATGTTATTTAATTAAATAAGAAAATTGTCTCTAATTAATTAAAGATTATTTAATTAAATAGAAAAAGTAATTATGAGAGCATATCTCATTTTATTAAATTAAATATCTCAACAAAATCTCTCTTCAGTTCAAAAAGGGAAATTACCAGTTCACTATTGATAAAAAATTGTAATGCATGACCACTACTCCAGGTTTTTCTTCTCTTTAGGACTTTGCTATTTTAGGATTTCTTTCTAATGTGATGATTGAATTTCTATAGAACTTGGTTATAATACTATTGTTGAATAATGAGACTGATGCTGAACGTGTTTTCGGTGATAAACTATGTTTTAGCAATAAATATGATTTAGGATTTTATATATATTGAATGTGGCATATTATTGGTTTCTAATTGACAGATTATCAATTATGTTTTTGACTCTTTGTTTACTACATTCTGTTTCATGCTGTATGTTGACGTAATGTTGCGAAAATTCATTAATGATTATATGTTGTATTTAATCAGAATCCTTCATTGTACTTTCATTCATGTAACTACAGGGATTTAATGTTTAGACCGTGTTAACCCTTAAGATGATTTCGTGTCTTGACTCTTATTGGATTGTTAATTGAGGGAACCATGGTTGCGTTTATATGTATATATATATGAACTTGGACTGCCGACTTTATGGCATTGAAGTTGCAGTCGGCCATACATTGATATGAGTCGGGTTTTACCGATTCGGGCCATTTTTTTGAGCCACATTGCTTTGATTGATTTACATCTGTAGTTTTGTGCTGAGATATCGGCATTCTTATGGGAATTGGTTGGAGGGTTAACATGCATATCTGGTTTAATTTGATAGAGTTATTTCTCAAACTTTGGCTATTGTGGTTTATGGAGTTTTAGTTTCACTCTATTGTGAAGTCTTTTCTGAATGGTGTGAGTCGACATCGTGGAGTTTTGCTCACCGGTGTTGGATTTAGTTTTTGGGGTTTTGGCATCAAGTCAGTTTGAGGAAAATTCTTCCATCTTCAATTGTTTAGGTAGGGGGCAATTTCTTACCCTACTCTTTCACTCTATCTGTGAATGCCATGTAACTTTCATTTGCAAAATGTAAAGGAATATCAGATTTGTATATTGTGAAAATTTACATGCAAAGATGAGTAATTTCATTTCGTGCTTTATAAAGTTTTGAATGTACTCACCTTTGTATGTGGAAGTTGAGGAGGGTTATGTTTGGAAGTTGTTTTGCTTATGTTTACAAAGTTATGCCCAAACATATGTTTCTCACCAAGTTGAGTTTTGGGAGAAACATAAGGTTGCGGCATTTGGCATGTCGGCTATTGTGTAACAGCGAGCAGATTTATACTTTCATTAGTATGAGCTCGTGAGAATCTATACCTCCAGTTTGCATGGTAATTTATAAAAAAATTTTGAGAGGCATGGCCTCAAACTTGAAAATGTATTTATGTGTGCGTGTCTGCTGTTAAGGGCAGAGACATTTTGTCAAATGGTTTGTGTGAAACCATAGCAATGATAAAACTATCATGTTAACTTGCATAACAATTCAAGGTAATGAAATGTATGAAATTTCCTCATGAAACATAGTCGATTTACAGTGGGAACATAGTTAATTCGAATCTCTTATGACAAAAATTTTGTTTTATGATAATAATAAGCAATTTGAGAGTTATCTCATTATATTTTTGAAATGTGTCAAGATCGATAGTTTAGTTTAATTATTATTGAAAACAATAACTTAGTAAATTGTTGATAATGGTTTTGGATGTGATAGTTTGTCAAATGTTTAAAAGGAAAATTTGATCTGAACAGAAAACTCTGTAATAGTATAAAATTTTCTTCACAAGTTATGATGTAGAATACAGTTAATGAATAACTGTTGTTGTGAAAATTGTTGCAATTAACCAAGACATTATATTGAGAACATAGATATAGGAAGAAGCTGTAGTATCACCAAGTTCAATATGCAAACAGCTTGGGAGCATCTTATTTTTTTGGGATTTATCATTTTAGTCTTTTGATCATTAATGTAATATAAGATATTTCACATGTTGTGAGTCATATTTCAAATTTTAATTCAGATATTGTATTATTTATTTCTTTTATTATAATAACCTAAGTTTACTTTCAAATTGACAGTAAAACATGAAAGTTTTAAAAGATGAAGAATGTAATATCATGAGAAAACTGACTTGTTATTAGTTACATGTACATTCTTAAAATATATGTTTGATGTGTATGTAAGATTAATTGTAGTGAACGTATATCGAGGTGGCTGAATAATGACTTATTCTATTCAATTAATTAAAATCCAATGATAATTTTAAAATGAAATGGGGAGGGTTAATTATAAAAAAAGATAATTGGCCTTACCTATGACTTAAACTAGTAAGGTTAAGTACGGAGAACAAGGCAAGTCTCTATTTTGTTATTTCACGAATATTATAGAGAACCCCACTATGAGATATCTAAGGGCATACCATATACGGATGCAGTATCTTGGTACCATAGTGATGACACCTCAGTATATATATGGTTCATTAACTAGTTATTCTTAGTGCGAGTTTAATTTTGCATTGTTTAGAAGGTATTACTTCTTGCATAGTAATATTAGTATTGCACTATATTATGTAGTTGGATATCTGCTTTAAGGATTTTATAGATATATATGATGGTTTATGACATGTATGTAGGTGAACTACACTTTTAACTCAGTGTGTACTGAGCACTCTGTGTGTGTTGTGTTGTATGTTTTTTTTTTTTTTTTCAGGTGTTCAAGTTGAATATCTAGTTTGAAGGAAGACTGTTGAAGTTACTTCATGAAACTGAATTGGATACTTGTAAAATTTCATTTGTTGGACCTAAGCGTCTTTGAATGATATTGTTCACCAATATTGTACTAAACTCTTTATGTATGGATATTGTTATGGAGTTATATTGTGATGATATATTCTTTTATACAACAGTTTATAGTTCTGAAAATGATTCAATCTTTGTACTGGATCTTGTAATTTAACGATTTTATATTTATATAGATATAAAATAAATTTTTAGGTTCTTTAGTTTTGTTCGTAGCTTAGTTTAATTTTTTTGTTTTGTTGTGGTGTGTTACACTTGGTATCAGAGCCCGATTTTAGATTAACTAGGACTCTTGGGTTTTAGGGTTTTTCTTGTCTTCATTGCGTTATTAACATTTAAATATTTTAGGTGGTTACCATGCCTCCTGTCAGTAGAGGAACTCGAGGTCACGGTGTTCCTGAAGATAACCTTGCTGGAAGAGGCAGAGGTAGAGGCAGGGGCCGTGGTAGAGGTCCAAGGTACCAAGGAAATGTTGGGGATGATCAGTTTGATCAAAATGGAAATGTTCTAGAGAATCAGGCAGATCAAGCTATGGTACTTCAATGGATATTGGAATGTCTCAATAATATTGAGACTAATAACTAGATTCCTGGTGGGGGTGCAAATGTGCGAGTACCTCTGGTGCAGGGTATTAACCTTCCTATCGAGGAAGATCTAGTGGCAAGAGCTCAGCTCAAGGATCTTTCCAAGATGAAAGGGCCGCTATTCTACGGTATGGAATAGGGTACAGTGGCAGAAGCTTGGCTGCTGAACATTGAGCGATGCTTTGTCTTACATCGTTACTTGAGTAACATGAAGGTAAGATGGACGGTTATGCATTTGAGAGGATTTAGTTCCTTGTGGTGGGAGAAGGAGCTGGAGAATTTGGGCATTGATATCTCTTTAGTTACTTGGGAGCTCTTTGTAGAGCAATTCAAGGAGAGGTTTATGTCAGAATATTGGCAACAGGCTCATGCAGAGGAGTTCTTTCAGATTATGTAATCTGGCTCTACAGTGGAAGCTTATGAGCGTAGATTCTACGAGCTTAAGAAGTTTTCTGGTTGGGCAGAAAATGATAAAGCCATGATTCAGCATTTCATTAGGGGCTTATGCCCAAGATCAGGGAGGAAGTGAGAACTTTCAGACCTGTGTCTATGCAAGAAGCTTCAGAATGAGAAAAGCTAATTGAGATGAAGTTTGGGTATCATGGGGCTTCATACAAAACCAACATGAATCCACCTACTCCGGATGTCAGTAGAAATCAAAAACCTCCATAGGGTAGTTCAAAATCAGGATTTTCAGGTGGAAAATTCAAGAAGAGTAAATTCGGTAAGAATTCCAAGGGTTCAGAATAGCCTAAATCATCTCGACCACCTCTAAGTGTGCAGAGTAATAACCAATCTCCTAACCTTTCTGGTCAGAATATGGGATTTCAAAAATCTGTTGAGTGTTATCATTGTGGTCAGATAGGTCATTACCATTCTCAGTGCCCTAATCGGGACAAGCCAAAGGTTGGACCTAAGCCAGCTAGGTCTGAAGCGATAGTTGGTGATTCTACCAGAAACCACCGAGTTTTTGCTACCCTGGATTAAAAGAAAGCAAAACATCAGAACACAGTTATTGAAGCTCAGGGTATTATCCAAGGTATGAAAGTATCTATTTTATTTGACTCTGGAGCTATAGATTCCTTTATTTCTTCTACTTTAGTTGCATATAGCAAAATTCCTGTGGTTAAGGCAAGGAATAGATGGCAAGTGGAGTTAGCGTCAGGTTCTAGGGTGAATGCTGATATAGTGGCTCCTCATTGTAAGATTCAAATGAAACCTTTTACTACTTCAGTGAACCTTAGGGTTATACGTTTAGGATCATATGACATAGTTTTGGGAATGGATTGGTTAGAACAACATCAAGCTATTTTGGATTGCAAGGATAAGTTAATCACTTGTTTAGATGATGTTGGATCAGCTAGAGTTATTGCTGGAATCAAGAGACCCATCTCTTTGTGGATAATTTCTGCCAAGCAATTGGCAAGGTGTGCTTGAAAAGGCTATAGTTTTTTTTCCATATCGGTAAACAACTTAAATGATATCATGAATAAGGATTCTTCTCTCGATCATCCAGTCTTGCAAAAAAATTTGGATGTTTTTGTTGAAGAGATTCTAGGAATACCCCCAAGAAGAGAAGTTGATTTTCGGATCGAATTAGTGCCAGGAATGGAACCAATTTCCAAGACTCCTTACAGAATGATAGCTCAAGAGCTGATTGAACTTAAATTTTAGTTGGAAGAGCTTTTGGAGAAAGGTTTGATTCAACCTAGTGTTTCACCTTGGGGTGCTCCGGTAATCTTTGTCAAGAAGAAAGATGGTTCATTAAGACTTTGTATAGACTATAGATGGTTAAACAAGGTCACTGTTAAGAATAGGTATCCTTTGCCTAGAATTGATGACTTGTTTGATCAAGTCAAGGGTGCCCGAGTCTTTTCGAAGATTGTTTTGAAATCTGGATATCATCAACTTAGAATCTAGGAAGCAGATATTCATAAGACAAATTTTTGCACCAGGTATGGGCACTAAGAATTCACGGTAGTACCATTTGGGTTAACTAATGCACATTCTATTTTTATGAGCCTTATGAATAGTGTGCGTAGAACTTTCCTTGATAAGTTCGTAGTGGTTTTTTTGGATGATATTTTGGTTTATTCTAGCTCTGTGGAGGAGTATGATTGGCATTTAGAGAAAATTTTCGAGTGCCTTTGTAGGAATAAACAGTTTGCCAATCCTTTGAACTGCGAATTCTTTAAGTCTAAGATTTTTTACTTAGGTCATATCATTTCTGGGGATGGAATTTCTGTAGATCCATCCAAAATTCAAGCTATTGTAGATTGGCCAACACCTGCGAATGTGTCTGAGGTCCAAAGTTTCATGGGCTTAACAAGCTATTACTACAAATTTGTGTCAAACTTTTCCAAAATAGCACATCCTATCACGTCTCTTCAGAGAAAAGGGAAGAAATTTGTCTAGACAGAGGAGTGCGAGATAGCATTTCAGAAACTTAAGGATTGGTTGACATGTACATTCTTAAAATATCTGTTTTATGTGTATGTAAGATTAACTGTAGTGAACGTATATCAAGGTGGCTGAATAACAACTTATTCTATTCAGTTAATTAAAATTCAATGATAATTTTAAAATGAAATGGGGAGGGTTAATTATAAAAAAAGATAATTGGCCTTACCTATGACTTAAACCAGTAAGGTTAAGTACGGAGAACAAGGCAAGTCTCTATTTCATTATTTCACGAATATTATAGAGAACCCCACTATAAGATATGTAAAGGCATACCATATACAGATGCAGTATCTTGGTACCATAGTGATGACACCTTAGTATATATATGGTTCATTAACTAGTTATTCTAAGTGCGAGTTTAATTTTGCATTGTTTAGAAGGTATTACTTCTTGCATTGTAATATTAGTATTGCACTATGTTATGTAGTTGGATATCTGCTTTAAGGTTTTTATAGATATATATGATGATTTCTGACATGTATACAGGTGAACTACGCTTTTAACTCAATGTGTACTGAGCCCTCTGTGTGTGTTGTGTTGTATTTATTTTGTTATTTTCAGGTGTTCAAGTTGAATATTTAGTTTGAAGGAAGACTGTTGAAGTTACTTCATGAAACTGAATTAGATACTTGTAAAATTTCATCTGTTGGACCTAAGCGTCTTTGAATGATACTATTCACCAATATTGTACAAAACTATTTATGTATGGATATTGTTATGGAGTTATATTGTGATGATATATTCTTTTATACAGCAGTTTATATTTCTAAAAATGATTCAACCTTTGTACTGGATCTTGTAATTTGATGATTATATATATATATATATAAAATAAATTTTTAGGTTCCTTATGTTTGTTCTTAGCTTAGTTTAATTTTTTTGTTTTGTTGTGGTGTGTTATAAAAATGAGTTAAATCAGTTGACTCCTTTTTCTACTCAAATTGAATCAATTAACTACTTATTTTACTCAAATTAAATCTGTTAACTCCCTTTAATTTGGAAATCTCCCTTTATGACTGAACTTCACCTTTAATCTTGACCGTTGATTGAAATCGATCTCAACTGTTGATGAATTCAAGGAAAGTCTATTTAAGAAACCCTCATCTCTTCATTTTGAAAGGTTGAATGATAATTTGCATCGAATTGTTGCTAGAATTCACACTCACATTTGCTCATATTCACATACACAAAGATCAAGTTTGACGAAAAATTGACCAGATTTAACCACGGTTGACTTGAGTTGACTAGTTTCCAATTTTCTTTTTGAATAATTAAATGAAATTATTTAATTAAATGGAGTACTTACTTCTAATTAATTAAACAAAGTTATTTAATTAAATGAGAAGCCATTCCTAATTAATTAAATGAAGTTATTTAATTAAATAAGAAAAGTGTCTCTAATTAATTAAAGATTATTTAATTAAATAGAAAAAGTAATTATGAGAGCATATCTCATTTTATTAAATTAAATGTCTCAAATAAATCTCTTTTCAGTTCAAAAAGGGAAATTTTTAGTTCACTATTGATCAAAAATTACTTAAATCAGTTGACTCCTTTTTCTACTAAAATTGAATCAGTTAACTCCTTATTTTACTCAAATTAAATCTGTTAACTCCTTTTAATTTGGAAATGTCCCTTTATGATTGAACTTCTCTTTTAATCCTGACCATTGATTGAAATCGATCTCAACGATTGATGAATTCCAGAAAAGTCTATTTCAGATACCCTCATCTCTTCATTTTGAAAGGTTGAATGAGAATTTGCATCGAATTGTTTCTAGAATTCATACTCACATTTGCTCATATTCATATACGCAAAGATCAAGTTTGACCAAAAGTTGACCAGATTTAACCATGGTTGACTTGAGTTGACTACTTTCGAAAAGAATTTTGAAATAATTAAATGAAATTATTTAATTAAATGAAGTACTTATTTCTAATTAATTAAACAAATTTATTTAATTAAATGAGAAGCCATTCCTAATCAATTAAATGAAGTTATTTAATTAAATAAGAAAAGTGTCTCTAATTAATTAAAGATTATTTAATTAAATAGAAAAAGTAATTATGGGAGCATATCTCATTTTATTAAATTAAATATCTCAACAAAATCTCTCTTCAGTTCAAAAAGGAAAATTTCCAGTTCACTATTGATCAAAAATGAGTTAAATCAATTGACTCCTTTTCCTACTCAAATTGAATCAGTTAACTCCTTATTTTAGTCAAATCAAATCTGTTAACTCCCTTTAATTGAGAAATCTCCCTTTATGACTGAACTTTACCTTTAATCCTGACCATTGATTGAAATCGATCTCAACCGTTGATGAATTCTAGGAAAGTCTATTTAAGAGACCCTCATCTCTTCATTTTGAAAGGTTGAATGATAATTTGTATCGAAATGTTGCTAGAATTCATACTCACATTTGCTCATATTCACATACGCAGAGATCAAGTTTGACCAAAATTTGACCAAATTTAACCATAGTTGACTTGAGTTGACTAGTTTTGAAAAGAATTTTGAAATAATTAAACGAAATAATTTAATTAAATGGAGTACTTACTTCTAATTATTTAAAAAAAAGATATTTAATTAAATGAGAAGCCATTCGTAATTAATTAAATGAAGTTATTTAATTAAATAAGAAAAGTGTCTCTAATTAATTAAAGATTATTTAATTAAATAGAAAAAGTAATTATAAGAGCATATCTCATTTTATTAAATTAAATATCTCAACAAAATCTCTCTTCAGTTCAAAAAGGGAAATTTTCAGTTGACTATTGATCAAAAATGAGTTAAATCAGTTGACTCCTTTTTCTACTCAAATTGAATCAGTTAACTCCTTATTTTACTCAGATTAAATCTGTTAACTCCTTTTAATTTGGAAATCTCCCTTTATGACTGAACTTCACCTTTAATCCTGACCGTTCATTGAAATCGATCTCAATCATTGATGAATTCCAAGAAAGTCTATTTAAGAGACCCCCATCTCTTCATTTTGAAAGATTGAATGAGAATTTGCATCGAATTGTTGCTGGAATTCATACTCACATTTGCTCATATTCACATACCCAAAGATCAAGTTTGACCAAAAGTTGACCAGATTTAACTACGGTTGACTTGAGTTGACTAGTTTCAAAAATAATTTTAAAATAATTAAACAAAATTATTTAAATAAATAGAGTACTTCTAATTCATTAAACAAATTTATTTAATTAAATGAGAAGCCATTCATAACTAATTAAATGAAGTTATTTAATTAAATAAGAAAAGTGTCTCTAATTAATTAAGGATTATTTAATTAAATAGAAAAAGTAATTATGAGAGCATATCTCATTTTATCAAATTAAATATCTCAACAAAATCTCTCTTCAATTCAAAAATGGAAATTTCCAGTTCATTATTGATAAAAAATGAGTTAAATCAGTTGACTACATTTTCTACTCAAATTGAATTAGTTAACTCCTTATTTTACTCAAATTAAATTTGTTAACTCCATTTAATTTGGAAATCTCCTTTTATGACTAAACTTTACCTTTAATACTGAGTGTTGATTGCAATCGATATCAACTATTGATGAATTCTAGGAAAGTCTGTTTAAGAGACCCTCATCTCTTCATTTTGAAAGGTTGAATGAGAATTTGCATCGAATTGTTGGTGGAATTCATACTCACATTTGCTCATATTCACATACGCAAAGATCAAGTTTGACCAAAACTTGACCAGATTTAACCACGGTTGACTTGAGTTGACTAGTTTCAAAAAGAATTTTGAAATAATTAAACCAAATTATTTAATTAAATGGAGTACTTACTTCTAATTAATTAATCAAAGTTATTTAATGAAATCAGAAGTCATTCCTAATTAATTAAAGATTATTTAATTAAATAGAGAAAGTAACTATGAGAGCATATCTCATTTTATTAAATTAAATATCTCAACAAAATCTCTCTTCAGTTCAAAAAGGAAAATTTCTAGTTCACTATTGATCAAAACTGAGTTAAATCATTTGACTCCTTTTTCTACTCAAATTGAATCAGTTAACTCCTTATTTTATTCAAATTAAATCTGTTAACTCCCTTTAATTTGGAAATCTTCCTTTATGACTGAAGTTCACCTTTAATCTTGACCATTCATTGAGATCAATCTCAATCGTTGATAAATTCTAGGAAAGTCTATTTAAGAGACTCTCATCTGTTCAGTTTGAAAGATTGAATGAGAATTTTCATCGAATTGTTGCTGAAATTCATACTCACATTTGCTCATATTCACATATGCAAAGATCAAGTTTGATAAAAAGTTGAGCAGATTTAACCACGGTTGACTTGAGTTGACTAGTTTCGAAAAGAATTTTGAAATAATTAAACAAAATTATTTAATTAAATGGAGTACTTACTTTTAATTAATTAAATAAAGTTATTTAATTAAATGAGAAGCCATTCTTAATTAATTAAATAAAGTTATTTAATTAAATAAGAAAATTGTCTCTAATTAATTAAAGATTATTTAATTAAATAGAAAAATTAATTATTAGAGCATATATCATTTTATTAAATTAAATATCATAACAAAATCTCTCTTCAGTTCAAAAAGGGAAATTTCCAGTTCACTATTGATAAAAAATGAGTTAAATCAATTGACTCCTTTTTCTACTGAAATTGAATCAGTTAACTCCTTATTTTAGTCAAATCAAATCTGCTAACTCCCTTTAATTGGGAAATCTCCTTTTATGACTGAACTTTACCTTTAATCCTGACCATTGATTGAAATCAATCTCAACCGTTGATGAATTCTAGGAAAGTCTATTTAAGAGACCCTCATCTCTTCATTTTGAAATGTTGAATGAGAATTTGCATCGAATTGTTGCTAGAATTCATACTCACATTTGCTCATATTCACGTAAGCATAGATCAAGTTTGACCAAAAGTTGACCAGATTTAACCACGGTTGACTTGAGTTGACTAGTTTTAAAAAGAATTTTGAAATAATTAAATTAAATAGAGTACTTACTTCTAATTAATTCAACAAAGTTATTTAATTAAATGAGAAGCCATTCTTAATTAATTAAATGAAGTTATTTAATTAAATAAGAAAAGAGTCTCTAATTAATTAAAGATTATTTAATTAAATAGAAAAAGTAATTATGAGAGCATATCTCATTTTATTAAATTAAATATCTCAAATAAATCTCTCTTTCGTTCAAAAAGGGAAATTTCCAGTTCACTATAATAAAAAATGAATTAAATCAATTAACTCCTTTTTCTACTCAAATTGAATCAGTTAACTCCTTATTTTACTCAAATTAAATCTGTTAACTCCCTTTAATTTGGAAATCTCTATTATGACTGAACTTCACCTTTAATCCTGACCGTTGATTAAAATCGATCTCAACCGTTGATGAATTTCAGGAAAGTCTATTTAAGAGACCCTCATCTCTTCATTTTGAAAGGTTGAATGAGAATTTGCATCGAGTTGTTACTAGAATTCATACTCACATTTGCTCATATTCACATACGCAAAGATCAAGTTTGACCAAAAGTTGACCAGATTTAACCACGGTTGACTTGAGTTGACTAGTTTCGAAAAGAATTTTGAAATAATTAAATGAAATTATTTAATTAAATGTAGTACTTACTTCTAATTAATTGAACAAAGTTATTTAATTAAATGAGAAGCCATTCCTAATTAATTAAAAGAAGTTATTTAATTAAATAAGAAAAGTGTCTCTAATTAATTAAAGATTATTTAAATAAATAGAAAAAGTAATTATGAGAGCATATCTCATTTTATTAAATTAAATATCTCAACAAAATCTCTCTTCAGTTCAAAAAAGAAAATTTATAGTTCACTTTTGATAAAAAAATGAGTTAAATCAGTTAACTCCTTTTTCTACTCAAATTGAATCAGTTAACTCCTTATTTTACTCAAATTAAATCTGTTAACTCCCTTTAATTTGAAAATCTTCCTTTATGACTGAACTTCACCTTTAATCCGAACCGTTGATTGAAATCGATCTCAACCGTTGATGAATTCTAGGAAAGTCTATTTAAGAGACCCTCATCACTTCATTTTGAAATGTTGAATGAGAATTTGTATCAAATTGTTGCTGGAATTCATACTCACATTTGCTCATATTCACATACGCAAAGATCAAGTTTGACCAAAAGTTGACCAGATTTAACCATGGTTGACTTGAGTTGACTAGTTTCAAAAAGAATTTTTAAATAATTAAATTAAATAGAGTACTTACTTCTAATTAATTCAATAAAGTTATTTAATTAAATGAGAAGCCATTCTTAATTAATTAAATGAAGTTATTTAATTAAATAAAATGAAGATATTTAATTTGATATAATTAAATAAAATTATTTAATTAAATGGAGTACTTACCTCTAATTAATTAAACAAAGTTATTTAATTAAATGAGAAGCCATTCCTAATTAATTAAATGAAGTTATTTAATTAAATAAAAAAAGTGTCTCTAATTAATTAAAGATTAATTAATTAAATAAAAAAAAGTAATTATGAGAGCATATCTCATTTTATTAAATTAAATATCTCAACAAAATCTCTCTTCAGTTCAAAAAGGGAAATCTTCAGTTCACTATGGACCAAAAATGAGTTAAATCAGTGAACTCCTTTTTCTAGTCAAATTGAATCAGTTAACTCCTTATTTTACTCAAATTAAATCTGTTAACTCCCTTTAATTTAAAAATCTCCCTTTATGATGGAACTTCACCTTTAATCCTAACCGTTGATTGAAATCGATTTCAACCATTGATGAGTTCCAAAAAAGTCTATTTAAGAGAGCCTCATCTCTTCATTTTGAAAGGTTGAATGAGAATATGCATCGAATTGTTGGTTGAATTCATACTCACATTTGCTCATATTCACATACGCAAAGATCAAGTTTGACCAAAAGTTGACCATATTTAACCACGATTGACTTGAGTTGACTAGTTTCGAAAAGAATTTTGAAATAATTAAACAAAATTATTTACTTAAATAGAGTACTTACTTCTAATTATCTAAACAAAGTTATTTAATTAAATGAGAAGCCATTCCTAATTAATTAAATGAAGTTATTTAATTAAATAATAAAAGAGTCTCTAATTAATTAAAGATTATTTAATTAAATAGAAAAAGTAATTATGAGATCATATATCATTTTATTAAATTAAATATCTCAACAAAATCTCTCTTCAGTTCAAAAAGAGAAATTTTCAGTTCACTATTGATCAAAAAAGAGTTAAATCGGTTAACTCCTTTTTCTACTCAAATTGAATCAGTTAAATCCTTATTTTGCTCAAATTAAATCTGTTAATTCCCCTTAATTTGGAAATCTCCCTTTATGACTGAACTTCACCTTTAATCCTGACCGGTTATTGAAATTGATCTCAACCGTTGATGAATTCTAGGAAAGTCTATTTAAGAGATCCTCATCTCTTCATTTTGAAAGGTTGAATGAGAATTTGCATCGAATTGTTGCTGGAATTCATACTCACATTTGCTCATATTCACATACGCAAAGATCAAGTTTGACCAAAAGTTGACCAGATTTAACCTCAGTTGACTTGAGTTGACTAGATTCGAAATTTTTTTTGAAATAATTAAATGAAATTATTTAATTAAATGGAGTACTTACATCTAATTAATTAAACAAAGTTATTTAATTAAATGAGAAGCCATTCCTAATTAATTAAATGAAGTTATTTAATTAAATAAGAAAAGTGTCTCTAATTAATTAAAGATTATTTAATTAAATAAAAAAAGTAATTATGAGAGCATATCTCATTTTACGAACAATACATATATCTCACAGTACAATATGTGAATTACGAACAACAAGGTTTCCAAAATTAGCACATAGAGATCAGTTATGTTCCTCCGTCGATTTCCTCGACTAAAATATCTGCACACTGATTGCACACATTAGTAGTCCCAAAAATCACATGTACATATATACGTATTAGAAATTCACATAAATTGAAACATACATCAATCAGTGTTTCTTTCATCTTACTTAATTCTTAACCATTAAAAAAAAATCTCTTAAATGAAAGTATCAATCGTACATTTACCAATTTCATCAACATACATATACATAAAATATTAGATGACAAACATCAATATATCTGAAAGTAACATCACATAACATGAAATAATATAATATGTTCTAAGTATCAGATAATTTTTCGGCATCTTGAGTCATGAGTGTCAAAATGATAAAATAACAACTAAGGCTATGAAGGGTCGAGGCGAGGCCTCACATCCTCCCCCACTAGGCATGAACTTCCTCTTGGAATTCATCAAAAGACAAGGGTATTGAGATTACATCCGTGCTGCATCTTCCCAAGAATTTGTGACCTCGTCCCAACATTCCCACTAAACTCTAGCTTGGTCCAGCTCTCGACCTTGAGGAGCTAGGGTCTGTTGGGCAATAATATGGATAGTCTCTAGAGCTAACTGGCCGACCAACTCCACCTGTCGCCTCAATAATTGTTCCCTGATGCTTAATCTGGCAGTTGTCAATCGCTGCAAAAACTCTATGGAACCTGCCCATGTCTCCAACTGTCAGCTCTGAAAATGCCCCTCTCTGACCACTGGATGACTATCCCTGTGAACACTCTCTAGCTATGTGACCCATGCCACCACAAGTGTAGCATGGCCCTCGGGTATATGATCATGTATCTTGTGATCCAGACTACTATGGGTCCCCTGACCTGCTAGACCCACTGTATCCACCCCTGGAAGACTGCTGATTCTGCATTTACTGTGACTTTGGGGTATGTACTTTCTGATCCTGCTGTGATTGCCACTACCTGGGCTCAGAGCCCTAGTAACCCTGTGAGAGTACCTGCTACTACTGAGACTGTTGGCCCTTAGAGGACCTTGGTGTATAGCTCTGATTCCCTTTCCAAGGGGGTTTCTATCGAGTAGAATTTTGATTCTGAGACCAATCTCGTGATTCCTGTCTACCTCGAGTATCCTCTGCCACTAGTGCTATCTCCACTACCTGTCTGAAGGTGGTAGGGAAGGCCATCTAAACTAGACTCTGAAGTGATAAATTCAAATCCATGATAAAGCGATGTACTCATACTTTCTCATCCTTCATGTATTCCACATAAGGAAGGAGCTCGAGAAACCTACTCTCATACTGAGCCACTGTAAGGCCTCTCTGATAAAGAGAATGGAACTCCTCTATCTGTTTTTGTCGAAAATGCTCTGACAAGTACCTCTCTCAAAATCTTTCTAAGAATGATTCCCATGTGAGGGTATCCATCCTCACTCCACCTATGATCTCCTCCTGATGCCACCAATTGGAGGCATCCCCTCTCAACTGATGAACTGCTAGGCGTGCCTTTAGATTACTCCCATAGGGTCGTAATCCAAAGCACCGTTGTAGGCTCTGCAACCATGCCTCTGCTACTGTCCCCTCAGTAGAACCAATAAATAATGGTGGTCTGACAAGTGGGGGTCCTTTCTGGTGTATTGACTCACCTTCATGCTCATCCTGCCGCTCTAACTATCTCGGTGGGGGACTCCTAGTCCTCTCTCTACCTTTGGGCCCGCCTCCTCTGGGTCCCTCTGCTTCCACTACTGGAATCTGCTAAACTGGCTGAACCACAGGTACTACTCTCTGTTAAACTACATTGATCAAAGTCTAGAGTGCATCTATAATGTCCTGGCTTGGGTTTGATGGTGGTGGAGGTGGAGGTGGTGGAGGTGGTCCATCCCCCTATCCTGCTCTACCACCTCTCGCCCTGTGATCTCTGCCTCATGGGTTGCTTCGAGTAACAGGAGGCATCCTACACAATTTAATGTTTAGTTTTAAGTTTTCAAAAGTGTAAGGGTTTAAGGTTCCTAGTGTTGAAACACGGGCTTTGATACCAAAATGTCATGCCCAAACTACGAGGGCAAAAACATAATTTTTTTTTTTTAAAATTATAATTATTTATTAAAGTGCTCTAAGTTGGAATGATTGAGATAACATTTCAAGTACAGGTTCTCTACATTATGTTTTAAGCTCAAAATCCTGAGGAAGAAAATATATAAAAATTTGCTAAGCATTTTAAATTTATAATCATTACTAACTAAAATTTAAGGAAAGACATATAAACTTAATTACTCATCCAAACACTTAACTAAAAAAAAAAACTTAACTAAATACACTTAATCAAATAAATAACCACTAGCTAAATATAAATCAATAATACATTTAAACTACTTTAAAATCATATTTGTATAGAACTAAAGTTACACAAATTTAAATGATGATAGAACCTATGAATTTATATTAATTTAACATGATACTAAATTCATAACAAATCTAAACTTATCGTTATAATTCTATTACAATCACAAATCAAATACCAAATTTAATTAACACTAAATTTAAACTATATTCGCAACTAAATTATATTACTATAAATATTTAAAAATACTAACAAATTTAAAATTTGAACTATAATACATTTAATTTTAATTTAACACTAAAATAACTTTAAAACAAAAACTTTAAAGTAACACAAATATTCTAACATACTTTTAATACCGCTAATATTATCAAAAAAAAAATTAAACTAAAATCTTATTAATCTAAAGCTAAAATAAAACCTTATTACAATATAATTGAAACTACCACAAATTCTAATGCTAAGCCTACATAAAATATACTCACAACTTAAATATTAAATTAACTTAATCCCTATACTAAACTAAAACTAATCCTAACACTAACACTAATACAAAATTTAAATCTATAAATAACAATTTAAACAAAACAACTATCATTACTAACACACCTAAACTAACCTAAACCTACCACTAACCCTTAACACTGCTAACTTAACTCTTAACCCCCCCTTAACAACTATTTCCCACCCCTAACCCAACGTGCCCCACCCCACTTCCCAAGACCTACGTGCTGCTCAAGGTCTGCGCGCTGCAGGCCTTGTCTCCCCCTTCACGTACCCCTACGTGAGTGAAGGCAACGAAACCCCAAGTGGAAACATGGGGAAAGGGAAAAAGGTGGGTGGCGAGCAATGAAGGAAAGATAATTTAAAAAAAAAAAAACAAACTATAGTTGCTCTCCCAAGACATGACGTGTCTTATGTGGCATGCTGACCACAGTATCTTGCCCACTGTATATGAGCAATGTTAGTATGCTAATAGAAACCAAATTTAAATAAAGCTTCTACAAACTAAACAAAATTCATAAACTTCAAGATAGACTAAGATGAGCTCTCAATTGAGAATATGAGCCATTAATGGGCTCTCTCAATGAGAAGCTTTCTTGTTGAGTAGCTTTGTCTAAATAGATAGGATGTATGCTCAAGCTTTATGCTTCAAAAAGGGCTTCAAATGGAGTTGGAATTTGGGTGTGAGTGTATGGTTTTGATGTAAAATGGCTTCTCAATATGGAATTATAACTTTACTTCATGGATTGTGTTATTTTGCAAAGGGGAAGGATCCAATTTATAGGCAAGAGGCTTGAGGGATTGAGGGCTAAGATGCAAGGATGGAAAAAAGCTTATGGAGGGCTCAGATTGCATGAGAGGAGAGCACATGGATTGTGCTTCCTTATAGCCAATCAAGGAGTGACACATGTCACATGGTGAGAGGATGGAGGAAAGGGGAAGGATGAGTCAACAAAGGAGGCTCAAGGGATAAAATCTTTATAAAGACTCTCATAATGACTTGTAAGAGCAATAAAAGGGCTTGTAAGAGTCATTTATGACCTAGTGGACTTCATAAAGTTTTATAGTTGAGATATTTTGAGGGTGATGAGAGCAATTTCAAATTGGAATTGATTAGGAAGGTTTTAAGCTTGCTTAGGCTTGTGCAAATGATTAGAGGATGGATTAGGATGGTTTAGGATTAGCTTAGGGATAGGCAAGTGGATGACATTTAATGAGGGTGGGTGAAGGAGGAGATATTTGTTAACTTTGGCTTGGGTTAGTAATTCTTAACCCATGTTTAGGGAATGTGAAAAGGTTAGGAGGGGATTAGGATTAGGTTTAAAGACATCTTCTAGAAGAGTCTAGACTTTGGATGAGGATAAAGACTTTCTAGAATAGTCTAGAATTTCTTAGGATGAGGATGAAGACTTTCTAGAAGAGTCTAGAACTTCTTAGGATGAGGATAAATTAGATTTTTAGAAAATAAATAAAGTTTTATTTATTTCAAAGGTTTGGGTTGAGGAGATATTCATTAAAACTTTTTTAATAAACATGAGGATTAATATTTAATCTTAATTAAATATTTTGAGTTGGGATTAGGGGTAGGAAATGATGGGATTAGCCTTTAATCGAAATTAAAGAAGGATTAGAAGATTTTGGAAGAGGTTATTGGTCATAAGAAAATTTAAAAAAAAAAATTTATTTATTTTAGGATTTTTGGTCAATTTATTAATTAAATAATTAATAAATAAGGAAAAAATGTTTACATAAGATTTAAACATTTTTGGGAGGGATTCCTTAATTAAATATTTTTAATTAAGATAAAGAGATTTAATGGCATAAAAATTAATTAATTAATTAATTAAATAATTAATTAATAAATGATGATGTCATCAGAGATTTTTTTCAGAAAATAAAAATACTTTATTTTCTAAAGGTTTTTAGGTGTCTACACCCACGCCTAGCCCTTAGGGTTAGAAGAAAAAGGTAAGAGAAAAGTTAATTAAGTGGGTAGAGTTTGAATTTCATAATGGTATAGAATTTGAAAAGAACATAGGGTCCCAGGCTAGCTTTGCCTCCTAGCTTCTAAGGATTAATGCAAAATTTTTGTGGTTGAAGATTAACAACAACCATGTATTGAATTACTTTCAATTTTCAAAGGTAATTGATTTATATTCTTTTTATATGAATTAATATTAGATTTAAATTGCAAGTCAAAGGAATAATACAGAGAATATTTTTTGTGGTCCAAGAAGGAATTTAATTTTTCTCCATGTATTTTCCAGAGAGGTTTTTCACTCCTGGAGATGCAATTTTTTTTGAAGCCCATTTTAGACCAAGTGTTGGCATATTACTTTGCTATATTTATATTATCTTAAGAGTACACTCTTCCCTAAGGATTACATGAATCCTAAAAAACATACTAACAAGGATGAAAACAAGGTTTATAATTTCTCCTTCTCTCCAATAATCTAAGTTCTATCAATCATACTATATTCAAGGTGTGTGTTCATGCTTTAAAAATTCAAGGAGATCCATAATCTCTTAGTCCAAATGATTTGTTCATAAGGAAATTTAACAAAGAAGAGATAATTTGAGTTCTCAAATTAGGAATCCTAATTCATCCAATACTTATACATCAACTTGGAAGTTTCATCATATCAAATTTCTCTTCATTAATAAATTAAAAATTTGAAATATCACAATTCAAGACATTATCTATGATTCTAATTTCTCACCTATATATAGAATTTTTTTTTTTTGAAATCACATGAGAACAATGCAAGGAGATTCCCATAATCTTTTCCTTTATCTATTATTCATCCTATTTTGATGAGCATCCATACAACTGAACATTATGATTAAATCTTATGAGAAGAAAATATACTCAACCATTATTTTATTGGCTAACCTGATTCAAAGGCTCAGCCGAGAAAGAATCAGGAAGAAAACTTGGCTTCATTGCCAATCCAACAAAGTTTTGAGATACAATTTACATAGGATTTCAATCCTGAATTACAACACTTAAATGAAATTTCCTTCATGACCTTCAACAAGGGTTCCATATCCAATTCTGCAACACATTTCTACGAACCGAGGAGGAAACAAAATCTGATTAGGTGATAACAAGCATGACCAAGAAAAAAATCAAATATGCATAATCATACAAGGTTTACACAATAGGATTCAAAATGAATCAAAACTAGGGAAAGGTGGATTCTTCCAACCAGGAGAAGTCGAGCACAACACCAAACAGATGCCCAATCAGGGCTATATACCAAGAACTTTCGTTCTTCCATTTCAACATACCATAATCATACAAGGTTTGTGCTGACAGGTAGGGGGCCATAACACCCTACCATTTCTCCCTCTTCGAAGAGACTCCACACTGGTTGGAGTCCGACTAAACAAACCTTTCCCAAAATTGGTCACTTTTGCCCTCTCCAAGGGTGAGTAATACCAAAACATCCATGCAAGAAAAAAATCTCAAAATTGCAACAAAAACATGAAACGAAATCATCCAAAATAACATGGTTTTCAAATTTTTCCAACATACCCACAAACATACAAACATTGAAACAACAACCAGGTAGCATAAGCATGAAACTAGAAAGAAATCTAAACAAGGGAGATGAGAATTCCAACCTTCACAAAGAGGTAATGACAATGAACAAGTTTGAGTAGAGCTTCCCTTTCCTTGCTTCAATCTTCAAGAACTCCTCTCTAAATGTAAAGATTGGATAACAACCTCCACAAGTTCAAGAAGGACCTCTAAATAGGCCTCCAACTCAACCACCCAAGGGCTCAATAACTACCCCCACCCACTAACAATTCTAGAAACTCATAACTCAACCTACACTATGGTTAAACCCTAAGTGGAGATGAAGTGAGGTAACTCAAGATAACCATGGTCAATTTTCGCACAAAAGAGAAAAGAGACTTTTTGAGTGACATCAAAAGTCAATAAAAGGGGCTTAGGGGTTGGAAAAGACCCCTAACCCATACCCATACCCTTTGGGTATAATTATATCAAGTTTTAAGCCTTAGAAAAGAGGTTTAGAGACAAACAAAATCTAGGAATAAAATAGGACCATCTAACTACTCTAACATTGCAGATTAAACACTAATTCAGATTAAGGGATGACTAACCTCGATTAAGAACTCAATTAGCAAACTGACACCAACTAAACCAACTTGGGTCCAAAGGTTAAACAACTAACCCTAAACAGCACACTGAAGCACATAAACACTTTACGAGTGTCAAGCGACACTAAAAGAACATAATTACAAACATTAACATTCACTGAATAATGAAGATACATAAATACATCTCACAGTACAATACGTGAATTACAAACAACAAGGTTTCCAAAATTAGCACATAGAGATCAGTTTTGTTCCTCCGTCGGTTTCCTCGACTAAAATATCTTCACACTCATTACACACATCAGTAGTCCCGAAAATCACATATACATATATACATATTAGAAATTCACATAAATTGAAACATACATCAATCAGGGTTTCTTTCATCTTACTTAATTCTTAAGCATAAAAAAAAAAATCTCTTAAATCAAAGTATTAATCGTACATTTACCGATTTCATCAACATACATATACATAAAATATTAGATGACAAACATAAATATATCTGAAAGTAACATCACATAACATGAAATAATATAATATGTACTAAGTATCAGATAATGTCTTGACATCTCGAGTCATGAGTGTCAAAATGATAAAATAACAACTAAGGCTATGAAGGGTCGGGGCGAGGCCCCACACTTGAGTTGACTAGTTTCGAAAAGAATTTTGAAATAATTAAACAAAATTATTTAATTAAATGAAGTAATTACTATTAATTAATTAAACAAAGTTATTTAATTAAATGAGAAGCTATTCCTAATTAATTAAATGAAGTTATTTAATTAAATAAGAAAAGTGTCTCTAATTAATTAAAGATTATTTAAATAAATAGAAAAAGTAATTATGAGAGCATATCTCATTTTATTAAATTAAATAACTTAACAAATATAGAGAGATATCCCTTTTTGAAATGAAGAGAGATTTTGTTGAGATATTTAAATAAATAAAATTAGATATGCTCTCATAATTATTTTTTCTATTTAATTAAATAATCTTTAATTAATTAGAGACACTTCTTATTTAATTAAATAATTTCATTTAATTAATTAAGAATGGCTTCTCATTTAATTAAATAACTTTCTTTAATTAATTAGAAGTAAATACTTCATTTAATTAAATAATTTAATTTAATTATGTCAAAATTCTTTTTGAAACTAGTCAACTCAAGTCAACCGTGGTTAAATTTGGTCAACTTTTGGTCAAACTTGATCTTTGGATATGTGAATATGCGCAAATGTGAGTATGAATTCTAGTAACAATTCGATGCAAATTCTCATTCAACCTTTCAAAATGAAGAGATGAGGGTCTCTTTAATAGACTTTCCTAGAATTCATCAACGGTTGAGATCGATTTCAATCAACGGTCAGGATTAAAGGTGAAGTTCAGTCATAAAGGAAGATTTCCAAATTAAAGAGAGTTTACAGATTTAATTTTACTAAAATAAGGAGTTAAGTGATTCAATTTGAATAGAAAAAAGAGTTAACTGATTTAACTCATTTTTTATCAATATTGAACTGAAAATTTCCTTTTTTGAACAGAAAAGAGATTTTGTTGAGATATTTAATTTAATAAAATGAGATATGCTCGCATAATTACTTTTTCTATTTAATTAAATAATCTTTAATTAATTAGAGACACTTTTCCTATTTAATTAAAATAACTTCATTTAATTAATTAGGAATGTCTTCTCATTTAATGAAATAACTTTGTTTAATTAATTAGAAGTAACTACTCATTTAATTAAATAATTTCATTTAATTATTTCAAAAAAAATTTCAAAAATAGTCAACTCAAGTCAACCATGGTTAAATCTGGTCAACTTTTGTTCAAACTTGATCTTTGCGTATGTGAATATGAGCAAATGTGAGTATGAATTCCAATAACAATTCAATGCAAATTCTCATTCAAGCTTTCAAAATGAAAAGATGAGAGTCTCTTAAATAGACTTTCTTAGAATTCATAAAAGGTTGAGATCGATTTCAATCAATGGTCAGGATTAAAGGTGAAGTTCAGTCATAAAGGGAGATTTTCAAATTAAAGGGAGTTAACAGATTTAATTTGAGTAAAATAAGGAGTTAACTGATTCAATTTGAGTAGAAAAAAGAGTTAAATGATTTAACTCATTTTTTATCAATAGTGAATCGGAAATATCCTTTTTTCAACTGAAGAGAGATTTTGTTGAGATATTTAATTTAATAAAATGAGATATGCTCTCATAATTACTTTTTTTATTTAATTAAATAATCTTTAATTAATTAGAGACACTTTTCTTATTTAATTAAATAACTTCATTTAATTAAATAGAAATGACTTCTCATTTAATTAAATAACTTTGTTTAATTAATTAGAAGTAAGTACTCCATTTAATTAAATAATTTCATTTAATTATTTCAAAATTCTTTTTGAAACTAGTAAACTCAAGTCAACCGTGGTTAAAGCGAGTCATCTTTTGGTGAAACTTGATCTTTGCGTATGTGAATATGAGCAAATGTGAGTATGAATTCCAGCAACAATTCGATGCAAATTCTCATTCAACCTTCCAAAATGAAGAGATGAGGGTCTCTTAAATAGACTTTCCTGGAATTCATGAACGACTGAGATCGATTTCAATCAATAGACATGATTAAAGGTGAAGTTTAGTCATAAAGGGAGATTTCGAAATTAACGAGTGTTAATAGATTTAATTTGAGTAAAATAAAGTGTTAACTGATTCAATTTGAGTAGAAAATGGAGTTAACTGATTTAACTCATTTTTTATGAATAGTGAACTGGAAATTTTCCTTTTTGAATTGAAGAGAGATTTTGTTGAGATATTTAATTTAATAAAATGAGATATGCTCTCATAATTACTTTTTCTATTTAATTAAATAATCTTTAATATATTAGAGACACTTTTTTTATTTAATTAAATAAGTTAATTTAATTAAGTAGGAATGGCTTCTCATTTAATTAAATAACTTTTTGTAATTAATTATAAGTAGTGACTCTATTTAATTAAATAATTTCATTTAATTATTTCAAAATTCTTTTCGAAACTAGTCAACTCAAGTCAACCGTGGTTAAATATGGTCAACTTTTGGTCAAACTTGATCTTGGCGTATGTGAATATGAGCAAATGTGAGTATGAATTCCAGCAACAATTCGATGCAAATTCTCATTCAACCTTTCAAAATGAAGAGATGAGGGTCTCTTAAATAGACTTTCCTAGAATTCATCAATGGTTGAGATCGATTTCAATCAACGGTCAGTATTAAAGGTGAAGTTCAGTCATAAAGGGAGATTTCCAAATTAAAGGATGTTAACAGATTTAATTTGAGTAAAATAAGGAGTTAACTGATTCAATTTGAGTAGAAAAAGGAGTTAATTGATTTAACTCATTTTTTATCAATAGTTACAAGAAAATTTCCCTTTTTGAACTGAAAAGAGATTTTGTTGAGATATTTAACTTAATAAAATGAGATATGCTCTCATAATTACTTTTTTCTTTTAATTAAATAATCTTTAATTAATTAGAGAAACTTTTCTTATTTAATTAAATAACTTCATTTAATTAATTAGGAATGGCTTCTCATTTAATTAAATAACTTTGGTTAATTAATTAGAAGTAAGTACTCATTTAATAAAATAATTTCGTTTAATTATTTCAAAAAAAAATTCGAAACTAGTCAACTCAAGTCAACCATGGTTAAATCTAGTAAACTTTTGGTCAAACTTGATCTTTGCGTATGTGAATATGAAAAAATGTGATTATAATTTCCAGCAACAGTTCCATGCATATTCTCATTCAACCTTTCAAAATGAAGAGACGAGGGTCTCTTAAATAGACTTTTCTGGAATTCATCAATGGTTGAGATCGATTTCAATCTACGATCAGGATTAAAGATGAAGTTCAGTCATAAAGGGAGATTTTTAAATTAAAGTGAGTTAAAAGATTTAACTCATTTTTTATCAATAGTGAAATGGAAATTTCCCTTTTTGAACTCAAGATAGATTTTGTTGAGATATTTAATTTAATAAAATGAGATATGCTCTCATAATTACTTTTTCTATTTAATTAAATAATCTTTAATTAATTAGAGACACTTTTCTTATTTAATTAAATAACTTCATTTAATTAATTAAGAATAGCTTCTCGTTTAATTAAATAACTTTGTTTAATTAATTAGAAGTAAGTACTTTATTTAATTAAATAATTTTATTTAATTATTTTTAAAAAAAATTCAAAACTAGTCAACTCTAGTCAACCGTGGTTAAATTTGGTCAACTTTTAGTCAAACTTGATCTTTGCGTATGTGAATATGAGCAAATATGAGTATGAATTATGCCAACAATTCGATGTAAATTCTCATTCAACGTTTCAAAATGAAGAGATGAGGGTCTCTTAAATAGACTTTCTTGGAATTCATCAACGGTTGAGATCGATTTCAATCAACGGTCAGGATTAAAGGTGAAGTTCAGTCATAAAGGAAGATTTCTAAATTAAAGTGAGTTAAAAGATTTAATTTGAGTAAAATAAGGAGTTAACTGATTTAGTTTGAGTAGAAAAAGGAGTTAACTGATTGAACTCAATTTCTATCAATAGTGAACTGAAATTTTCCCTTTTTGAACTGAAGAGAGATTTGTTTGAGATATTTAATTTAATAAAATAAGATATGCTCTCATATTTAATTTTTCTATTTAATTAAATAACCTTTAATTATTCTATTTAATTAAATAATCTTTATTTAATTAGAGACACTTTTCTTATTTCATTAAATAACCTCATTTAATTAATTAGGAATGGCTTCTCATTTAATTAAATAACTTTGTTTAATTATGAATTTCTGCAACAATTGGATGCAAATTTTCATTCAACCTTTCAAAATGAAGAGATGAGGGTCTCTTAAATAAACTTTCCTGAAATTTATCAATGGTTGAGATCGATTTCAATCAAAGTTCAAGATTCAAGGTGAAGTTCAGTCATAAAGGGAGATTTCCAAATTAAAGGGAGTTAACAGATTTAATTTGAGTAAAATAAGGAGTTAACTGATTCAATTTGAGTAGAAAAAGGAGTTAACTAATTTAAATCATTTTTGATTAATAGTGAACTGGAAATTTCCCTTTTTTAACTGAAGAGAGATTTTGTTGAGATATTTAATTTAATTAAATGAGATATGCTCTCATAATTACTTTTTCTATTTAATTAAATAACTTCATTTAATTAATTAGGAATGGCTTCTTATTTCATTAAATATCTTTGTTTAATTAATTAGAAGTAAGTACTCCATTTAATTATATAATTTCATTTAATTATTTCAAAATTATTTTCGAAACTAATCAACTCATGTCAACCATTGTTAAATCTGGTCAACTTTTGGTCAAACTTCATCTTTGCGTATGTGAATATGAGCAAATGTGAGTATGAATTCCAGCAACAATTCGATGCAAATTCTCATTCAACCTTTCAAAATGAAGAGATGAGGGTCTCTTAAATAGACTTTCCTAGAATTCATCAACGGTTGAGATCGATTTCAATCAACGATCAGGATTAAAGTTGAAGTTCAGTCATAAAGGGAGATTTCCAAATGAAAGGGAGTTACAAGATTTAATTTGAGTAAAATAAGGAGTTAACTGATTTAATTTGAGTAGAAAATGGAGTTAATTGATTTAACTCATTTTTTATCAATAGTGAACTGAAAATTTCTCTTTTTGAACTGAAAAGAGATTTTGTTGAGATATTTAATTTAATAAAATGAGATATGCTCTCATAATTACTTTTTCTATTTAATTAAATAATCTTTAATTAATTAGAGGTACTTTTCTTATTTAATTAAATAACTTCATTTAATTAATTATTAATGGCTTCTCATTTTAATAAATAACTTTGTTTAATTAATTAGAAGTAAGTACTCCATTTAATTAAATAATTTCATTTAATTATTTCAAAATTCTTTTCGAAACTAGTCAACTCAAGTCAACCATGGTTAAATTTGGTCAACTTTTGGTCAAACTTGATCTTTGCGTATGTGAATATGAGCAAATGTGAATATGAATTCCAGCAACAATTTGATACAAATTCTCTTTCAACCTTTCAAAATGAAGAGATGAGGGTATCTTAAATAGACTTTCTTAGAATTCATCAACGGTTAAGATCGATTTCAATCAACAGTCAGGATTAAAGGTGAAGTTCAGTCAAAAAGGGAGATTTCCAAATTAAAGGGAGTTAAGAAATTTTATTTGAGTAAAATAAGGAGTTAACTGATTCAATTTGAGTAGAAAAAGGAGTTAACTGATTTAACTCATTTTTTATCAATAGTGAATTGGAAATTTTCTTTTTTGAACTAAAGAGAGATTTTGTTGTGATATTTAATTTAATAAAATGAGATATGCTCTCATAATTACTTTTTCTATTTAATTAATTATAGGTACTTTTATTATTTAATTAAATAACTTCATTTAATTAATTAGGAATGGCTTCTCATTTAATTAAATAACTTTGTTTAATTAATTAGAAGTAAGTACTCCATTTAATTAAATAATTTTGTTTAATTATTTAAAAATTGTTTTCGAAACTAGTCAACTCAAGTCAACCGTGATTAAATCTGGTCAAGTTTTGGTCAAACTTGATCTTTGCGTATTTGAATATGAGCAAACGTGAATATGAATTCCAGCAACAATTCGATGCAAATTCTCATTCAACCTTTCAAAATGAAGAGATGAGGGTCTCTTTAATAGACTTTTTTGGAATTCATCAATGGTTGAAATCGATTTCAATCAATGGTCAAGATTAAAGGTGAAGTTCAGTCATAAAAGGAGATTTCTAAATTAAAGCGAGTTAACAGATTTAATTTGAGTAAAATACAGAGTTAACAAATTCAATTTGAGTAGAAAAAAGAGTTAACTCATTTAACTCATTTTTGATCAACAGTGAACTAGAAATTTCTCTTTTTGAACTGAAGAGAGATTTTGTTGAGATATTTAATTTAATAAAATTAGATATGCTCTCATAATTACTTTTTCTATTTAATTAAATAATTTTTAATTAATTAAAGGCAATTTTCTTATTTAATTAAATAACTTCATTTAACTAATTAAGAATGGCTTCTCATTTAATTAAATAACTTTGTTTAATTAATTAGAACTAAATACTCCATTTAATTAAATAATTTTGTTTAATTATTTCAAAAAAAAATTTAAAACTAGTCAACTCAAGTCAACTGTAGTTAAATCTGGTCAACTTTTCGTCAAACTTTATTTTTGCGTATGTGAATATGAGCAAATGTGAGTATGAGTTCCAGCAACAATTCGACACAAATTCTCGTTCAACCTATCAAAATGAAGAGATGACGGTCTCTTAAATAGACTTTTCTGGAATTCATCAATGGTTTAGATCAATTTCAATCAATGGTCAGGATTAAAGGTGAAGTTCAGTCATAAAGGGAGATTTCCAAATTAAAGGGAGTTAACAGATTTAATTTGAGTAAAATAAGGAGTTAACTGATTCAATTTGAGTAGAAAAAAGAGTTAACTGATTTGACTCATTTTTTATCAATAGTGAATTGGAAATTTCCCTTTTTGAACTGAAGAGAGATTTTGTTGAGATATTTAGTTTAATAAAATGAGATATGCTCTCATAATTAATTTTTCTATTTAATCAAATAATCTTTAATTAATTAGAGACACTTCTAATTTAATTAAATAACTTTATTTAATTAATTAGAAATGGCTTCTCATTTAAATAAATAACTTTGTTTAATTAATTAGAAGTAAATACTCCATTTAATTAAATAATTTTATTTAATTATTTAAAAATTATTTTTGAAACTAGTCAACTCAAGTCAACCGTGGTTAAATTCGGTCAACTTTTGGTCAAACTTGATTTTTGCGTATGTAAATATGAGCAAATGTGAGTATGAATTCTAGCAACAATTTGATGCAAATTCTCATTCAACCTTTCAAAATGAAGAGATGAGGGTCTCTTAAATAGGCTTTCCTGGAATTCAACAACGGTTGAGATCGATTTCAATCAACAGTCAGGATTAAAAGTGAAGTTCATTCATAAAGGGAGATTTCCAAATTAAAGGGAGCTAACATATTTAATTTGAGTAAAATAATGAGTTAACTGATTCAATTTGAGTAGAAAAATGAGTTAACTAATTTAACTCATTTTTTATCAATAGTGAACTGAAAATTTCCCTTTTTGAACTGAAGAGAGATATTGTTGAGATATTTAATTTAATAAAATGAGATATGCTCTCAGAATTACTTTTTCTATTTAATTAAATAATCTTTAAGTAATTAGAGACACTTTTCTTATTTAATTAAATTGATTCATTTAATTCATTAGGAATGGCTTCTCATTTAATTAAATAAATTTGTTTAATTAATTAGAAGTAAGTACTCCGTTCAAATAACTAATTTCATTTAATTATTTAATTTTTTTTTTGAAACTACTCAACTCAAGTCAACCGTGGTTAAATCTAGTCAACTTTTGGTCAAACTTGATCTTTGTGTACGTGAATATGAGCAAATGTGAGTATGAATTCTAGCAACAAGTCGAGGCAAATTCTCATTCAGCCTTTCAAAATGAAGAGATGAGTGTCTCTTAAATAGACTTTCCTGAAATTCATCAATGGTTGAGATCGATTTCAATCAACAGTCAGGATTAAAGGTGAAGTTCAGTCATCAAGGGAGATTTTCAAATTAATTAGAGTTAACAAATTTAATTTGAGTAAAATAAGGAGTTAACTTATTCAATTTGACTAGAAAAAGGAGTTAACTGATTTAACTCATTTTTTATCAATAGTGAACTGAAAATTTCCCTTTTTGAACTGAATAGAGATTTTGTTGAGGTATTTAATTTCATAAAATTAGATATGCTCTCATAATTACATTTTCTATTTAATTAAATAATCTTTAATTAATTAGAGACACTTTTCTTATTTAATTAAATAACTTTATTTAATTAATTAGGAATGGCTTCTCATTTAATTATATAACATTATTTAATTAATTAGAAGTAAGTACTTCATTTAACTAACTAATTTTTTTAAATTATTTTAAAAAAAACATTCGAAACTAGTCAACTCAAGTCAACCGTGGTTAAATCTGGTCAACTTTTGGTCAAACTTGATCTTTGCGTATGTGAATATGAGCAAATGTGAGTATGAATTCTAGTAACAATTCGATTCAAATTCTCATTCAACCTTTCAAAATGAAGAGATGAGGGTCTCTTAAATAGACTTTCTTCGAATTCGTCAACGGTTGAGATCGATTTAAATGAACAGTTAGGATTAAAGCTGAAGTTCAATCATAAAGGGAGATTTCCAAATTAAAGGGAGTTAACAGATTTAATTTGAGTAAAATAAAGAGTTAATAGATTCAATTTGAGTAGAAAAAATAGTTAACTGATTTAACTCATTTTTGATCAATAGTGAACTGAAAATTTTACTTTTTGAATTGAAGAGAGATTTTGTTGAGATATTTATTTTAATAAAATGAGATATTCTCTCATAATTACTTTTTCTACTTAATTAAATAATCTTTAAGTAATTAGAGACACTTTTCTTATTTAATTAAATAACTTCATTTAATTAATTAGGAATGGCTTCTCATTTAATTAAATAACTTTGTTTAATTAATTAGAAGTAACTACTCCGTTTAAATAATTAATTTTGTTTAATTATTTCAAAAAAAATTTCAAAACTAGTCAACTCAAGTCAACCGTGGTTAAATTTGATCAACTTTTGGTCAAACTTGATCTTTGTGTACGTGAATATGAGCAAATGTGAGTATAAATTCCAGCAACAATTTGATGTGAATTCTCATTCAACCTTTCAAAATGAAGAGATGAGGGTCTCTTAAATAGACTTTCCTGAAAGTCATCAACGGTAGAGATCGATTTAAATGAACAGTCAAGATTAAAGGCAAAGTTAAGTCATAAAGGGAGATTTCCAAATTGAAGGTAGTTAACAGATTTAATTTGAGTAAAATAAAGAGTTAACTGATTCAATTTGAGTAGAAAAAGTAGCTAACTGATTTAACTCATATTTTATCAATAGTGAACTGAAAATTTAACTTTTTGAACTGAAGAGAGATTTTGTTGAGATATTTAATTTAATAAAATCAGATATGCTCTCATAATTACCTTTCCTACTTAATTAAATAATCTTTAAGTAATTAGAGACACTTTTCTTCTTTAATTAAATAACATCATTTAATTAATTAGGAATGGCTTCTCATTTAATTAAATAACTTTGTTTAAGTAATTAGAAGTAAGTACTCCACTTAAATAATTAATTTTATTTAGTTATTTCAAATTTTTTTTCGAAACTAGTCAACTCAATTCAATCGTGGTTAAATTTGGTCAACTTTTGGTCAAACTTGATCTTTGTGTATGTGAATATAAGCAAATGTGAGTATGAATTCCAACAACAATTCGATGTAAATTCTCATTCAACCTTTCAAAATAAAGAGATGAGGGTCTCTTAAACAGACTTTCCTAGAATTCATCAACAGTTGAGATCGATTTCAATCAACGGTCAGGATTAAAGGTGAATTTCAGTCATAAAACGAGATTTTTAAATTAATTGGAGTTAACAGATTTAATTTGAATAAAATAAGGAGTTAACTGATTCAATTTGACTAGAAAAAGGAGTTAACTGATTTAGCTCATTTTTTATCAATAGTGAACTAGAAATTTCCTTTTTTGAATTGAAGAGATATTTTGTTGAGATATTTAATTTCATAAAATGAGATATGCTCTGATAATTACATTTTCTATTTAATTAAATAATCTTTAATTAATTCGAGACAATTTCCTTATTTAATTAAATATCTTCATTTAATTAATTAGGAATGGCTTCTCATTTAATTATATAACTTTGTTCAATTAATTAAAAGTAAGTACTCCATTTAATAAAATAATTTTTTTTAATTATTTCAAAATTTTTTTCGAAACTAGTCAACACAAGTCAACCGTGGTTAAATATGGTCAACTTTTTGTCAAACTTGATTTTTGCGTATGTGAATATAAACAAATGTGAGTATGAATTTCAGCAACAATTTGATACAAATTCTGATTCAACCTTTCAAAATGAAGAGATGAGGGTCTCTTAAATAGACTTTCTTAGAATTCATCAATAGTTGAGATCGATTTCAATCAACGGTCAGGATTAAAGGTGAAGTTCAGTCATAAAGGGAGATTTCTAAATTAAAGGGAGTTAACAGATTTAATTTGAGTAAAATAAGGAGTCAATTGATTCATTTTGAGTAGAAAAAGGAGTCAACTGATTTAAATCATTTTCTATCAATAGTGAACTAGAAATTTCTCTTTTTCAACTGAAGAGAGAGTTTGTTGAGATGTTTAATTTAATAAAATGAGATATGCTCTCATAATTAGTTTTTCTATTTAATTAAATAATCTTTAATTAATTAAAGCCACTTTTCTTATTTAATTAAATAACATCATTTAATTAATTAGGAATGGCATCTCATTTAATTAAATAATTTTGTTTAATTAATTAGAAGTAAGTACTCCATTTAATTAAATAATTTTGTTTAACTATTTCAAAAAATATTTCGAAACTAGTCAACTCAAGTCAACCATGGTTAAATCTAGTCAACTTTTGGTCAAACTTGATCTTTGCGTATGTGAATATGAGCAAATGTGAGTATGAATTCGAGCAACAATTCGATGCAAATTCTCATTCAACCTTTCAAAATGAAGAGATGAGGGTCTCTGAAATAGACTTTCCTAGAATTTATCAACGGTTGAGATCGATTTCAATCAACAGTCAGGATTAAAGGTGAAGTTCAGTCATAAAGGGAGATTTCCAAATTAAAGTGAGTTAACAAATTGAATTTGACTAAAATAAGAAGTTAACTGATTCAATTTGAGTAGAAAAAGGAGTTAACTTATTTAACTCATTTTTTGTCAATAGTGTACTAGAAATTTCCCTTTTTAATCTGAAGAGAGATTTTGTTTAGATATTTAATTTAATAAAATGAGATATGCTCTCATAATTACTTTTTCTATTTAATTAAATAATTTTCAACTAATTAGAGACATTTTTCTTATTTAATTAATTAGGAATGGCTTTTCATTTAATTAAATAACTTTGTTAAATTAATTAGAAGTAAGTACTCCTTTTAATTAATTAATTTTTTTAAATTATTTTTAAAAAAAAATTGAAACTAGTCAACTCAAGTCAACCGTGGTTAAATCCGATCAAGTTTTGGTCAAACTTGATCTTTGCGTATGTGAATATGAGCATATGTGAGTATGAATTTCAGCAACAATTCAATGCAAATTCTCATTGAACCTTTCAAAATGAAGAGATGAGGGTGTCTTAAATAGACTTTTCTGCAATTCATCAACGGTCTAGATGGATTTCAATCAACGGTCAGGATTAAAGGAGTTAACTATTCAATTTGAGTAGAAAAAGTAGTTAATTAATTTAACTCATTTTTTTTATCAATAGTGAACTGGAAATTTCCCTTTTTAAATTGAAGAGAGATTTTGTTGAGATATTTAATTCGATAAAATAAGATATTCTCTCATAATTACTTTTTCTATTTAATTAAATAAATTTTAATTAATTAGAGACACTTTTCTTATTTAATTAAATAACTTCATTTAATTAATTAGGAAAGGCTTCTCATTTAATTAAATAAAATTGTTTAATTAATTAGAAGTACTCCATTTAATTAAATAATTTCGTTTAATTATTTCAAAATTCTTTTCGAAACTAGTCAACTCAAGTCAGCCATGGTTAAATCTGGTCAACTTTTGGTCAAACTTGATCTTTGCGTATGTGAATATGAGCATATGTGAGTATGAATTCCAGCAACAATTTGATGCAAATTCTCTTTCAACCTTTCAAAATTAAGAGATGAGGGTCTCTTAAATAGACTTTCTTGGAATTCATCAACGGTTGAGATCGAGTTCAATCAACGGTCAGGATTAAAGGTGTAGTTTAGTAATAAAGGGAGATTTTCAAATTAAAGGGAGTTAATAGATTTACTTTGAGTTAAATAAGGAGTAAACTGATTCAATCTGATTAGAAAAAAGATTTAATTGATTTAACTAATTTTTTATCAATAGTGAACTGGAAATTTCCCTTGTTGAATTGAAGAGAGATTTTTTTGAGATATTTAATTCAATAAAATGAGATATGCTCTCATAATTACTTTTTCTATTTAATTAAATAATCTTTAATTAATTAGAGCCACTTTTCCTATTTAATTAAATAACATCATTTAATTAATTAGGAATGGCTTCTCATTTAATTAAATAAATTTGTTTAATCAATTAGAAGTCAGTACTCCATTTAATTAAATAATTTCTTTTAATTATTTCAAAATTCTTTTCGAAACTAGTCAAGTCAAGTCAACCGTGGTTAAATTTGGTCAACTTTTGGTCAAACTTGATCTTTGCGTATGTGAATATGAGCAAATGTGAGTATGAATTCTAGCAACAATTTGATGAAAATTCTCATTCAACCTTTCAAAATGAAGAGATGAGGATCTCTTAAATAGACTTTTCTAGAATTCATCAACGGTTGAGATCGATTTAAATGAATAGTCAGGATTAAAGGTGAAGTTCAGTCATAAAGGGAGATTTCCAAATTAATGGGAGTTAACAAGTTTAATTCTAGTAAAATAAGGAGTTAACTAATTCAATTTGAGTAGAAAAAGGAGTTAACTGATTTAACTCATTTTTGATCAATAGTGAACTAAAAATTTCCTTTTTTGAATTGAAGACAGATTTTGTTGAGATATTTAATTTAATAAAATGAGATATGCTCTCATAATTACTTTTTCTATTTAATTAAATAATCCTTAATTAATTAGAGACACTTTTCTTATTTAATTAAATAACTTCATTTAATTAATTAAGAATGGCTTCTCATTTAATTAAATAACTTTGTTTAATTAATTAGAAGTAAGTACTCCATTTAATTAAATAATTTCATTTAATTATTTCAAAATTCTTTTCGAAACTAGTCAACTCAAGTCAACCGTGGTTAAATCTGGTCAACTTTTGGTCCAACTTGATCTTTGCATATGTGAATATGAGCAAATGTGAGTATGAATTCCAGCAACAATTCGATGCAAATTCTCATTCAACCTTTCAAAATGAAGAGATGAGGGTCTCTTAAATAGACTTTCCTGAAATTCATCAACGGTTGAGATCGATTTAAATGAACAGTCAAGATTAAAGGTGAAGTTCAGTAATAAAGGGAGATTTCCAAATTAAAGGGAGTTAAAAAATTTAATTTGAGTAAAATAAGGAGTTAACTGATTCAATTTGAGTAAAAAAAGGAGTTAACTGATTTAACTCATTTTTGATCAAATAGTGAAATGAAAATTTCTCTTTTTGAACTGAAGAGAGATTTTGTTGAGATATTTAATTTAATAAAATGAGATATGCTCTCATAATTACTTTTTCTATTTAATTAAATAATCTTTGATTAATTAGAGACACTTTTCTTATTTAATTAAATAACATCATTTAATTAATTAGGAATGGCTTCTCATTTAATTAAATAACTTTGTTTAATTAATTAGAAGTAAGTACTCCATTTAGTTAAATAATTTTATTTAATTATTTCAAAATTCTTTTTGAAACTAGTCAAATCAAGTCAACCATGGTTAGATGTAGTCAACTTTTGGTCAAACTTGATCTTTGCGTATGTGAATATGGGCAAATGTGAGTATGAAATCCAGCAACAATTTGATGCAAATTCTCATTCAAGCTCTCAAAATGAAGAGATGAGGGTCTCTTAAATAGACTTTCCTGGAATTCATCAATGGTTGAGATCGATTTCAATCATCGGTCAGGATTAAAGGTGAATTTCAGCCATAAAGGGAGATTTCCAAATTAAAGGGAGTTACTAGATTTAATTTGAGTCAAATAAGGAGTTAACTGATTCAATTTGAGTAGAAAAAGGAGTTAACTGATTTAACTCATTTTTTATCAATAGTGAACTGAAAATTTCTCTTTTTGAACTGAAGAGAGATTTTGTTGAGATATTTAATTTAATAAAATGACATATGCTCTCATAATTACTTTTTCTATTTAATTAAATAATCTTTAATTAATTACAGACACTTTTCTTATTTAATTAAATAACTTCATTTAATTAATTAGGAATGGCTTCTCATTTAATTAAATAATTTTGTTTAATTAATTAGAAGTGAGTACTCTATTTAATTAAATAATTTCGTTTAATTATTTCAAAATTCTTTTCAAAACTAGTCAACTCAAGTCAACCGTGGTAAAATCTTTTCAACTTTTGGTAAAACTTGATCATTGCGTATGTGAATATAAGCAAATGTGAGTATGAATTCTATCAACAATTCGACGCAAATTCTGATTCAACCTTTCAAAATGAAGAGATGAGGGTCTCTTAAATAAACTTTCCTAGAATTCATCAATAGTTGAGATCGATTTCAATCAACGGTTAGGATTAAAGCTGAAGTTCAGTCATAAAGGAAAATTTCCAAATTAAAGGGAGTTAACTAATTTAATTTGAGTAAAATAAGGAGTTAACTGATTCAATTTGAGTAGAAAAAGGAGTGAACTGATTTAACTCATTTTTTATCAATAATGAACTGAAAATTTCTCTTTTTGAACTAAAGAGAGATTTTGTTGAGATATTTAATTTAATAAAATGAGATATGCTCTCATAATTACTTTTTCTATTTAATTAAATAATCTTTGATTAATTAGAGACACTTTTCTTACTTAATTAAATAACATCATTTAATTAATTAGGAATGGCTTCTCATTTAATTAAATAACTTTGTTTAATTAATTAGAAGTAAGTAGTCCATTTAATTAAATAATTTCAATTAATTATTTCAAAATTCTTTTTGAAACTAGTCAACTCTAGTGAACCATGGTTAGATCTAGTCAACTTTTGGTCAAAATTGATCTTTGCATATGTGAATATGGACAAATGTGAGTATGAATTCCAGCAACAATTCGATGCAAATTCTCATTCAACCTTCTCGAAATGAAGATATGAGGGTCTCTTAAATAGACTTTCCTGGAATTCATCAATGGTTGAGATCGATTTCAATCATTGGTCAGGATTAAAGGTGAATTTCAGACATAAAGGGAGATTTCCAAATTAAAGGGAGTTACTAGATTTAATTTGAGTCAAATAAGGAGTTAACTGATTCAATTTAAGTAGGTAAAGGAGTTAACTGATTTAACTCATTTTTTATCAATAGTGAACTGGAAATTTCCCTTTTTGAACTGAAGAGAGATTTTGTTGAGATATTTAATTTAATAAAATGAGATATGCTCTTATAATTACTTTTTCTATTCAATTAAATAATCTTTATATAATTAGGGACACTTTTCTTATTTAATTAAATAACTTCATTTAATTAATTAGGAAAGGCTTCTAATTTAATTAAATAAATTTATTTAATTAATTAGAAGTAAGTACTCCATTTAATTAAATAATTTCATTTAATTATTTCAAAAAAAATTTCGAAGCTAGTCAACTCAAGTCAACCGTGGTTAAATCCGGTCAACTTTTGGTCAAATTTGATGTTTGTATATGTAAATATGAGCAAATGTGAGTATGAATTCCAGCAACAATTCGATGCAAATTCTCATTCAACCTTTCAAAATGAAGAGATGAGGGTCTCTTAAATAGACTTTCTTGGAATTCATTAACGGTTGAGATCGATTTCAATCAACAGTCAGGACTAAAGGTGAAGTTCAGTCATAAAGGGAGATTTTCAAATTAAAGGGAGTTACCAGATTTAATTTGTTTAAAATAAGGAGTTAACTGATTCAATTTGAGTAGAAAAAGGAGATAATTGATTTAACTCATTTTTGATCAATAGTGAACTGGAAATATCTCTTTTTGAACTGAAGAGAGATTTTGTTGAGATATTTAATTTAATAAAATGAGATATGCTCTCATAATTACTTTTTCTATTTAATTAAATAATCATTAATTAATTAGAGAAACTTTTCTTATTTAATTAAATAACTTCATTTAATTAATTAGGAATGGCTTCTCATTTAATTAAATAACTTTGTTTAATTAATTAGAAGTAAGTACTCCATTTAATTAAATAATTTCGTTTAATTATTTCAAAATTCTTTTCGAAACTAGTCAACTCAAGTCAACCGTGGTTAAATCTAGTCAACTTTTGGTCAAACTTGATCTTTGTGTATGTGAATATGAGAAAATGTGAGTATGAATTTTAGCAACAATTCGATGCAAATTATCATTCAACCTTTCAAAATGAAGAGATGAGGGTCTCTTGAATAGACTTTCTTGGAATTCGTCAACGGTTGAGATCGATTTCAATCAACGGTCAGGATTAAAGGTGAAATTCAGTAATAAAGAAAGATTTCCAAATTAAAGAGAGTTAATAGATTTAATTTGAGTAAAATAAGGAGGTAACTGATTCAATTTGAGTAGAAAAAGGAGTCAACTAATTTAACTCATTTTTTATCAATAGTGAACTAGAAATTTCCATTTTTAAACTGAAGAGAGATTTTGTTGAGATATTTAATTTAGTATAATGAGATTTGCTCTCATAATTACTTTTTCTATTTAATTAAATAATCTTTAATTAATTAGAGACACTTTTCTTATTTAATTAAATAACTTTATTTAATTAATTAGGAATGGCTTCTCATTTAATTAAATAACTTTGTTTAATTAATTAGAAGTAAGTACTCCATTTAATTAAATAATTTCGTTTAATTATTTCAAAATTCTTTTCGAAACTAGTCAACTCAGGTCAACCGTGGTTAAATCTGGTCAACTTTTGGTCAAACTTGATCTTTGCGTATGTGAATATGAGCAAACGTGAGTATAAATTCCAGTAACAATTCGATGCAAATTCTCATTCAACCTTTCGAAATGAAGAGATGAAGGTCTCTTAAATAGACTTTCCTAGAATTCATCAACGGTTGAGATCAATTTCAATCAACATTCAGGATTAAAGGTGAAGTTCAGTCATAAAGGGATATTTCCAAATTAAATTGAGTTAACAGATTTAATTTGAGTAAAATAAAGAGTTAACTGATTCAATTTGAGTAGAAAAAGGAGTTAATTGATTTAACTCATTTTTGATCAATAGTGAATTGAAAATTTCCCTTTTTGAACTGAAGAGATGTAATGCCCCACCAAGGGTTCCAAAGAATTAACCTAGAATTTCACTAAGTTTAGTAGCATTTTTTTTTTTTTTGAAAATAAATACCATATATATAACTCATGCACAATAACGGAAGCAATAGCATTGTCCATCATAACATACATAACCGATTACATTCTTTAAGATCCCTTAATGTTGAATTACATACATGAATCCATTTAGTACAACATCCACATAAAATAATAATGATAAGTCCAATGTTTATACATTACATTTGAAATACTCAATCATCCACTGTTCATGTCATAGGGTATGACAACCTCAAAAAATATACATACATAGAATAAGGTACATCATCCTATTCTAATCCATGATACATCAAAGTAGAGATAATCACATGATACAAAAACATATACATCCATCATAAAGATCAAACATAATAAGCTAAGTGCATAGTTCATCCCAACCGTCAATAGCATCGTTAGACCATCATGGATCCTAGCCATCTGTCCGTGCGTAATATTCCAAATCACTGAAGAGATCATCGGTATTACACAGTAGGAATTTGACTCCTAATATATACAACATCATATGTAGAAAGTAATCTAACATGCAAATATAAGCATAAGATAACAGCATCTAACATATGCTAATCATCAATGAAAATGGATACATATCCACCATCATGAAGGACGCATCAGCTACGATGTCTCAATGAATCTCAAAATGATGAGAGTGGAAAATACACTACCACCCGACCGCGTGGTACCTAAATGGTCCACTCCCATCATGCTAAGGAGATAATCTCAAGTCTCAAACAGGCTATCAAAATCACATAACACATATCTCTATAAGTCCAAGAATCCTAAAAGTATACTAACTCAAGGTTCCAAACACAAAATTTGACATCTAATTCCAGAGGCACACAATGACATGTAGGAACCTACTATGCAAGTGGAAAAGTGTCATCATAATTATCATGTACAAGTTACCCTGGCAGTTAACTAAACTCCACAGGTCCATACTGATTTCATGCGGCGACTAGTATACTCTCATACTGATGAGGCATACTACGGAATGCAAGGTCGAACCATGCATCTCACTACTCCCATCCTAGCCTGTACAAGCACTCAAGGCATGGGCGAGAACAAAACACTTATCTTTTTAAGTTCATTCAGTTAGTATTATGTGTGAATGTTATCACTTATTAATCCAACTTATAATCAGTTACCTTGGCAGCCTCTTAGGACCTCGGCCCCCATTGTAAGCCACTTCCCATCACTACATGTAGATATCCTACCCTAATGCTCATGGACTCATAAATCTCAAAATCACAAAAGATAAACCATAAAATCATCAAATATGCATAAAAGCATCAAATCTCCATGAGCTAACATCCATAGAAAATCATGAACACAACAGCTCTCTATTGGCAACTGAAGTATCACTGATAATCAAATATCGAATGGTTCTCATAACCAAAAAATATATCTCAATCATACTGATCAAAGACTCCAAAAATGGTTCAGTCAAACATGTCACATCATGACATCATCAAGAATAAATCCACATTTCAGTGCCATTATGGTGACTAGAAAATAACCAAGGATAACTAATTGATGACCAAAATAATGGTTAAGTTAAGTGTCTCATACATAAGAATCTCAACTATAACAATCAGTAATCACAACCAATACATAGAGCATTCCATCACATAACCATGGTTGGGTTTATAAAGATCGAGATTAAAACATCATCATGTCACCACAATCACATTACCCCCAAGCCTCTGGTAGACGTCCTATACTGGTCAACACTAGTCAACCTAAAACTCAAAACAATAGCATAAAGAATACAGAATGTAAACACATGTTTTGATTTTACAACTTGAATTGTAGAGATCTCAGTTTAAGTTCCCAAGTTTGAAGAATGAATGGAGAAACACTCATATTGTTTTTGGATATAAGTTTTCCTTAACAAAACTAAAAAAATCCATTTTCCAATTTATAATATTTGTTTGATACATCCCCCACCAAACTATAAATTCCATATTTAATAATTTAAAATAATTAAATTATTAAATAGCTGAAAGTTATTAAAGAGTCACATTTATGAAAATAAATCTTCAATATAAATCATTGATCAAATAATAATAATTTAAATTTATAAATAACTTATTTACATATTACATATATAAATATACATATACATATACATATATATATATATATATATATATATAAATATATATATACATACATACATATGTAAATATATTAATACGTTTTCATAAAATCGATTTAACAATTTTGATTGACACCGTATTATATAGCAATGTGAATCGATTGTACGAATCATGCCCACGGCATTATAATATACACTTGTTTCATGCGATATGAATCGCGATGTAATTTATTAAATTTCTCGCTGCGATTTATCAATCACTCAATTCAATGCATTATATATAAATATACATAGGTATATATATATATGTATGTATGTATGTATGTATGTATGTATGTATGTATATAATTAAAATCACAAGTATCTACCCAGATTCTGATGCTAAATTGCTCTTCCTCAGAAAATCCGCAGAGCAAGCTCCTCCCTTCTTCAGAATTCTCGAGTCCTCCAATGCTCCAATTGCTCTCCCAATGATGTGTCTAAGCTTCTATGAATGCCTGAATATAAAGAGCTTTTAGGAAACATCTGGAATGCTTCTAGAAATAGCTGGAAGGTTTCACCAACTAAGCATGGGTCTTTTCCAACCTTCAAGATGAGCCATAGGGTTGTAGACACCATGTGCTTAATTGATGCACTAAGCTCCGTATTGTTGACATATGAAAAATAGAGAAGTGCGTTAATTCCAATGCAAGCTTATAACTCCAATTTACTTTTTATATAATTTCTATTTAAATATTTATGACTTTCATTTTAACTTTATAACTTTTATTATTATTATTTATTTGTTACTTTATTATTATTTTATAATTATTATTAATTTTAATTTCTAATTTTCTTTTATTTAATTCATTTTTCCTCAATAATTCACATTTAATTAATTATAATCAAAATATCAAATAACATGATATTTTATATTAATTTCCTCAAATCATTAATTTATTAATTAAATCTATTTATTAAGACTTAATTAATAGATAATTCACCATAGACCTCCAAGATAGAATATGAAAAACCATCATAGAGCAAATCACTCAAAATCAGTCTAAAGGGTTAAAAATCACGAATTATGTCATCCGACGCATTCAGTGGGTAAAATATCCAGATACTTGTCCTACCTCACTAGGACAATTGGTTTAAGGGTTTGGGATTTGGACTTGAGAATTTATCTCCCTTCTCTTATCATTGAGATAGTATAATAGGGTACGCTCATCCTGGCAATTTAGGGAAGTCGATACCCGGTACCTGCAACCTGCAAAAAAACCATGCATGTACATATAATATATATAATGCTAAGCTAAACAGACAATGGCAGGAAGTGGTGCATCGTGTAGATCCCGACTAAGCAGGTGACTACGACTCCCTTCCTTAACCACATCAGAAATGCCATACAATAAGAAAACACACACACCATACACATGCAAGTATGGGGTAAGTATCCATAATAAAATACATAAGATAATAAACCATCCATCTAATCATCAATAATAAATGAAAACAATATAATGATCATCATGTATGCATGAAATGTAAAGTCTAAATGATCTCATCTTATAACCACTGAATCCATAACATAATGTCTGATAATGTCAAAACAATACCACTAATCTATCAACATAAAACTAGTCTATCATAGTCTGATAATATTAACAATGTCCAGAAAATATGTGAACGAGGTAGGCACTACATCCACCCCCCCTTGGGTTAGGCTTACTCTTGGAAGCCTACAAAAAAGTAGGGATATAACTCCCTCAATCTAGCTGCATCCTCCCAAGTAGCTGAAGAATCATCAGTAGGATCCCATTGGACCCTTACCTGCTCGATGGTTCAACCCCTGAGGGTCAACCTCCGCTACTCCAGAATACAAATCGGCTCCAAAGCTAGCTACCCATCCTCTACCTAAAAAAAATATCAAGAATATACTGCCAAAGAACTGAAACATGGAAAACATCATGAATGTGATCTAGGCTTGGCGGTAGAGCAAGGCGGTAAACAATCGAGCCAATCCTCTCTAAAATCTTGAACGGTCCCACAAAGTGCGGTGCTAGCTTAGAACCCTTTCCATATCAGATCAGACTCTTTCACAGTCACACTCTTAAGAAAACCTTATCACCCATAGCAAACTGCTTATCAATCCTATGAGCATTGACATACTTCTTCTGCCTATCTTGTGCCATAGTCAAATGCTCATGGATACACACTACCTGCTTCTCCATATCATGAAGCATCTAAGGTCCCAACAGGATGCGATCCTCAAGATTGTCCCAACTCAATGGTGTATGACAAGGAAGCCCATATAATGCCTGAAATGGTGCCATACCAATAGAACTATGATATCCGTTGTTGTAAGAAAACTCCAATAAGTAGAGGTAATCCTCCCAATGTGTCTGCCTATCCATCACATACATTCGTAACATATCCTCCAAAACTTGATTCACCCTCTCTGTCTGACCATCAGTCTCTAGATGATATGCCGAACTAAAGTTTAACTGCGCTCCAAGCTCATGCTACAACGATGTCCAGAGTGTGGATGTGAATACAGGATCCCTGTCAAAAATGATCTTTCTAGGAATACCATGTAATCTCACAATATGATGCATAAAGACATTAGCTACAGAAGCTGCTATGTAGGAAGACCTAATCAGTGAAAAATGTGCCACCTTAGTCAACCGATTAACGGTGACCATGATAGCATCATGACGTTGAACTGTCATAGGTAATCCTACTATGAAATCCATGGAGATGATATCCCACTTTCAAGAAGGAATAAGATTAGGCTGCAAAAGTCCAGCCGGGTGCTGATGTTCTGCCTTAGCTCTCTGACACTCAAGGCACCTAGCCACAAAATCAGCAATATCTCACTTCATCCCAGACCAAAAGAACAAACGTCTCAAATCAACATGCATCTTCTTGACACTTGGATGTGTTGAGTAAGGTGTACTATGGGCTTCTGCCAGAATCAAGATGCGAAGCTCATCCGAAAATGGCACATAAATCCACCCCAAATGTCTTAAAAGACTATCTGATTCTTGAACATAACCTACAAATTTACCTTCCAAAGATCTTCCTGAATCAATCTCTCTACACACTTCCTCATACCATGAATCCGTAGGAAGTGCCTAAAGAATCTGACTCCTCAAATCCACACTAAGAGTCATCAATGATAACACATGTCTCCTATGACTCAAAGCATCTACCACCACATTCTCCTTACCCTGAATGTACTTAATCTCAAAATCATATTTGCATAGAAACTCCATCCATCGCCTCTGGCGAGCATTCAAATTAGGCTGAGTAAAAATGTACTAAAGACTATGATGATCACTATGTAGCTCAAATCTGTGCCCCAACAAAAAATGTCTCCACCTTGTCAAAGCATGAACTACTGCCACTAAGTCAAGATCATGTGTAGGATAATTTATCTCATGATCCTTGGGCTTGTGTGATTCATACGCAATCACCCATCCATTCTGCATCAACACTGCCCCAATCCCTTCAAGAGAAGCATCTGTACATACCATGAAATCACCTTCTGGACCAGGTACAGCTAGAATCAGTGCACTGGTCAAAAGCTCCTTGAGCTTCTAGAAAGCTTCCTCATATTTATCTGTCCATACAAACTTCTTTCCTTTCCTTTGAAGAGAAGTGATAGGATGTGCTATCCGAGAGAAGTTTTGGACAAATCTACGATAATAACCAGCTAACCCCATAAAACTACAAATCTCTGACACATTACTCAGTGTTGGCCAATCTATTATCGCCTGAATCTTTGTAGGATCCACTGAAATACCATCACCTGAAATAACATGCCCTAAATACTGAATCTCCATTTTGAAGAATTCACACTTAGCTGCGTTAGCATAAAGCTGATTGTCCCTTAAAGACTGCAAAACCAACCGCAGGTGTTCCTCATGCTCCTTCTGAGTCTTAGAATATATCAATATGTCATCAAGAAACATGAGTACAAACTTGTCCAGATAAGATCGAAACACACCATTCATCAAACTCATAAAAATTGATGGAGGATTAGTCAATCCAAAAGGTACCACTGTGAACTCATAATGCCCGTAACAAGTTTGAAAAGCAGTCTTGTGAATATCTGCTTCCTTAATGCGAAGCTGGTGGTATCTTGACTTAAGATCAATCTTGGAAAATACTGTAGCTCCCTTGATCTAATCAAATAAGTCATCAATCCTAGGTAAAGTATACCTGTTCTTAATAGTCACCTTATTCAACTATCTATAGTCAATACAAAGGCGCAAAGAACCATCTTTCTTCTTCACAAAGAGCACTGGAGATCCCCATGGTGATACACTAGGTCGAATGCTCCCTTTGGCTAGAAGTTCCTCTAGTTGAAGATGTAGCTCACCCAATTCCTATGTCGTCATGCGATAAGGAGCTTTAGAGATAGGCTCCGCTCCAAGAATCAAATCAATACTAAAGTTAATGTCCCTCTTTGGAGGCATGCCTGGAATCTCACTTGGAAAAACATTTGTATACTCCTGCAAAATCAGGTGATCTAAAGTCTCCCTCATGGGATCTTCTCCATCAAGATCATTTACCATAACAACAAATATCTGACATCCCTTCTGGAAACTTCACTTCAATTGCATAGCAGAATCATCTGCAGAGATATAGGCCTCGGTATCCTAACTATCTGCACATCATTCCCTTGGTCATCTTGGCACATAATAATCTTCTTCCTACAATCTATATTGGCTCTATGAGATCCAAGCCAGTCCATGCCTAAAACCACATCATAGGAACCAAGGTGTATGATTCGAAGATCCATTGCAGTATCAAAGCTTCCTAAGCTAAGCCCACACTTATGAACTACAAAATCTGTGGAGACCTTAATGCTTGAGGCTAGTTCCACTTGCCAACCACGATCTTGCTTCACCGCATCTAGCTTACACTTAGAAACTATAGATGGTGAAATAAATGAATATGTAGCTCCTGAATCAAACAATACTGAAAGAGATATACCTCTAATAGCACCTGTGGTCTCAACCACTGTTCCTTGATGATCTGTCTGACTCTGATCAACTGCTGCAAAAACTCTATGAGCTCTACCTGCATCACCAACTATAGGTTCTGAAACGGTAGGTCTTGGTCCTAAAAATTGAGGTGCTTGCTGAGGACACTAAGCTACATAATGTCCAATCTGACCACATGAAAAACATTTTGTATTTCTGCTAGAACCTCTTCCGATAGGTGGTACATTTGATTGTTGGTGACTGTTCCTGCTCACAAAAGACTAGCTACTCTGAGCTAGCTGATTGGATTGATTTTTTTTATTGCGTTGAGCATTGTGGTTGTTCTTAGTGTTAGCATCTTTGCCATCGCCTTGAGCTTTATAATTTGATCCCTTCTATTGCTGTGTCTGTTGAGACTGCTGCTGATACTATTTCCCCTTAGAGAAAGAAAACTTCTTGTTACCACCTGAATTGTAGTTTCTTTTAGATCCTAATGTCGTTGGCGCTCCTACAAAACCACCTTGACTAAGGTTGACACTTTTCTCAGCAAGGATAGCTCGATGCACCACATCCTTGAGGGTTTTTGGCTCAAATACCTTAAATCCCCCAATAATACGGTTATTCAAACCCCTAATAAAATGTTGTGTCAACTAAGAAAAATTTTCAATGAACCTTGAAAAAGGCATAAGCTCATAAAACTTATGCTCATACTCGGTCACTAACAAAGTGCACTATCTAAGATTATGAAATTCATCAGCCCTTTGTTGTTTCCATTCCTCTGGCAGGAATCATTCATGAAAACTTTCTAGGAATAACTCCCATGTAACAGTGCTCATATCAATTCTCAACTTCTTCTCCTCAATCGTCCACCAAGTGGCCCCAAAATTCTCTAAATTAGTGATCGCAAATCTATCCTTAACATTGCTGTCGAACTCTTGCATGGCAAAAATCCTGTCGAGGGAAATAAGCCACTGCTCGGCCACATAACCAGAACCTTGCCCATTGAAAGGCTTAGCCTTGGATCTTGAAAGATCCTTTATCTGAGTGGACACAATGGACCTCTAATGTTCCTTCTAAGGACTTCTAGATCTAGGTCTATGCTCTTGTTCTGTCTGATGCACTTTAGGCTATTCTTGAATAGGAGGTAGACATTCTAGAATTGTTTGCATCATCTGCCTCAAACTAACCTCCTCAGACTCAGCTTGGTCCTCTCTATGACTCTCTTCCTGCTGCCTACTAGAGTGCTCTTCCCTGCTCTCTACATGAGCCGATCCCTCATGGGAAAACTCATGGACACTGATAGCTCTACCACGACCATGACCTCTACCACGGCCTCTAATAGAAGCCCTAGTCCCAGATACCATCCTAAAACAGTACAAGGTACTAAGTTCAGCTCGATGTTTAGGTTTAAGTAAAATTTCTAGTTTTGAAACTAAGTGTTGAACTATGAAAAATATTCAAGTAACAGTTTGAGTCCTATTTCAATTCACCTAGATCAAGTTTGGAAAGTTACACTTAATAGTTCAAAGTTCTAGTTGTTCCAAAATACCCAGAGCTCCCAATGTAGAAACGCGAGGTCTGATACCAAATGTAATGCCCCACCAAGGGTTCCAAAGAATTAACCTAGAATTTCACTAAGTTTAGTAGCTTTTTTTTTTTTTTGAAAATAAATTGCATATATACTCATGCACAATAACCGAAGCAATAGCATTGTCCATCATAACATACATAACCGATTACATTCTTTAAGATCCCTTAATGTTGAATTACATACATGAATCCATCTAGTACAGCATCCACATGAAATAATAATGATAAGTCCAATGTTTATACATTACATTTCAAATACTCAATCATCCACTGTTCATGTCACAGGGTATGATAACCTCAAAAAATATACACACATAGAATAAGGTACATCATCCTATTCTAATTCATGATACATCAAAGTAGAGATAATCACATGATACAAAAACATATACATCCATCATAAAGATCAAACATAATAAACTAAGTGCACGGTTCCTCCCAACCGTTAATAGCATCATTAGACCATCGTGGATCCTAGCCATCCCTCCGTGCGTAACATTCCAAATCATCGAAGAGATCATCGATATTACATAGTAGGAATGTCACTCCTAATAAATACAACATCATATTTAGAAGTAATATAACATGCAAATAAAAGCATAAGATAACATCATCTAACATATGCTAATCATCAATGAAAAAGGATACATATCCACCATCATGAAGGATGCATTAGCCACGATGTCTCAATGAATCTCAAAATGATAAGAGTGGAAAATACACTACCACCTGACCGCATGGTACCTAAGTGGTCCACTCCCACCATCCTAAGGAGATAATCTCAAGTCCCAAACAGGCTATCAGAATCACATAGCACATATCTCTTTAAGTCCAAGAATCCTAAAAGTATACTAACTCAAATGTTCCAAACACAAAATCTGACATCTAATCCCAGAGGCACACAATGACATGTAGGAACCTACTATAGAAGCAAGAAAGTGTCATCATAATTATCACGTACAAGTTACCCTAGTAGTTAGCTAAACTCCACGGGTCCATATAGATTTCATGCAGCCACTAGTATGCTCTCATACTGACGAGGCATACTACGGAATGCAAGGTCACAACCATGCATCTCACTACTCCCATCCTAGCTTGTACAAGCACTCAAGGCATGGGTGAGAACAAAACTCTTATCTTTTTAGGTTCATTTTGTTAGTATTAGGTGTGAATGTTATCACTTATTAATCCAACTTACAATGAGTTACCCTGGCAGCCTCTTAGGGCCTTGGCCCCAATTGCAAGCCACTTCCCATCACTACATGCAGATATCTTACCCAAATGCTCATGGACTTATAAATCTCAAAATCACAAAAAATAATCCATAATAAAATCATCAAATATGCATAAAAGCATCAAATCTCCATGAGCAAATATCCATAGAAAATCATGAACACAACAACTCTCTATTGGCAACTGATGTATCACTGATAATCAAATATCCAATGGTTCTCAATAACCAAAATATATATCGCAATCATACTGATTGAAGACTCCAAAAATGGTTGAGTCAAACATGTCACAGCATGACATCATCAAGAATAAATCCACATATCAGTCTCATCATGGCGACTAGAAAATAATCAAGGATAACTAATCGATGACCAAAATAAGGGTTAGGTCAAGAGTCTCATACACAAGAATCTCAACTATAACAATTAGTAATCACATCCAATACATAGAGAATTCCATCACAAACCATGGTTGGGTTTATAAAGATCAAGATTAAAACATCATCATGACATCACAATCACATAACCCCCAAGCCTCTGATAGACATCCTATACTGGTCAACACTAGTCAACCCAAAACCCAAAACAATAGCATAAATAATACACAATGTAAACACATGTTTTGGTTTTGCTAATTTTTCAAATTTGAATTTAAAAGTCTCAATTTACGTTTTTTCCAAATTATATTAAGTGGAGAAATTTCATGTTTTTCCTAACCCATTTATTTGTTTGATAGATAAAAGTTTCTCCCCAAAACTATTAGACTCAATTTTCTAATTGATCTAATAATATTTTGGTTATATAACATTTTTTGAAAATTGACACTCTCAATGAATCAAAACTTCGATTATATTCTAATAACTAATCTTAAATTAAACTGAGTTTAATTAAATTAATTATTAATATCTCTTCATAATTGACAAGCTCAATATCAATATTTTAAATCATTAAAAGAGTGATCCATTAATTCAGAACTTTAAAATATTCATTTATAATTAATTATATATACATATATACTTATATACATATACATATATATATATATATATATATATATATATATATATATATATATATATAAACATACATACATAAATATATATGTATATATAATAACATTTAATAATTAATGATATTGCAACAAAATTGAGATTCATATCGAAATCTCATATGAAATAATGTTGTGAATAAAACTTTATATAATTTAAAACCAAACTCAAATCACAATGCGATATTAAAATTGCGCGGCCCAATACATGCGCACTGTAGGTACACTGCGGATCGTAGGTACACTGCGGTCTCATAAGCCTGCGGTGGGTGGGGTATATAATACCCGCCCAACATCATATATATATATTTTTAACGCGATTTTCAATAAATTTTTTTTATAAAAACGTTCCCATGCGATATGAAATACTATTAACATGCAACGCTATCGCAATTTGACATTCAATTATTATATAAATAAATATATATGTATATATATGGGTATATATATATACCCGTAGAGTTTATCACCATCACAACACATACATATATATATGTATATAATGATATATACATATAGGTATATGTAGATTCAAGAATATACACAGTTTACTTAGAAATTCTAATTTTTAGAATTTTTCTTTAAATCTTTGATCTTCAAATTTATCCAATAAATAATCTAATGGGTTTGGCTATGAATTTAAACTGTAGCCCTATTTTCTTTTAGATATATGAATATAAAGATTTTCACATAAATTCAATTGCCCATATTGAGAATGCATACAATAAAAATATGAAATTCCTCAGAAGACATATGGAAGACATGAAGAAGACAGGGAATGCAAGATTCGGAAATAGCATAAGTAAAATCACAAGAATCTACTTGGATTCTGATGCTAATTCTCTCTTCCTCAGAAAACCCACAGAGAAAGCTCCCTTCTTCAAAATTCTCGAATCCTTCAATGCTCCAATTGCACTCCAAATGCTATATCTAAGCCTCTAGGGATGCCTAAATATAAAGAGCTCCCAGGAAACCTCTAGAATGCTTCTAGAAATAGCTAGAAGGTGTCACCAACTAAGCATGGGTCTTTTCCAACCTTCAAGATGAGACATAGGGTTGTAGACACCATGTGCTTAATTAATGCACTAACCCACGTGTTGTTGACACATGAGAAATAGAGAAGTGCGTTAACTCCCATGCAAGCTTATAACTCCAATCCACTTTTTATATAATTTCTATTTAAATATTTATAACTTTTATTTTAATTTGTATAAATTTTATTATTATTATTTATTTATTACTTTATTATGATTTTATTATTATTAATTTTAATTTCTACTTTTCTTTTATTTAATTCATTTTCCTCAATAATTTACATTTAATTAATTATACTCAAAATATCAAAAATTATGATATTTTATTAATTTTCTCCAAAATAATTAGTTTATTAATTAAATCTATTTATCAAGATTTAATGAATAGAAAATTCACCATAGACCTGCAAGATAAAATATGAAAACCCATCATAGAACAAATCATAAGAAATCAGTCTAAAGGGTTAAAAATCATGAAATATGTCATCCGACACATTCGGTCGGTACTCAACTCTGATACTTGTCCTAACTCACTATTACAAATGGTTTAAGAGTTTGGGATTTGGACTTGAGAATCTATCTCCCTTCTCTTATCATTGAGATAGTATAATAGGGTACGCTCATCCTAGCAATTCAAGAAAGTCGATACTCGGTACCTGCAACCTGCAGAAAAACCATGCATGTACATACAATATATATAATGCTAAGCTAAACAAACAATGGCATGAAGTGGTGCATCATGTAGATCTTGACTAAGCAGGTGACTACGACTCGCTTCCTTAACCACATCAGAAATGCCATACAATAAGAAAACACACACACCATACACATGCAAGTATGGGGTAAGTATCCATAATAAAATACATAAGATAATAAACCATCCATCTAATCATTAATAATAACTAAAAATAGTATAATGATCATCATGTATGCATGAAATGTAAAATCTAAATGATCTCATCATATAACCACTGAATCCATATCATAATATCTGATAGTGTCAAAACAATACCACTAAACCATCAACATAAAACTAGTCCATCAAAGTCTAATGATAATAATAGCATCAATGTCTAGAAAAGATGTGAACGAGGGTAGGCACTACATCCACCCCCCCTTGGGTTAGGCTTACTCCTGGAAGCCTACAAATAAATAGGGATATAACTCCCTCAATTTAGCTGCATCCTCCCAAGTAGCTGAAGAATCATCAATAGGGTCCCATTGGACCCTTACTTGCTCGATGGTTCGACCCCTCAGGGTCAACCTCAGCTACTCTAGAATACGAACCGGCTCCAAAGCCAGCTGCTTGTCCTCTACCTGCAATGCATTCCAATCAAGAACATGCACAATATCAGGAATATACTGCCTAAGCACTGAAACATGGAAAAAATCATGAATGCGAGCTAGGCTGGGTGGTAGAGCAAGATGGTAAGCAACCAGGCCAATCCTCTCTAGAATCTCGAATGGTCCCACAAAACAAGGTGCTAGCTTAGAACCCTTTCCATATCGGATTAGACTCTTTCGCGGCCGCACTCTCAAGAAAACCTTATCTCCCATAGCAAATTGCTTATCAGTCCTATGAGCATCAGCATACTTCTTCTGCCTATCCTGTGCCGTAGTCAAATGCTCACGGATATGCACTACCTGTTGCTCCATATCACGAAGCATCTCAGGACCCAACAAGATGCGATCCTCAAGACTGTCCCAAGTCAATGGTGTACGACAAGGACATCCATATAATGCCTGAAATGGCACCATACCAATAGAACTATGATACTCGTTGTTGTGAGAAAACTCCACTAGGTAGAGATAATCCTCCCAATGTGTCTGCCTATCCATCACATACATCCGTAACATATCCTCCAAAACCTGGTTCACCCTCTCTGTCTAACCATCAGTCTCTAGATGATATGCCAAATTGAAGTTTAACTACGCTCCAAGCTCATGCTGCAACAATGTCTAGAATGCAGATGTGAATACAGGATCCCTGTCAAAAATGATATTTCTAGGAATACCATGTAACTTCACAATATCACACATAAAGACATTAGCTACAGAAGCTGTTGTGTAGGAAGACCTAATCGGTGAAAAATTTGCCACCTTAGTCAATCGATCAATGGTGACCATGATAGCATCATGACGTTGAACTATCATAGGTAATCCTACAATAAAATCCATGGAGATGATATTCCACTTCCAAGAAGGAATGAGATTTGGCTACAAAAGTCCAGCCGGGTGCTGGTGTTCTGCCTTGACACTCTGACACTCAAGACACCTAGCCACAAAATCAACAATATCTCGCTTCATCCTAGACCAAAAGAACAAACATCTCAAATTAGCATGCATCTTCTTGACACTTGGATGTGCTGAGTAAGGTGTACGATGGGCTTCTGCCAATATCAAGGTGAGAAGCTCATCCAAAAATGGCACATAAATCCTCCCCAAATGTCTTAAAAGACCATCTGACTCTTGAACGTAACCTACAAACTTACCTTCCAAAGATCTTCCTGAATCAATCTCTTGCCACACTTCCTGATACCAAGAATCCCTAGGAAGTGCCTGAAGAATTTGACTCCTCAAGTCCACACTAAGAGTCATCGACGATACCACATGTCTCCTACGACTCAAAGCATCTGCCACCACATTCTCCTCACCCTGAATGTACTTCACCTCAAAATCATACTTGCATAGAAACTCCATCCATCACCTCTGGCGAGCATTCAAATTAGGCTGAGTAAAAATGTACTAAAGACTACGATGATTGTTGTGTAGCTCAAATCTGTGCCCCAACAAGAAATGTCTCCACCTTGTCAAAGCATGAACTACTGCTGCTAACTCAAGATCATGCGTAGGATAATTTAACTCATGATCCTTGAGCTTGCATGATTCATATGCAATCACCCATCCATTTTGCATCAACACTACCCCAATCCCTTCAAGAGAAGCATCTGTACATACCATGAAATCAACTTCTGGATCCGATATAGCTAGAATTTGTGCACTGGTCAAAAGCTCCTTGAGCTTCTAGAAAGCTTCTTCACATTTCTCTGTCCACACAAACTTCTTTCCTTTCCTCTGAAGAGAAGTTATAGGATGTGCTATCCTAGAGAAGTTTTGGACAAATCTACGATAATAACTAGCTAAAGTCATGAAACTACGAATCTCTGACACATTAGTCGGTGTAGGCCATTCTATTATTGCCTGAATCTTTGTAGGATCCACTGAAATACCATCACCTGAAATAACATGCCCTAAATACTAAATCTTCGTTTTGAAAAATTCACACTTAGCTGCATTAGTATAAAGTTGATTGTCCCTTAAACACTGCAATACCAACTACAGGTGTTCCTCATGCTCCTTTTGAGTCTTAGAATATATCAATATGTCATCAAGAAACACAAGTACAAACCTGTCAAGATATGATCAAAAAACACCATTCATCAAACTCATGAAAATTGATGGAGCATTAGTCAATCCAAAAGGTACCATTGTGAACTCATAATGCCCATAGCAAGTTCAAAAAGTGGTCTTGTGAATATCTTCTTCCTTAATGCGAAGCTGGTGGTATCCTGACTTAAGATCAATCTTGGAAAATACCGTAGCTCTCTTGATCTGATCAAATAAGTCATCAATCCTAGGTAAAGGATACCTTTTCTTAATAGTCACCTTATTCAACTGTCTGTAGTCAATACAAAGGAGCAAAGAACTATCTTTCTTCTTCACAAAGAGCACTGGAGCTCCCCATGGTGATACACTAGGTTGAATGCTCCATTTGGCCAAAATTTCCTCTAGCTGAAGACGTAGCTCACCCAATTCCTGTGTAGTCATATGATAAGGAGCTTTAGAGATAGACTCCACTCCAGGAATCAAATCAATACTAAAATCAATGTCCCTCTTAGGAGGCATGCCTGGAATCTCAATTGGAAAAACATCCGCGTACTCCTGCAAAATTGGGTGATCCAAAGTCTTCCTCACAAGATCTTCCTCATCAAGATCATTTACCATAACAGAAAATATCTGACATCCCTTATAGAAACTTCACTTCATTTGCATAGTAGAAATCATCCGCAGAGATATAGACCTCGGTATCCCAACTATCTTCACATCATTCCCTTGGTCATCTTCACACATAATATTCTTCTTCCTACAATCTATACTAGCTCTATGAGATCTAAGCTAGTCCATGCCTAGAACCAAATCATAGGAACCAAGGGGTATGACTCGAAGATCTACTGCCATATCAAATATTTCTAAGCTAAGCCCACGCTTATGAACTACAGAATCTATGGAGACCTTAATGCCTGAGGCTAGTTCCACTTGCCAACCACAATCTTGCTTCACCGCATCCAGCTTACACTTAGAAACTATAGATGGTGAAATAAATGAATCTGTAGCTCCTGAATCAAACAATACTAAAAGAGATATACCTCTAATAGCACCTGTGGTCTCAACCATTGTTCCTTGATGGTCTGCCTGACACTGATCAACTGCTGTAAATACTCTATGAGCTCTACCTGCATCACCAACTTTAGGCTCTGAAATTGTAGGCCTAGGTCTTGAAAACTGAGGTGCTCGCTGAGGACACTGAGCTGCATAATGTCCAATCTGACCACATAAAAAACATTTCATATTTCTGCCGAAGCCTCTTCCCATAGGTGGTACATTTGATTGCTAACGACTGTTCCTGCTAACAAAAGACTAGCTACTCTGAGCTGGCTGATTGGTCTGATTCTGTCTATTGCATTGAGCTTTGCGGTTGTTCTTCGTGTTAGAACCTTTACCACCGCCTTGAGCTTTAGAATTTGAGCCCTTCTATTGCTGTGTCTATTGAGACTGCTGCTGATACTATTTCCCCTTAGAGAAAGAGAACTTCTTCTTACCACCTGAATTGTAGTTGCTTTTAGATCCTGATGTTGCTGGTGCTCCTATAAAACCACCTTGACCAAGGTTGACACTTTTCTCAACAAGGATAGCTTGATGCACTGCATCCTTGAGGGTTTTTGGCTCAAATACCTTAACTCCGCCAATAATACGATTATTCAAACCCCTAATAAAATGTTGTGTCAACTAAGCTAAATTTTCACTGAATCCTGAAAAAGGCATAAGCTCATAAAACTTACACTCATACTCAGTCACTGACAAAGTGTACTGTCTGATATTATTAAATTCATCAGCCCTTTGTTGTTTCTATTCCTCTGGTAGGAATCGTTCATGGAAACTCTCTAGGAATAACTCCCATTTAACACTGCTCATATCGATTCCCAACTTCTTCTCCTCAATCATCCACCAAGTGGCCCCAAAATTCTCTAAATTAGTGATCTCAAACCTTGCCTTAACATTTTTGTGAAACTCCTGCATGGAAAAAATCCTATCAAGAGAAATAAGCCACTGCTCGGCCACATAACCAGAACCTTGCCCATTAAAAGGCTTAACCTTGGATCTTGAAAGATCCTTCATCAGAGTGGACACAATGGACCTCTGACGATCCTTCTGAGGACTCCTAGACCTGGGTCTATGCTCTTATTCTATCTAATGCACTTTAGGTTGTTCTTGAATAGGAGGTAGATGTTCTATAATAATCTGCATCATTTGTCTCAAACTGACCTCTTCAGACTCAGCTTGGTCCTCTCTACGGCTCTCTTCCTGCTGCCTACTAGAGTGCTCTTCCCTGCTTTCTACACGAGCCAATCCCTCATGGGTAGATTCATGGGAACTGACAGCTCTGCCATGACTACGACCTCTACCATGACCTCTACCATGGCCTCTAACAAAAGACCTAGTCCCAGATACCATCCTACAATAGTACAAAGTACTATTAAAATCACATGTTGCCATAGATTATGTTCAGTTCTATGTTTAGGTTTAAGTAAACTTTCCAATTTTGAAAACTAAGTGTTGAAATATAAAACTACCAGTTCAAGTTCTATTTTAGTTCACCTAGTTTCAAATTGACAAATACACTTGATAGTTCAAAGTTCTAGTTGTTCCAAAATACCTAGAGCTCCCAATGTAGAAACCTAGCTCTGATACTAAATGTAATGCCCCACCAAGGGATCAAAAGAATTAACCTAGAATTTCACTAACATTTTTTTTATCCTAGAAGTAAACATCGAATATAACTTATGCACATTAACGGAAGCAATAGCAATGTCCATCTGAAAGTACACATAACATAAATAACAGATTACATTCTTTAAGATCCCTTAACATTGACTTTCATACATGAATCCATCTAGCACAACATCCACATGAAATAATAATGATACGTCCAATATACAAATGTCCTTTTTGAATTACATTCCAGAATGCACAATCGTCCACTATACATGTCACAGGGTATGATATGCACAAAATATACATATGTAGATTAAGGTACATCATGCTATTTTAATCCATGATACATCAAAGTAGAGATAAACACATGATACACATGATAGAGAACATATAAATCAATCGTAAAGATCAACATAATAAACTAAGTGCATGGTTCCTCCCAACCGTTAATAGCATCATTAGACCATCGTGGATCCTAGCCATCCCTCTGTGCGTAACATTCCAAATCATTGAAGAGATCATCGGTATTACATACTAGGAATGTCACTCCTAATAAATACAACATCATATGTAGAAGTAATCTAACATGCAAATAAAAGCATAAGATAACATCATCTTACATATGCTAATAATCAATGAAAAAGGATACATATCCACCATCATGAAGGATGCATCAGCCACGATGTCTCAATGAATCTCAAAATGATAAGAGTGGAAAATACACTACCACCCGACCACATGGTACCTAAGTGGTCCACTCCCACCGTGCTAAGGAGATAATCTCAAGTCCCAAACAGGCTATCAGAATCACATAGCACATATCTCTTTAAGTCCAGGAATCCTAAAAGTATACTAACTCAAAATTTTCAAACACAAAATCTGACATCTAATCCTAGAGGCACACAATGACATGTAGGAACCTACTATGCAAGCAGGAAAGTGTCATCATAATTATCACATACAAGTTACCCTTGCAGTTAGCTAAACTCCATGGGTCCATACTGATTTCATGCGGCCACTAGTATCCTTTCATACTGACGAGGCATACTACGGAATGCAAGATCACAACCATGCATCTCACTACTCCCATCCTAGCCTGTACAAGCACTCAAGCCATGCGCGAGAACAAAACTCTTATCTTTTTAGGTTTATTTTGTTAGTATTTGGTGTGAATGTTATCACTTATTAATCCAACTTACAATGAGTTACTCTGGCAGCCTCTTAGGGCCCTAGCCCCCATTGCAAGCCACTTCCCGTCACTACATGCATATATCCTACCCTAATGCTCATGGACTCATAAATCTCAAAACCAAAAAAGATAATCCATAATAAAATCATCAAATATGCATAAAAGCATCAAATCTCCATGAGCAAATATCCATAGAAAATAATGAACACAACAGCTCTCTATTGGCAACTGAAGTATCACTGATAATCAAATATCCAATGGTTCTCAAAAACCAAAATATATATCTCAATCATACTGATCGAAGACTCCAAAAATGGTTGAGTCAAACATGTCACAACATGAAATCATCAAGAATAAATCCACATCTTAGTCCCATCATGGCAACTAGAAAATAATCAAGGATAACTGATCGATGACCAAAATAATGGTTAGGTCAAGAGTCTCATACACAAGAATCTCAACTATAACAATTAGTAATCACATCTAATACATAGAGCATTCCATCACAAACCATGGTTGGGTTTATAAAGATCAAGATTAAAACATCACCATGACATCACAATCACATAACCCCCAAGCCTCTGGTAGACGTCCTATACTGGTCAACACTAGTCAACCCAAAACCCAAAACAATAGCATAAAGAATACACAATGTAAACACATGTTTTGGTTTTGCTAAGTTTTCAAATTTGAATTTAAAAGTCTAAATTTACGTTTTTTCCAAATTATATTAAGTGGAGAAATTGCACGTTTTTCTTAACCCATGTATTTGTTTGATAGATAAAAGTTTCTCCCCAAAACTATTAGACTCAATTTTCTAATTGATCTAATAATATTTTGGTTATATAACATTGTTTGAAAATTGACACTCTCAATGAATCAAAACTTCGATTATATTCTAATAACTAATCTTAATTAAACTGAGTTTAATTAAATTAATTATTAATATCTCTTCATAATTGACAAGCTCAATATCAATATTTTAAATCATTAAAAGAGTGATCCATTAATTTAGAACTTTATAATATTCATTTATAATTAATTATATATACATATATACTTATATACATATATATATATATACATATATATATATACACATACATAAATATTTATATATAATAACATTTAATAATTAATGATATTGCAACAAAATCGAGATTCATATCCAAATCTCATATGAAATAACGTTGCGAATAAAATTTTATATAATTTAAAACCAAACTCAAATCGCAATGCGATTTTAAAATTGCGCGGCCCAATACATCTGCACCGCAGGTACACTGCGGATCGTAGGTACACTACGGTCTCACAGGCTTGCGATGGGTGAGGTATATAATACCCGCCCAATATCATATATATTTTTTTTTAACGTGATTTTCAATAACATTTTTTTATAAAAATGTTCCCATGCGATATGAAATACTATTAACATACAGCTCTATCGCGATTTGACATTTGATTATTATATAAATAAATATATATATGTATATATATATGGGTATATATATGTATATATATATATATGTACATATATATATATATATATATGTATATATATATATGTATATATATATACCCGTAGAGTTTATCACCATCACAACACATACATATATATATGTATATAATGATATATACGTATAGGTATATGCAGATTCAAGAATATACACAGTTTACTTAGAAATTCTAATTTTTAGAAATTTTCTTTAAATCTTTGATCTTCAAATTTATCCAATAAATAACCTAATGGGTTTGGCTATGAATTTAAACCCTAGCCCCGTTTTCTTTCATATCTATGCATATAAAGATTTCCACATAAACTCAATTGCCAATATTGAGAATGCATACAATAAAAATATGAAATTCCTCAGAAGACATATGGAAGACATGAAGAAGATAGGGAATGCAAGATGCGGAAATTGCATAAGTAAAATCACAAGAATCTACTTAGATTCTGATGCTAATTCACTCTTCCTCAGAAAATCTGCAGAGCAAGCTCCCTTCTTCAGAATTCTCGAATCCTCCAATGCTCCAATTGCACTCCAAACGCTATATCTAAGCTTCTAGGGATGCTTGAATATAAAGAGCCCCCAGGAAACCTCTAGAATGCTTTTAGAAATAGCTGGAAGGTGTCACCAACTAAGCATGGGTCTTTTCCAACCTTCAAGATGAGCCATAGGGTTGTAGACACCATGTGCTTAATTAATACACTAACCCCCGTGTTGTTGACACATGAGAAATAGAGAAGTGTGTTAACTCCCATGCAAGCTTATAACTCCAATCCACTTTTTATATAATTTCTATTTAAATATTTATAACTTTTATTTTAATTTGTGTAACTTTTATTATTATTATTTATTTATTACTTTATTATGATTTTATTATTATTAATTTTAATTTCTAATTTTCTTTTATTTAATTGATTTTCCTCAATAATTCACATTTAATTAATTATACTCAAAATATCAAAGATTATGATATTTTATTAATTTTCTCCAAAATAATTAGTTTATTTATTAAATCTATTTATCAAGACTTAATTAATAAAAAATTCACCATAGACCTCCAAGATAAAATATGAAAACCCATCATAGAACAAATCATAAGAAATTAGTCTAAAGGGTTAAAAATCATAAAATATGTCATCCGACACATTCGGTCGGTACTCAACTCTGATACTTGTCCTAACTTACTAGGACGAATGGTTTAAGAGTTTGGGATTTGGACTTGAGAATCTATCTACCTTCTCTTATCATTGACATAGTATAACAGGGTACGCTCATCCTGGCAATTCAGGAAAGTCGATGCCCGGTACCTGCAACCTACAAAAAAACTATACATGTACATACAATATATATAATACTAAGTTAAACAGACAATGGCAGGAAGTGGTGCATCATGTAGATCCCGACTAAGCAGGTGACTACGACTCCCTTCCTTAACCACATCAGAAACACCATACAATAAGAAAACACGCATACCATACACATGCAAGTATGGGGTAAGTATCCATAATAAAACACATAAGATAATAAACCATCCATCTAATCATCAATAACATAAAACTAGTCCATCAAAGTCTGATGATAATAATAGCATCAATGTCTAGAAAAGATGTGAACGAGGGTAGGCACTACATCTCACTACTCCCATCCTAGTCTATACAATGAGTTACCCTGGCAGCCTTTTAGGGCCCCGACCCCCATTGCAAGCCACTTCCTATGACTACATGTAGATATCCTACCCTAATGCTCATGGACTCATAAATCTCAAAATCACAAAAGCTAAACTATAAAATCATCAAATATGCATAAAAGCATCAAATCTCCATAAGCTAACATCCATAGAAAATCATGAACACAACAACTCTCTATTGGCAACTGAAGTATCACTGATAATTAAATATCCAATGGTTCTTAATAACCAAAATATATATCTCAATCATACTGATGGAAGACTCCAAAAATGGTTGAGTCAAACATGTCACATCATGACATCACCAAGAATAAATTCACATTTCAGTCCCATCATGGCGACTAGAAAATAACAAAGGATAACTTATCGATGACTAAAATAATGGTTAAGTCAAGTGTCTCATATATAAGAATCTCAACTATAACAATCAATAATCACAACCAATAGATAGAGCATTCCTTCACATAACCATGGTTGGGTTTATAAAGATCGAGATTAAAACATCATCATGTCAACACAATCACATAACCCCCAAGCTTCTGGTAGACGTCCTATACTGGTCAACACTAGTCAACCCAAAACTCAAAACAATAGCATAAAGAATACATAATGTAAACACATGTTTTGTTTTTACAACTTGAATTGTAGAGATCTCAGTTTAAGTTCCCAAGTTTGAAGAATGAATGGAGAAACACTCATATTGTTTTTGTATATAAGTTTTCCTTAATAGAACTAAAAAAAATCCATTTTCCAATTTATAATATTTTTTTGATACATCCCCCACCAAACTATAAATTCCTTATTTAATAATTTAAAATAATTAAATTATTAAATAGTTGAAAGTTATTAAAGAGTCACCTTTATGAAAATAAATCTTCAATATAAATCATTGATCAAATAATACTAATTTAAATTTATAAATAACTTATTTACACACACACACACACAAACACACACACACACACACACACACATGTATATATATACTAATACGTTTTCATAAAATCGATTTAACAATTTTGATTGACACCATATTATATAGCAATGTGAATCGATTGTTTACAAACATTTTAACATAACATTTTTTTTGCATAACATTAACATCAATTAAACCCCCCCAAAACTCTTGTTGTTGTAAGTAGTACCTACGATCGCAGGCACTGTGCCGATAGTGGGTACGTAGTACCCCTGTCGCCGTAGACCTGCGACGACAGGTCTCTGCCTTTCGCAGGCGCGGGGTACAAATCGTGCCCACAACATTATAATATACAATTGTTTCATGTGATATGAATCGTCATGCGATTTATTAAATTTCTCACTGCAATTTATCAATCGCTCAATTTGGTGCATTATATATATATATATATTGATGGGGACACAACCCAAGAACAGAATGGACACAACAGAAAAGGAAAATTGTATTAACTGAGAAAATAAGCCAGTACAAATAGTACAGAGAAAATAAACTTCAGAACATGCCCTAAGGGCTTACAATAGCGTAAATCTGGAGAATATTTCTCCTTATAGCACCTCCTCTCAAACTCCACTCCGAACTACCTTTTACAATGCCAGAAATCTGCTTAAATAGACCCCGGAGGGTTAAGGACTAGGAGTACATTCTAGAAAGTGCTAGTAGGCATCCACCAACAAAATAGAAGGTTCCAGAAGCTGTGTTAGAAGTCGGTACAAATCTAGAAGAATCCAAAAACGGTAGCCGAACTTTCGGGAGGCATAACTTTTGAACTGTAGCTCTGATTGACGAACCATTTACATTTTCAGAAAGCTCTTGAAGTGCTCTATAGCCCTATGGACCAGCTCTGCTCATCCCCCATTTTTTGACCCTTTTTGAGGTCATTTAATGCCCCAAACCTGACTTTGAAGCAGTCTTAGGAGGTCTCCAAAACTTGAAAAACTGTAATAACTTTCAAACTGTGGGGCCTATTGACCTGATTCTTTTTTTGGAATGCTCTAAATCATGATTACATTCATCTGGCCAATTCACACCTTCTAGTTTACCAAAATGATGGTCCAAATACATGCTCCTATTTTTTTGAGATTTTCAAACGCACTGATAGTTGAACTATGAGAGTTGGAACCTTTATTTGGGCCAAATGGGTATCCAAAAATGTAAAGACATAAAATAGAAACTAAGTCTAAGTACATTTTTTTGGGTGACACAGGATTGCCCTTATACCTCTGGATGCTCCTGCATCAGACACCTAGGGTAGATTGAAAAGTGACCCTGTCACTTTATGGATGGTAGAGGAAATCCCAAATGGGAAACCTTAGCTGCTGAAATCCAAGTTGAGTCCTCGATCGGCCGTCCTTTCCATTTGACCAAATACTCTTCATACTGCCTGTTTCTGGTACTCCTACCCACACGATGATCTAGAATGTCTTCTATCTCCTCCGTCTTAGAAGCAGGAATTGGACATGGCTCTAAAACCAGCTCCTCATCTGCACCATCATCATGATACTCTATTAAATCTGCAATGTTGAAAATGGGAGAAATGTGAATACCATCTGGCAGCTCTACCTCATATGCATTTCCTGAGTTATGTTTCTTCAAAACTTTGCAGGGGCCAAATTTCTTCATTTTCAGCTTGTTGTAAGTACCAACTGTAAATCTTTCTTTTCGTAAGTGCACCATGACTAGATCCCCTACTTGGAATTCCTTATGTCTTCTCCTTTGATCAGCCCTAGCTTTATACTCTTGATTCATCTTGATAATGTGTGCTTGAACCTCCTCATGTAGATGCTTGATGTGTTCAACAAATTCCTCAACTTTAGTACTTGTCCTCTCCCCTTGTTCTATCTTCCTCAATTCTGGTGCAGTCCTTGAGCTATTCCCATATACAATTTGAAATGGTGATTTTCCAATACTCCTATTTACAGAGTTATTATAAGGAAACTCTGCATGTGGTAGAATCAAATCCCATCCCTTGGGCTTATCTCCAACTAAACATCTCAGCAAATTGCCCAGACTTCTATTTACCACTTTTGTTTGGCCATCAGTCTATGGGTGATGCGTGGAACTGAATTTCAAGTCTATTCTCAACTTCTTCCACAATGTCCTCTAGAAATACCCCACAAATTTAGTATATCGGTCAGAAACTATACTCCTTGGAAGACCATGTAGTCTTACCACCTCTTTGAAAAACAAGTCTGCAATATGGACAACATCATGAGTTTTGTGGCATGGAATGAAATGTGCCATTTTGGAGAACCTATCAACCACCACGAATACTGAGTCATTACCCCTTTGTGTCCTTGGCAATCCAAGAACAAAATCCATACTTATGTCCTCCCATGGCCTTGATGGAATAGGCAATGGCTGATATAGGCCAGTATTTTGACTAAACCCCTCTGCAACTTGACAAGCCTGGCAACTCTATACAAACTTCTTCACATCTTGTGTAATTTGAGGCCAAAAATAATGTTCTCTAAGAATGGCAATGGTCTTATCCTGACCAAAATGTCCTGCCATCCCTCCACTGTGTTTCTCCTTAATCAGATTTTCCCTCATGGAACTCCTTGGAATGCACAATTGACTACCTTTGAACAACATGCCATCCTGAATCAAATAGTCTAACCACTTGGTTCTATCTATAGCAACGGGTTCTTTACAAGCTTTCCATGCTTCAGCAAAATTAGGATCCTCGGGGTACAAATTCTTGAGTTCATCAAACCCAACTACTTCAACCTGCATTGTTGTAAGCAACAGCTGTCTCCTACTTAATGCATCTGCAACCCTATTAGATTTTCCACTTCTATGTTTCAACACAAATGTATAACTCTGCACGAATTCTACCCACTTCATATGCCTCTAATTCAATTTACCTTGGCTATTTAGGTACTGTAATGCCTGATGATTAGTATACAAAACAAATTCCTTTGGCAATAAATAATGCCTCCATTTCTTTAAGGCCTGAACTATTGCATAGAACTCTTGATCATAAACAGAATACTTCTTCTTTGCATCATTACATTTTTCACTAAAATATGCAATAGGCTTACCTTCTTGGCTTAATACAGCCCCAATAGCGCTACCACTAGCATCACAATCCACCTGGAATACTTTTCTAAAATCTGGAAGTGCCAACACAGGTTGTTCAGTCACCTTCTTCTTCTTTAGCAATTCAAAACTTCTCGCAGCTACTGCAGTCCATTTGAACTCTTTTCTATCCCCTCTTATTGTATCAGTTAGAGGTGCACATATGCCACTGAAATTCTTAATAAACTTCCTGTAAAAACTAACCAGACCATGAAATGATCTTACCTCAGTAGCAGACCTTGGAGTAGGCCATTCCAAGATGGCTTTTACATTCTCTGGATCCATTTTGAGACCTTCAGGTTATATAACAAATCCCAAATAGACTAACTCCCTTTTTGCAAAGACACACTTCTTTAAATTAATTAACAGTTCCTCTTCCCTTAGCCTTTCAAGGACACTATGAATATGTAGTAAATGTTCTTCCAAAGTCTTGCTGAAAATTAAAATATCATCCAAATAGACAATAACAAATTTTCCCAAGAACTTCTTAAGTACCTCATTCATGAGCCGCATGAAGGTGCTTGGGGCGTTCGTCAATCCAAAGGGCATGACTAACCACTCATAAAGACCCTTCTTGGTCTTGAAGGCTATTTTCCACTCATCTCCTTCTCGAATCCATATCTGATGATAGCCACTCTTCAGATCTATCTTTGTGAAGTACTGAGCTCCACTCAAGCAGTCCATAAGATCATCCATCCTTGGTAAAGGAAACTGGTACTTGATGGTTATCTTATTTATAGCTTGAGAATCTGTACACATCCTCCACTCTCCATCCTTCTTTGGTGCAAGTACTACAGGTACTGCACATGGACTTAGGCTCTCTCGAATCAAGCCCTTCCTCAATAGCTCCTGAACCTGTCTATTTAGCTCCTCTGTTTCAGTAGGAGTCATCCTGTGAGCAGCCTTGTTAGGAAAACTAGCTCCTGGAATCAAATCTATCTAATGATTGATTTGCCTTACTGGTGGCAATCCATCTGGAACATTATCAGAGATAATATCTCCAAATTCCCCTAGTAAATCTGAAACTTCAAATGGTATTTCACTAGTACCTTCTTTATCTTTCCTAGGAATCAAAGCATAGCACATATGCTGATGTTTCATGCCATCTAAAAACTTCCTTCCATCAACAAGACAAATCATAGCACTGCTACATACCTTTTCACCTTCCTTTTTCATGGGCTTCAATTTGTGGCGAACTCCATCCTTTGTTAGAGAGTATGTGTTTGCATGTCCATCATGTATTGCATGTCTATCAAACTACCATGGTCTACCCAACAATAGATGGAAAACATCCATCGAAATAACATCACAGAGAACTTCATCATGGTAACTCCCAATTTTGAATTTTACTAAACATTGTTCACTTACCAGGACCTTATGATCATCTTTTACCCAAGAAATCTGATAGGGTTGGGGATGTTTCTCCCTCTTGAGCTTCAGCTTAGAGACCATCTCTTCTGATACCAAGTTATCAGTGCTACCACCATCAATGATCACATCACAACATTTATCCTCACACTTGCATCTGGTATGGAACAAACTCCTCTGTTGTCCTGGTTCATTCTCACCACTTAGTAGGACTCTTTCATTTACCAAGGTCTCTCCTCTTTCTGCATCCTTTGAATATGATGATTGTGCATCCTCATCCACATGAGCAACCCTAGCTTGGCCCTCAGCTCTCTTATCTGTCCTTCCTTGTCATTGAGGGCATTCAAAGGCACGATGACCTTCTTCATTGCAATGGAAACAGGTACCACGAAAGCCTCCTCTTCCTAGTCCACGTCCTCTACCTCTTCCTCTTTGATTTCCAAAGTCTTGATCACGGGAGCAGTTGAAACCCTCATTCCTTTGGTTTTTTCTAGTACCCTCATCTTCATTTTTCTTTTGAGTTTCATTGCGGCCTCTAGATGATCTACTGCTTCCCCTTCCTCCTTGACCGCGCCCTCTTTGTCTTCCTTCAAACCTTTTACTTAGCTTCTCTTCAACTCGTAGGGCAAACTGGTATGCTTCTTCAACGCTGGTCATTCTTACCAGACTTAATTCCTCCTGAATGCTAGGTCGCAACCCACTGATATAACGAGCAACCTTCTCCTTATTTGCTTCTGCATGCCCCGCTCTAATCAGGAGTCGGTAAAACTCCTCTGTATATTCTTGGACTAATCTTCCTGCTTGCTTTAACCCATGCATCTTCTTAAACAGATCAAGCTCGTAGTCCACAGGAATGAACTGCTTCTTCAATTTATCCACCATGCGATCCCATCTTGTGATCTTCTCCTTTCCTCTTCTAAGTCTTTCCAGTTGAATCTCTTGCCACCAGATTTTGGCATGGCCTTTCAGTTTGGCCTTTGCAAACTTAACCCTATCAGGGTCCCTTATATCCTCATACTCAAAGTATTCTTCCAGTTCATTGATCCAATCGATCAACTCATCTGGTTTCAAATTTTCCAAAAATATACCCACTTCAATTGTAGGTCTTTTCCCAAACTTAGTAATGGCCCTAAAAATCCTTTCCTCTACAGGATTCATAACTTCCCCATCAACTTCCATTACATCCTCTTCATTGTCATCCTCACTATTGTCATCTGCGACAACATTTGCTTCTCTACGAAGCTCCTCTTGCAATGCTTGTACCTATCTCTGGAGGGCTCTAACCTCCTTAGGATCAATAGCTCTAGCCCTTTCGCCACGCTCTCTTCATGGAGGCATCTTCTAACTCGAACCCACAACCACACAGTCCTGGTGCAAACTGCCTCACAGTCGGCGCTCTGTCTACATACTCAGGAAAACCCGCTCTGATACCACTTGATGGGGACACAACAGAAGAATAGAATGGACACAAAAAAAAAGAGAAATTATATTAACTAAGAAAATAAGCTAGTACAAATAGTACAGAGAAAATAAACTTTAGAACATGCCCTAAGGGCTTACAATAGCATAAATCTGGAGAATATTTCTCCTTATAGCACCTCCTCTCAAACTCCACTCCGAACTGCCTTTTACAATGCCAGAAATCTCCTTAAATAGACCTCGGAGGGTTAAGGACTAGGAGTACATTCTAGAAAGTGCTAGTAGGCATCCACCGACAAAATAGAAGGTTCCAGAAGCTGCGTTAGAAGTCGGTGCAAATCTAGAAGAATCCAGAAATGGTAGCCGAACTTTCGAGAGGCATAACTTTTGAACTGTAGCTCCGATTGACGAACCGTTTACATTTTCGGAAAGCTCTTGAAGGGCTCTATAGCCCTATGGACCAGCTTTGCTCGTCCCCCATTTTTCAACCCTTTTTGAGGTCATTTAATGCCCCAAACCTGACTTTGAAGTAGTCTTAGGAGGTCTCCAAAACTCGAAAAACTGCAATAACTTTCAAACTGTGGGGCCTATTGACCTGATTCTTTTTCTGGAATGCTCTAAATCATGATTACATTCATCTGGCCAATTCACACCTTCTAGTTTACCGAAATGATGGTCCAAATACATGCTCCTATTTTTTTCAAGATTTTCAAACGCACTGATAGTTGAACTATGAGAGTTGAAACCTTTATTTGAGCCAAATGGGTATCCAAAAATGTAAAGACATAAAACAAAAATTAAGTCTAAGTACATTTTTTTGGGTGACACAGGATTGCCCTTATACCTCTGGATGCTCCTGCATCACACACACACACACACACATATATATATATATAATCGAATTTTATAATAGATCCATAATAAATGTATACATCTGCATATATATATGTATGTATGTATGTATGTATGTATGTATTTATATGTATGCAGATCTGAATATATAACCATGTATGTTTTTTTTTTTTTCACAAAGATTATATCTACAATTATGAATGCATATAAAATTCTCCAATAAAATTAATCTACCCATATTGAGAATGCATATAAGTATGAAACTTCTTAGAAGACATATGGAAGACACGAAAAAGATAGGGATTGTGAGATGCGAAAATAGCATAATTAAAATCAGAAGAATCTACCCAGATTCTGATGCTAAATCGCTCTTCCTCAAAAAATCAGCAAAGCAAGCTCCTCCCTTCTTCAGAATTCTTGAGTCCTCCAATGCTCCAATTGCTCTCTCAATGCTGTGTCTAAGCTTCTATGAATGCCTAAATATAAAGAGCTTTCAGGAAACATCTAGAATGCTTCTAGAAACAGCTAGAAGGTGTTACCAACTAAGCATGGGTCTTTTCCAACCTTCAAGATGAGCCATAGGGTTGTAGACACCATGTGCTTAATTGATGCACTAACCCCCGTGTTGTTGACACATGAGAAATAGAGAGGTGCGTTAATTCCCATGCAAGCTTATAACTCCAATTTACTTTTTATATAATTTCTATTTAAATATTTATAACTTTCATTTTAACTTTATAACTTTTATTATTATTATTTATTTTTTACTTTATTATTATTTTATAATTATTATTAATTTTAATTTCTAATTTTCTTTTATTTAATTCATTTTTCCTCAATAATTCACATTTAATTAATTATAATCAAAATATCAAATAACATGATATTTTATATTAATTTTTTCAAATTATTAATTTATTAATTAAATCTATTTATTAAGATATAATTAATAGATAATTCACCATAGACCTCCAAGATAGAATATGAAAACCCATCATAGAGAAAATCACTCAAAATCAGTCTAAAGGGTTAAAAATCATGAATAATGTCATCCGACACGTTCGGTGGGTAAAATATCCAGATACTTGTCCTACCTCACTAGGACAATTGGTTTAAGGGTTTGGGATTTGGACTTGAGAATTTATCTCCCTTCTCTTATCATTGAGATAGTATAATAAGGTATGCTGATCCTGGCAATTTAGAAAAATTGATATCCGCTACCAGCAACCTACAAAAAAATCATGCTTGTACATATAATATATATAATGCTAAGCTAAACAAATAATGGCAAGAAGTGGTGCATCATGTAGATCCCGACTAAGCAGGTGACTACGACTCCCTTCCTTAACCACATTAGAAATGCCATACAATAAGAAAACACACACACCATACACATGTAAGTATGCGGTAAGTATCCACAATAAAACACATAAGATAATAAACCATCCATCTAATCATCAATAATAACTGAAAACAATATAATGATCATCATCTATGCATGAAATGTAAAGTCTAAATGATCTCATCTTATAACTACTGAATCCATAACATAATGTCTGATAATGTCAAACCAATACCACTAATCTATCAACATAAAACTAGTCTATCATTATCTGATAATATTAACAATGTCCAGAAAAGATGTGAATGAGGGTGGGCACTACAAGAGAGATTTTGTTGAGATATTTAAATTAATAAAATGAGATATGCTCTCATAATTACTTTTTCTATTTAATTAAATAATCTTTAATTAATTAGAGACACTTTTCTTATTTAATTAAATAACTTCATTTAATTAATTAGGAATGGCTTCAACAAAGTTATTTAATTAAATGAGAAGCCACTCCTAATTAATTAAATGAAGTTATTTAATTAAATAAGAAAAGTGTCTCTAATTAATTAAAGATTATTTAATTAAATAGAAAAAGTAATTATGAGAGCATATCTCATTTTATTAAATTAAATATCTCAACAAAATCTCTCTTCAGTTCAAAAAAATTTCCATTTCACTATTGATCAAAAATGAGTTAAATCAGTTAACTCCTTTTTATACTCAAATTAAATCAGTTAACTCCTTATTTTACTCAAATTAAATCTGTTAACTCCCTTTAATTTGGAAATCTCCCTTTATGACTGAACTTCACCTTTAATCCTGATCGTTGATTGAAAGCGATCTCAACCGTTGATGATTTCCAAGAAAGTCTATTTAGGAGACCCTCATCTCTTCATTTTGAAAGGTTAAATGAGAATTTGCATCGAATTGTTGCTGGAATTCATACTCACATTTGCTCATATTAACATACGCAAAGATCAGGTTTGACCAAAAGTTGACCAAATTTAACCATTATTGACTTGAGTTGACTAGTTTTGAAAAGAATTTTAAAATAATTAAATAAAATTATTTAATTAAATGGAGTACTTACTTCTAATTAATTAAACAAAGTTATTTAATTAAATATGAAGCCATTCCTAATTAATTAAATGAAGTTATTTAATTAAATAAGAAAAGTGTTTCTAATTAATTAAAGATTATTTAATTAAATAGAAAGAGTAATTATGAGAGCATATCTCATTTTATTAAATTAAATATCTCAACAAAATCTCTCTTCAGTTCAAAAAGGGAAATTTCCAGTTCACTATTGATAAAAAATGAGTTAAATCAGTTAACTCCTTTTTATACTCAAATTGAATCAGTTAACTCCTTATTTTACTCAAATTAAATCTGTTACCTGCCTTTAATTTGGAAATCTCCCTTTATGACTGGACTTCACCTTTAATCCTGACCATTGATTGAAATTGATCTCAACTGTTGATGAATTCCAAGAAAGTCTATTTAAGAGACCCTCATCTGTTCATTTTGAAAGGTTGAATAAGAATTTGCATCGAATTGTTGCTGGAATTCATACTCACATTTGCTCATATTCACATACGAAAAGATCAAGTTTGACCAAAAGTTGACCAGATTTAACCACGGTTGACTTGAGTTGACTAGTTTCGAAAAGAATTTTGAAATAATTAAATAAAATTATTTAATTAAATGGAGTACTTACTTCTAATTAATTAAACAAAGTTATTTAATTAAATGAGAAGCCATTCCTAATTAATTAAATGAAGTTATTTAATTAAATAAGAAAAGTGTCTCTAATTAATTAAAAATTGTTTAATTAAATAGAAAAAGTAATTATTAGAGCATATCTCATTTTATTAAATTAAATATCTGAACAAAGTCTTTCTTCAGGTCAAAAAGGGAAATTTTCAGTTCACTACTGATCAAAAATGAGTTATATAAGTTAACTCCTTTTTCTACTCAAATTGAATTAGTTAACTCCTTATTTTACTCAAATTAAATTCGTTAACTCCCTTTAATTTGGAAATCTCCCCTTATGACTGAACTTCACCTTTAATCCTAACCATTGATTGAAATCAATATCAACCGTTGATGAATTCTAGGAAAGTTTATTTAAGAGACCCTCATCTCTTCATTTTGAAAGGTTGAATGAGAATTTGCATCGAATTGTTGCTGGAATTCATACTCACATTTGCTCATATTCACATACGCAAAGATCAAGTTTGACCAAAATTTGACCAGATTTATCGACGGTTGACTTGAGTTGACTAGTTTCGAAAAGAATTTTAAAATAATTAAACGAAATTATTTAATTAAATGGAGTACTTACTTCTAATTAATTAAATAAAGTTATTTAATTAAATGTGAAGCCATTCCTAATTAATTAAAATAAGTTATTTAATTAAATAAGAAAAGTGTTTCTAATTAATTAAAGATTATTTAATTAAATAGAAAATGTAATTATAAGAGCATATCTCATTTTATTAAATTAAATAAATCAACAAAATCTCTCTTTAGTTCAAAAAGGGAAATTTCCAGTTCACTATTGATCAAAAATGAGTTAAATGAGTTAACTCCTTTTTCTACTCAAATTGAATCAGTTAACTCGTTATTTTACTCAAATTAAAACTGTTAACTCCATTTAATTTGAAAATCTCCCTTTATGACTGAACTTCATCTTTAATCCTGACCGTTGGATGAAATCGATCTCAACCATTGATGAATTTCTGGAAAGTCTATTTAAGAGACCTTCATCACTTTATTTTGAAAGGTTGAATAAGAATTTGCATCAAATTGTTGCTGGAATTCATACTCACATTTGCTCATATTCACATACGCAAAGATCAAATTTTACCAAAAGTTGACCAGATTTAACCACAGTTGACTTGAGTTGACTAGTTCTTAAAAGAATTTTAAAATAATTAAATGGAGTACTTACTTCTAATTAATTAAACAAAGTTATTTAATTAAATGAAAAGCCATTCTTAATTAATTAAATGAAGTTATTTAATTAAATAAGAAAAGTGTCTCTAATTAATTAAAGATTATTTAATTAAATAGAAAAAGTAATTATGAGAGCATATCTAATTTTATTAAATTAAATATCTCAACAAAATCTATCTTTAGTTCAAAAAGGGAAACTTTTAGTTCACTATTGATAAAAAATGAGTTAAATGAGTTAACTCTTTTTTCTACTAAAATCGAATCAGTTAACTCCTTATTTTACTCAAATGAAATCTGTTAGCTCCATTTAATTTGGCAATCTCCTTTATGACTGAACTTCACCTTTAATCCTGACCATTGATTGAAATCGATCTCAACCGTTGATGAATTCTAGAAAAGTCTATTTAAGAGACCATCATCTCTTCATTTTCAAAGGTTGAATGAGAATTTGCATCGAATTGTTGCTGGAATTCATACTCACATTTGCTCATATTCACATACGCAAATATCAAGTTTGACCAAAAGTTGACTAGATTTAACCACGGTTGACTTAAGTTGACTAGTTTCGAAAAGAATTTTGAAATAATTAAATGAAATTATTTAATTAAATGCAGTACTTACTTCTAATTAATTAAACAAAGTTATTTAATTAAATGAGAAGCCATTCCTAATTAATTAAATGAAGTTATTTAATTAAATAAGAAAAGTGTTTCTAATTAATTAAAAATTATTTAATTAAATAGAAAAAGTAATTATGAGAGCATATCTCATTTTATTAAATTAAATATCCCAACAAAATCTCTCTTCAGTTCAAAAAGGGAAATTTCCAGTTCACTATTTATAAAAAATGAGTTAAATCAGTTACCTCCTTTTGCTACTCAAATTGAATCAGTTAACTTCTTATTTTACTCAAATTAAATCTGTTAACTTTCTTTAATTTGAAAATCTCTCTTTATGACTGAATTTCATCTTTAATCCTGACCGTTGATTGAAATCGATCTCAACTCTTGATAAATTCCAAGAAAGTCTATTTAAGAGACCTTCATCTCTTCATTTTGAAAGGTTGAATGAGAATTCACATCGAATTGTTGCTGGAATTCATACTCACATTTGCTCATATTGACATACGCAAATATAAAGTTTGACCAAAAGTTGACAAGATTTAACCATAGTTGACATGAGTTGACTAGTTTTTAAAAGAATTTTAAAATAATAAAATGAAATTATTTAATTAAATGGAGTACTTACTTCTGATTAATTAAACAAAGTTAGTTAATTAAATGAGAAGTCATTCTTAATTAACTAAATAAAATTATTTAATTAAATAAGAAAATTGTCTCTAATTAATTAAAGATCATTTAATTAAATAGAAAAAGTAATTATGAGAGCATATCTCATTTTATTAAATTAAATATCTCAACAAAATCTCTCTTCAATTCAAAAAGGGAAGTTTTCAGTTCACTATTGATAAAAAATGAGTTAAATCAGTTAACTCCTTTTTCTACTCAAATTGAATCAGTTAAGTCCTTATTTTACTCAAATTAAATCTGTTAACTCCCTTTAATTTGGAAATCTCCTTTTATGACTAAACTTCACCTTTAATCCTGACCGTTGATTGAAACCGATCTCAACCGTTGATAAATTCTAAAAAAGTCTATTTAAGAGACCCTCATCTCTTCATTTTGAAAGGTTGAATGAGAACTTGCATTGAATTGTTGTTGAAATTCATACTCACAGTTGCTCATATTCACATACGCAAAAATCAAGTTTGACCAAAAGTTGACCAGATTTAACCACGGTTGACTTGAGTTGACTAGTTTTGAAAATAATTTTAAAATAATTAAACGAAATTATTTAATTAAATGGAGTACTTACTTCTAATTAATTAAACAATGTTATTTAATTAAATGAGAAGCCATTCCTAAGTAATTAAATGAAGTTATTTAATTAAATAAGAAAAGTGCCTCTAATTAATTAAAGATTGTTTAATTAAATAGAAAAAGTAATTATAAGAGCATATCTCATTTTATTAAATTAAATATCTCAACAAAATCTCTCTTCTGTTCAAAAAGGGAAATTTGCAGTTTACTATTGATCAAAAATGAGTTAAATCAGTTAGCTTCTTTTTCTACTCAAATTTAATCATTTAACTCCTTATTTTACTCAAATTAAATTTGTTAACTCTCTTTAATTTAGAAATCTCCCTTTTTGACTGAACTTCACATTTAATCTTGACCGTTGATTGAAATTGATCTAACCCGTCGATGAATTTCAGGAAAGCTTGTTTAGGAGACCCTCATCTCTTCATTTTGAAAGGTTGAATGAGAATTTGCATCGAATTGTTGTTGGAATTCATACTCACATTTGCCCATATTCACATACGCAAAGATCAAGTTTGACCAAAAATTGACCAGATTTAACAATGGTTGACTTGAGTTGACTAGTTTCAATTTTTTTTTTGAAATAATTAAATGAAATTATTTAATTAAATGGATTACTTACTTCTAATTTATTAAACAAAGTTATTCAATTAAATGAGAAACCATTCTTAATTAATTAAATGAAGTTATTTAATTAACTAAGAAAAATGTCTCCATTTAATTAAAGATTATTTAATAAAAGAAAAAAAGTAATGATGAGAGCATATCTCATTTTATTAAATTAAATATCTCAACAAAATCTCTCTTCAATTCAAAAAGATAAATTTTCAGTTCATTATTGATAAAAAATAAGTTAAATCAGTTAACTCATTTTTCTACTCAAATTGAATCAGTTAACTCCTTATTTTACTCAAATTAAATATGTTAACTCCCTTTAATTTGGAAATCTCCCTTTATGACTGAACTTCACCTTTAATCCTGACCGTTGATTGAAATCGATCTCAACCGTTGATGAACTCCAGGAAAGTCTATTTAACAGATCCTGATCTCTTCATTTTGAAAGGTTGAATGAGACTTTGCATCAAATTTTTGCTGGAATTCATACTCACATTTGCTCATATTCACATATGCAAAGATCAAGTTTGACTAAAAGTTGACCAGATTTAACCACGGTTCACTTGAGTTGACTAGTTTCAAAAAAAAAATTGAAATAATTAAACGAAATTATTTAATTTGGAAATCTCCCTTTATGACTAAACTTCACGTTTAATCCTAACCGTTGATTGAAATCGATTTCAACTAATGATGAATTCTAGGAAAGTCTATTTAAGAGACCCTCATCTCTTCATTTTGAAAGGTTGAATGAGAATTTGCATCGAATTGTTTTTGGAATTCATACTCACATTTTTTCATATTGACATACGCAAAGATCAAGTTTGACCAAAAGTTGATCAGATTTAACCACGGTTGACTTGAGTTGACTAGTTTCGAAAAGAATTTTGAAATAATTAAATGAAATTATTTAATTAAATGGAGTACTGACTTCCAATTAATTAAACAAAGTTATTTAATTAAATGAGAATCCATTCCTAATTAATTAAATGAAGTTATTTAATTAAATAAAAAAAGTGTCTTTAATTAATTAAAGATTATTTAATTAAATAGAAAAAGTAATTATGAGAGCATATCTCATTTTATTAAATTAAATATCTCAACAAAAGCTCTCTTCAGTTCAAAAAGGAAAATTTCCAGTTCACTATAGATCAAAAATGAGTTAAATCAGTTAACTCCTTTTTCTACTCAAATTGAATCAGTTAACTCCTTATTTTACTCAAAATAAATCTGTTAACTCCTTTTAATTTATAAATCTCCCTTTATGATTGAACTTAACTTTTAATCCTGACTGTTGATTGAAATCGATCTCAACCATTGATGAATTCCAGGAAAGTCTATTTAAGAGACCCTCATCTCTTCATTTTGAAAGGTTGAATGAGAATTTGCATCGAATTGTTGCTGGAATTCATACTCACATTTGCTCATACTCACATATGCAAAGATCAAGTTTCACCAAAAGTTGACCAGATTTAACAACGGTTGACTTGAGTTTATTAGTTTCAAATTTTTTTTTGAAATAATTAAATGAAATTATTTAATTAAATAGATTACTTACTCTTAATTAATTAAACAAAGTTATTTAATTAAATGAGAAGCCATTCCTAATTAATTTAATTTATTTATTTAATTAAATAAGAAAAGTGTCTCTAATTAATTAAAAATTATTTAATTAAATAGAAAAAATAATTATGAGAGCATATCTCATTTTATTAAATTAAATATTTCAACAAAATCCTTCTTCAATTAAAAAAGGAAAATTTTCAGTTCACTATTGATCAAAAATGAGTTAAATCAGTTAACTCCTTTTTCTACTCAAATTCAATCAGTTATCTCTTTATTTTACTCAAATTAAATCTGTTAACTTTTTTTAATTTGGAAATCTTCCTTTATGACTGAACTTACCTTTAATACTGACCATTGATTGAAATCGATCTCAACCATTGATGAATTCCAAGAAAGTCTATTTAAGAGACCCACATCTCTTCATTTTGAAAGGTTGAATGAGAATTTGCATCAAATTGTTGCTAAAATTCATACTCACATTTGCTCATATTCAAATACGCAAATATCAAGTATGACCAAAAGTTGACCAGATTTAACCACGGTTGACTTCAGTTGACTAGTTTCGAAAAAAAATTTGAAATAATTAAACAAAATTATTTAATTAAATGGAGTACTTAATTCTAATTAATTAAACAAAGTTATTTAATTAAATGAGAAGCCATTCCTAATTAATTAAATGAAGTTATTTAATTAAATAAGAAAAGTGTCTCTAATTAATTAAAGATTGTTTAATCAAATAGAAAAAGTAATTATGAGAGCATATCTCATTTTATTAGATTAAATATCTCAACAAAATCTCTCTTCAGTTCAAAAAGGGAAATTTCCAGTTCACTATTGATCAAAAATGAGTTAAATCAATTAACTCCTTTTTCTACTCAAATTGAATCAGTTAACTCCTTAATTTACTCAAATTAAACCTGTTAACTCCCTTTAATTTGGAAATCTCCCTTTATGGCTGAACTTCACCTTTAATCCTAACCGTTGATTGAAATCGATCTCAACCGTTGATGAATTCTAGGAAAGTCTATTTAAGAGACCCTCATCTCTTCATTTTGAAAGGTTGAATGAGAATATGCATCGAATTGTTGTTTGAATTCATACTCACATTTGCTCATATTCACATATGCAAAGATCAAGTTTGACAAAAAGTTAACCAAAATTAACCACGGTTGACTTGAGTTGACTAATTTTGAAAAGAATTTTGAAATAATTAAATGAAATTATTTAATTAAATGGAGTACTTACTTCTAATTAATTAAACAAAATTATTTAATTAAATGAGAAGCCATTCCTAATTAATTAAATAATGTTAGTTAATTAAATAAGAAAAGTGTCTCTAATTAATTAAAGATTGTTTAGTTAAATAGAAAAAGTAATTATGAGAGAATATCTCATTTTATTAAATTAAATATCTCAAAAAAATCTCTCTTCAGTTCAAAAAGGGAAATTTCCAGTTTACTATTGATCAAAAATGAGTAAAATCAATTAACTTCTTTTTCTACTCATATTGAATCAGTTAACTCCTTATTTTACTTAAATTAAATCTGTTAACTTCCTTTAATATGGAAATCTCCCTTTATGACTGAACTTCACCTTTAATCCTGACCGTTGATTGAAATCGATCTCAATCGTTGATGAATTCCAGGAAAGTCTATTGAAGAGACCTTCATCTCTTCATTTTGAAAGGTTTAATGAGTATTTGCATCGAATTATTGCTGAAATTTATACTCACATTTGCTCATATTCACATACGCAAAGATCAAGTTTGACCAAAGTTTGATCAAAAATTAATTAAACAAAGTTATTTAATTAAATGAGAAGCCATTCCTAATTAATTAAATGAAGTTATTTAACTAAACAAAAAAAGTGTCTCTTATTAATTAAAGATTATTTAATTAAATAGAAAAAGTAATTATGAAAGCATATCTCATTTTATTTAATTAAATATCTCAACAAAATCTCTCTTTAGTTCAAAAAGGGAAATTTCTAGTTCACTATTGATAAAAAATGAGTTAAATCAGTTAACTCCTTTTGTTACTCAAATTGAATCAGTTAACTCCTTCTTTTACTCAAATTAAATCTGTTAACTCCCTTTAATTTGGAAATCTCCCTTATGACTGAACTTCACCTTTAATCCTGACCGTTGATTGAAATCGATCTTAACCGTTGATGAGTTCCAAGAAAGTCTATTTAAGAGACACTCATCTCTTCATTTTTAAAGGTTGAATGAGAATTAGCATCGAATTTTTTTTGGAATTCATACTCACATTTGCTCATATTCACATACGCAAAGATCAAGTTTGACCAAAAGTTGATCAGATTTAACCACGGTTGACTTGAGTTGACTAGTTTCGAAAAGAATTTTGAAATAATTAAATGAAATTATTTAATTAAATGGAGTACTTATTTCTAATTAATTAAACAAATTTATTTAATTAAATAAGAAGCCATTCCTAATTAATTAAATGAAGTTATTTAATTAAATAAGAAAAGTGTCTCTAATTAATTAAAGATTGTTTAATTAAATAGAAAAAGTAATTAGGCCGGGGGCCTAGCTCTCTTGGTTAAATCTTCCTTGTTGCAGGGGGTTGGTCATGGGTTCTAGTCTCCCCTGTCCTCGTGGTACCGGTGGGCGTGTCGCGCCAGCGGTACAAGTCACGTTAAAATTTTTGCCAAGCGCACTGCAATTTATAGGGGGGCCGTGTTGCACCGATTCCTGCAGTCTAAAAAAAATAGAAAAGGTAATTATGAGATCATATCTCATTTTATTAAATTAAATATCTCAACAAAATCTCTCTTTAGTTCAAAAAGGGAAGTTTTCAGTTCACTATTGATCAAAAATCAGTTAAATCAGTTAACTCCTTTTTCTACTCAAATTGAATCAGTTAACTCCTTATTTTACTCAAATTAAATCTATTAACTCCCTTTAATTTGGAAATCTCCCTTTATGACTGAATTTCACCTTTAATCCTGACCGTTGATTGAAATCGATCTCAACCATTGATGAATTCCAGGAGAGTTTATTTAAGAGACCCTCATCTGTTCATTTTGAAAGGTTGAATGAGAATTTGCATCGAATTGTTGTTGGAATTCATACTCACATTTGCTCATATTCACATACGCAAAGATCAAGTTTAACCAAAAGTTGACCAGAATTAACCACAGTTGACTTGAGTTGACTAGTTTTGAAAAGTATTTCGAAATAATTAAACGCAATTATTTAATTAAATTTTGTACTTACTTCTAATTAATTAATCAAAGTTATTTAATTAAATGAGAACTCATTCCTAATTAATTAAATGACGTTATTTAATTAAATAAGAAGTGTCTCTAATTAATTAAAGATTGTTTAATTAAATAGAAAAAGTAATTATGAGAGCATATCTCAATTTTATTAAATTAAATATCTCAACAAAATCTATCTTTAGATTAAAAAGTCAAATTTCCAGTTCACTATTGATCAAAAATGAGTTAAATGAGTTAACTCCTTTTTCTACTCAAATTGAATCAGTTATCTCCTTAGTTTACTCAAATTAAATCTGTTAACTCCTTTTAATTTGGAAATCTCCCTTTCTGACTGAACATCACCTTTAATCCTGACCGTTGATTGAAATCGATCTCAACCATTGATGAATTCGAGGAAAGTCTATTTAAGAGACCGTCATCTCTTCATTTTGAAAAGTTGAATGAGAATTTGCATCGAATTGTTGCTGGAATTCATACTCACATTTACTCATATTCACATACGCAAAGATCAATTTTGACCAAAAGTTGACCAGATTTAACCACGGTTGACTTGAGTTGACTAGTTTCGAAAAGAATTTTGAAATAATTAAATAAAATTAATTAATTAAAAGGAGTACTTACTTCTAATTAATTTAACAAAGTTATTTAATTAAATGACAAGCCATTCCTAATTAAATAAATGAAGTTATTTAATTAAATAAGAAAAGTGTCTCTAATTAATTGAAGATTATTTAATTAAATAGAAAAAGTAATTATGAGAGCATATCTCATTTTATTAAATTAAATATCTAAACAAAATCTCTTCTTAGTTCAAAAAGGGAAATTTTCAGTTCACTATTGATCAAAAATGAGTTAAAATAGTTAACTCCTTTTTCTACTCAAATTGAATCAGTTAACTCCTTATTTTACTTAAATTAAAGCTGTTAACTTCCTTTAATATGGAAATCTTCCTTTATGACTGAACTTCACCTTTAATCCTGACCGTTGATTGAAATCGATCTCAATCGTTGATGAATTCCAGGAAAGTCTATTCAAGAGACCCTCATCTCTTCATTTTGAAAGGTTTAATGAGAATTTGCATCGAATTATTGCTAATATTTATACTCAAATTTGCTCATATTCACATACGCAAAGATCAAGTTTGACCAAAAGTTTACCAGATTTAACTACAGTTGACTTGAGTTGACTAGTTTCAAAAAAATTTGAAATAATTAAATGAAATTATTTAATTAAATGAAGTACTTACTTCTAATTAATTAAACAAAGTTATTTAATTAAATGAGAAGCCATTCCTAATTAATTAAATGAAGTTATTTAACTAAATAAGAAAAGTGTCTCTTATTAATTAAAGATTATTTAATTAAGTAGAAAAAGTAATTATGAAAGCATATCTCATTTTATTTAATTAAATATCTCAACAAAATCTCTCTTCAGTTTAAAAAGGGAAATTTCTAGTTCACTATTGATCAAAAATGAGTTAAATCAGTTAACTCCTTTTTTTACTCAAATTGAATCAGTTAACTCCTTATTTTACTCAAATTAAATCTGTTAACTCCCTTTAGTTTGGAAATCTCCCTTTATAACTGAACTTCACCTTTAATCCTGACCGTTGATTGAAATCGATCTCAACTGTTGATGAATTCTAAGAAAGTCTATTTAAGATTCCCTCATCTCTTCATTTTGAAAGGTTGAAAGAGAATTTGCATCAAATTGTTGCTGGAATTCATATTCACATTTGCTCATATTCACATACGCAAAGATCATGTTTGACCAAAAGTTGACAAGATTTAACCATGGTTGACTTGAGTTGACTAGTTTCGAAAAGAATTTTGAAATAATTAAATGAAATTATTTAATTAAATGGAGTACTTACTTCTAATTAATTAAATAAAGTTATTTAATTAAATGAGAAGTCATTCCTAATTAATTAAATAAAGTTATTTAATTTAATAAGAAAAGTGTCTCTAATTAATTAAAAATTATTTAATTAAATAGAAAAAGTAATTATGAGAGCATATCTCATTTTATTGAATTAAATATCTCAACAAAATCTCTCTTCCGTTGAAAAAGGGAAATTTCCAGTTCACTATTGATAAAAAATGAGTTAAATCAGTTAACTCCTCTTTCTACTCAAATTGAATCAGTTAACTACTTATTTTAGTCAAATTAATTCTGTTAACTCCCTTTAATTTTGAAATCTCCCTTTATGACTGAACTTCACCTTTAATCATGACCGTTGATTGAAATCCATTTCAACCGTTGATGAATTTCAGGAAAGTCTATTTAAGAGACCCTCATCTCTTCATTTTGAAAGGTTGAATGAGAATTTGCATCGAATTGTTGCTGGAATTTATCCTCACATTTGTTCGTATTCACACACGCAAAGATCAAGTTTGACCAAAAGTTGACCAGATTTAACCACGGTTGATTTGAGTTGTCTAATTTCGAAAAGAATTTTGAAATAATTAAATAAAATTAATTAATTAAAAGGAGTACTTACTTCTAATTAATTTAACAAAGTTATTTAATTAAATGAGAAGCCATTCCTAATTAAATAAATGAAGTTATTTAATTAAATAAGAAAAGTGTCTCTAATTAATTGAAGATTATTTAATTAAATAGAAAAAGTAATTATGAGAGCATATCTCATTTTATTAAAATAAATATCTCAACAAAATCTCTTTTCAGTTCAAAAAGGGAAATTTTCAGTTCACTATTGATCAAAAATGAGTTAAATCAGTTAACTCCTTTTTTTACTCAAATTGAATCAGTTAACTCCTTATTTTACTCAAATTAAATCTGTTAACTCCCTTTAATTTGGAAATATCCATTTATGACTAAACTTCACCTTTAATCCTGACCGTTGATTGAAATCGATCTTAACCGTTGATGAATTCCATGAAAGTCTATTTAACAGACCCTCATCTCTTCATTTTGAAAGGTTGAATGAGAATTTGCATCAAATTGTTTTTGGAATTCATATTCACATTTGCTCATATTCACATACGCAAAGATCAAGTTTGAACAAAAGTTGATCAGATTTAACCACGGTTGACTTGAGTTGACTAGTTTCGAAAAGAATTTTGAAATAATTAAACGAAATTATTTAATTAAATGGAGTACTTATTTCTAATTAATTAAAAAAAGTTATTTAATTAAATGAGAAGCCATTCCTAATTAATTAAATGAAGTTATTTAATTAAATAAGAAAAGTGTCTCTAATTAATTAAAGATTGTTTAATTAAATAAAAAAAGTAATTAGGCCGGGGGCCTAACTCGCTTGGTTAAATCTTCCTTGTTGCAGGGGGTAGGTCATGGGTTCTAGTCTCCCTTGTCCTCGTGGTACCGATGCGCGTGTCACGCCAGCGCTACAAGTCACGTTAAAATTTTTATCAGGTGCACTACAATTTATAGGGGGGTCGTGTTGCACCGATTCCTGCAGTCTAAAAAAAATAGAAAAGGTAATTATGAGATCATATCTCATTTTATTAAATTAAATATCTCAACAAAATCTCTCTTCAGTTCAAAAAGGTAAATTTTCAGTTCACTATTGATCAAAAATGAGTTAAATTAGTTAACTACTTTTTATACTCAAATTGAATCAGTTAACTCCTTATTTTACTCAAATTAAATCTGTTAAGTCCCTTTAATTTAGAAATCTCCTTTTATGACTAAACTTCACCTTTAATCCTGACTGTTGATTGAAATCAATCTCAACCGTTGATGAATTCTAGGAGAGTCTATTTAAGAGACACTCATCTCTTCATTTTGAAAGGTTGAATGAGAATTTGCATCGAATTGTTGCTGGAATTCATACTCATATTTGATCATATTCACATACGCAAAGATCAAGTTTGACTAAAAGTTGACCAGATTTAACCACGATTGACTTGAGTTGACTAGTTTGGAAAAGAATTTTGAAATAATTAAATGAAATTATTTAATTAAATGGAGTACTTACTTCTAATTAATTAAACAAAGTTATTTAATTAAATGAGAATCCATTCCTAATTAATTAAATAAAGTTATTTAATTAAATAAGAAAAGTGTCTATAATTAATTTAATTAAATAGACAAAGTAATTATGAGAGCATATCTCATTTTATTAAATTAAATATTTCAAAAAAATCTCTCTTCAGTTCAAAAAGGGAAATTTCCAATTCACTATTGATAAAAAATGAGTTAAATGAGTTAACTCCTTTTTCTGCTCAAATTGAATCAGTTAACTCCTTATTTTGCTCAAATTAAATCTGTTAACTCCCTTTAATTTGAAAATCTCCCTTTATGACTGAACTTCACTTTTAATCCTAACTATTGATTGAAATCGATCTCAACCGTTGATGAATTTTAGGAAAGTCTATTTAAGAGACCCTCATCTCTTCATTTTGAAAGGTTGAATGAGAATTTGCATCGAATTGTTGCTGGAATTCATACTCACATTTGTTCATATTCACATACGCAAATGTCAAGTTTGACCAAAAGTTGACTGGATTTAACCACGATTGACTTGAGTTGACTTATTTCGAAAAGAATTTTGAAATAATTAAACGAAATTATTTAATTAAATGGAGTACTTACTTCTAATTACTTAAACAAAGTTATTTAATTAAATAAGAACTTATTCCTAATTAATTAAATGAAGTTATTTAATTAAACAAGAAAAGTGTCTCTAATTAATTAAAGATTATTTAATTATATAGAAAAAGTAATTATGAGAGCATATCTCATTTTATTAAATTAAATATCTCAACAAAATCTCTCTTCAGTTCAAAAAGGAAAATTTTCAGTTCACTATTGATAAAAAATGAGTTAAATCAGTTAACTCCTTTTTCTACTCATATTGAATCAGTTAACTCCTTATTTTATTCAAATTAAATCTGTTAACTCTTTTTAAATTGGAAATCTCCCTTTATGACTGAACTTCACCTTTAATCCTGACCTTTGATTGAAATTGATCTCAACCGTTGATAAATTCCAAGAAAGTCTATTTAAGAGACCTTCATCTCTTCATTTTGAAAGGTTGAATGAGAATTTGCATCGAATTGTTGCTGGAATTCATACTCACATTTGCTCATATTCACATACGCAAAGATCAAGTTTGACCAAAAGTTGACCGAATTTAACCACGGTTGACTTGAGTTGACTAGTTTCGAAAAAAATTTAAAATAATTAAACAAATTTTTTTAATTAAATGGACTACTTACTTATAATTAATTAAACAGAGTTATTTAATTAAATGAGAAGCCATTCCTAATTAATTAATGAAGTTATTTAATTAAATAAGAAAAGTGTCTCTAATTAATTAAAGATTATTTAATTAAATAGAAAAAGTAATTATGAGAGCATATCTCAGTTTATTAAATTAAATATCTCAACAAAATATTTCTTCAGTTCAAAAAGAGAAATTTCTATTTCACTATTGATAAAAAATGAGTTAAATCAGTTAACTCCTTTTTCTACTCAAATTGAATCAGTTAACTCTTTATTTTACTCAAATTAAATCTGTTAACTCCCTTTAATTTGGAAATCTCCCTTTATGACTTAATTTCACCTTTAATCCTGACCGTTGATTGAAATCGATCTGAACCGTGATGAACTCCAAGAAAGTCTATTTAAGAGACCCTCATCTCTTCATTTTGAAAGTTTGAATGAGAATTTGCATCGAATTGTTATTGGAGTTCATACTCACATTTGCTCATATTCACATACGCAAAGATCAAGTTTGACCAAAAGTTGACCAGATTCAACCACAGTTGACTTGAGTTGACTAGTTTCGAAAAGAATTTTGAAATAATTAAACGAAATTATTTAATTAAATAAAGTACTTACTTCTAATTAATTTTAAAAACTTATTTAATTAAATGTGAAGCCATTCCTAATTAATTAAATGAAGTTATTTAATTAAATAAGAAAAGTGTCTCTAATTAATTAAAGATTATTTAATTAAATAGAAAAAGTAATTATGAGAGAATATCTCATTTTATTAAATTAAATATCTCAACAAAATCTCTCTTCAGTTCAAAAAGGGAAATTTCCAGTTCACTATTGATAAAAAATAGTTAAATCAGTTCACTCCTTTTTGTACTCAAATTGAATCAGTTAACTCATTATTTTACTCAAATTAAATCTATTAACTCCGTTTAATTTAGAAATCTCCCTTTATGTCTAAATTTCACCTTTAATTCTGACCGTTGATTGAAATCGATTTCAATCGTTGATGAATTCCAAGAAAGTCTATTTAAGAGACCCTCATCTCTTCATTTTGAAAGGTTGAATGAGAATTTGCATCGAATTGTTGCTAGGATTCATACTCACATTTGCTCATATTCACATACACAAAGATCAAGTTTGACCAAAAGTTGACCAGATTTAGCCACGATTGACTTGAGTTGACTAGTTTCGAGAAATTTTTTGAAATAATTAAACGAAATTATTGAATTAAAAAGAGTACTTACTTATTAATTAAACAAAGTTATTTTATTAAATGAGAAGCCATTCCTAATTAATTAAATGAAGTTATTTAATTAAATAAGAAAAGTCTCTCTAATTAATTATAGATTATTTAATTAAATAGCAAAAGTAATTATGAGAGCATATCTCATTTTTTTAAATTAAATATCTCAACAAAATCTCCCTTCATTTCGAAAAGGGAAATTTTTAGTTCACTAGTGATCAAAAATGAGTTAAATTAGTTAACTCCTTTTTCTACTCAAATTGAATCAGTTAACTCTTTATTTTACTCAAATTAAATCTGTTAACTTCGTTTAATTTAGAAATCTCCCTTTATGACTGAACTTCACCTTTAATCTTGACCGTTGATTGAAATCGATCTCAACCGTTGATGAATTCCAGGAAAGTCTATTTAAGAGACCCTCATATCTTCATTTTGAAAGGTTTAATGAGAATTTGCATCAAAATTTTGTTGAAATTCATACTCACATTTGCTCATATTCGCATACACAAAGATCAAGTTTGATCAAAAGTTGACCAAATTTAACCACAGTTGACTTGAGTTGACTAGTTTCGAAAATAATTTTGAAATAATTCACCAAAATTATTTAATTAATTGGAGTACTTCTAATTAATTAAACAAAGTTATTTAATTAAATGAGAAGCCATTTGTAGTGCATGCCCCTGGTTCACATTTTGTTATCGTTGCTGAACTCTTTTAGAGCTAGTTTCATGTTGATGGTTAGTAACATTATTATGAGATTATTAGATATTGTTCTATGGATTCAGTTTATATGTGATGAGATTACTTAGACTCTACATTTCATGTATGTATGATAATTGTTTTTAGTGTTCAGAATTATTGATGATGATTATTACATTGCTTTCAATTATTAATGATGATTAGTAAGATGATTTATTATCATATGTGCTTTCTTGTGGATACTTACCTCATACTTGCATGTGTATGGTGTGTGTGTTTGCCTTGCGTGTTTGCTTTTATATGGCGTGTCTAATGTGGTTAGGGAAGGGAGTCCTAGTCACCCGCTAGTCGGGATCTACACGATGCACCACTTCCTACCATTGTCTATTTAGTTTAGTATATATTGTGTTTGTACATGCATGGTTTTTATGCAGGTTGCAGGTATCGGGTATCGACTTTCTTGAATTGCCAGGATGAGCGTAGCCTATCACATTATCTCAATGATAAGAGAGGGGAGATAAATTCTCAAGTCCAAATACCAACCCTTTAAGCCATTTGTTCTAATTGAAAAATTAGGACAAGTATCTAAGTTGAGTACCCTCCGAATGCGTCAGATGATGTAATTCGTGATATAAACCCCTTGATTTGATTTGTATGTATTTTGGCTATGATGGGTTTTTCGTATTTTTACCTTTGTGAGTCTTTGGAGTATTTTCTATTAATTAAGCCTAAATAAAAGATTTAATTAATGGTTTAATTTAATAAAAAATTAATATGGTATTTTAATATTTATTTTATTTAATTAATTAGATAATTAATTAAATAAAATAATTAAATTTGAAAATAAAATAATTAAATTAGAAGATAAAAGTTATAATATTAAATTTGGAATGTGACAATATTTATAATATATTTGGGGCTCATTTTTAAATAAATGACTAAATAATAATATTATTAAAGCTAATAAATATTTTAGCAATAAAGTTTTGCAAAATGAAATTTAAAAGTGAAAAATATATTTTAAATTATTAAAAGATTCTAAATCTCATATGATTAAAATATAAATATATTAAGATTGAAAAGTGAAGATATTAAAGTTAGTGCATGAGACTTAATAAATAAATAAATTAAATTTAGAAAGAGTAAAGTAAATTGGAGTTTTAAGCTTGCATGAAAATTAACATGTGTCAACAACACAGAGGTTAGTGCATCAATTAAGCATAAGGTGTCTACAATTCTATGACTCATTAAAAAGAATTGGAAAAGACCCATGATTAGTTGGTGACACCTTTCAGTAGTTTCAAGAAGCATTCCAAAGGTTTCTTGAGAGCTCTTGATATTCAGGCATTCATAGAAGCTTAAATGAAGAGCTTAATGGAAGCTACAAGCTAAAGAGAAGCCACGAGCTACAAGCTAAAAAAAATAGAAGCTTCAAAGCTTACATGCATGGGAGAACATTCATATGCTCATATATTTTCTACTTGCTTTTATGCTCCTTCTAGCATTTCTAATCACTTGCAGGATTCGATCAGCTTGGATTCTTTGAAGAAATTCGAATGATGGAAAAAGAAGGGATTTTCTATGGACTTCTGAGGCATGGCAAATTAGCATCAGTGTCCAGGTGCACTCGTGATATTCTTATATTCCCTTAGCACTCTTTCTCTTCTTGTCTTCATCATATCTATTTTATGTGTCTGAATACTCTCTATACTTGAAATTGGAATCTAGATATTTTATTTGGCTAAGAAGAAAACAATAGAAAAACTCTAGTTCCAAATGAGAAAGAAATTAGATTTTAATCGAGTTTGGGTTCGAATTTATATTAAATTAGAAAGACAAGATTTGGAATTAAAATAAAAATTTTATGGTGAAAATTCGAATGATTAGATTTAATCTTTCTATCAAATTATATTTTCAGATGTGAATGGACAAACTTATTAGATGAATGAATGGGTAAATTTAGAGAACAATTATTTTAACAAAAAAATCTTAATTCATCACAAATTATCCTGTCGCTGCCCCTTGGATAGACCCGAACTCAGTCATTCATAACTTTTTATTGGGGTCGAATTTATTCGATCGCTTCAGTCAGAATTGGCGCAAGTTGGCCCTCTCCGGCATATTTAAATTTTAGCCCGATCCAATAGTTCATTAGGGAGATATGGCCATCATACTGAGACTGTTTTATTCGAGGATAGATATTTCTCTATTTTCCATAACCAAGAATTCTTTATGCTTAAACTTCACAAAATAATATATCAAAGCATGGAATGAATTAAGATATTATTGCAATCTTTCTTTATTAGAATCTTATTAAAATGCATTAGTTTTATATGGTTTATAATCTAATCTAATTAAATCAAATTTAATTAAGATTAGTTAATAGTAGAAGAAGTGTAACTAATTATTAGTCAATCTAAGTAAATGGATTTTTAAATGAGAGAAAATTAGAAAAAAAGAGATTTTAATATAGTTTATATAGTGAACTTTTTATAATGTATATTGAATACTATTTAATATATATTAAATAATTTTAAAGTTGTTTAATGAAGATGATAATGTTAAGAATTTATATATTATTCATGTTAAAATCTACAATGAGTCTTATTGGTTTGTGATAGAAATTTTTTTCAAACAACTTTTATATAGATAAAATATTATTAGAACAATTAAAAAATGGAGTATAATGGTTGATTTTAATATTGATTAAGTAATTGTAAGATGATAATTTAAATTTAGAAACTCTGAATGATATTGGATTAAGACTGAATTATTATGTTATTGGTTAATACATTTGAATACCTTAATGATGTTAAGAGTTAGCCAAATATTAACTAATGAGTTTATGGAAGGATTCTATAGATTGGGTATTTATAGTTTGAGGAGTTTATTATTTATTAATATTTGTAAGCACTAGCAAACTATTAATAAATAATGGTGTAAATAGTTCGATTAGATTTAATCTAGTGAAGATTATTTAATGATTAAAGTTTTGTAAAGATATTAGTTTTTGGATTTGAAGTATAATTAATTTTTTAATCAATTGATATTCATTGAGTTGATATTATAACTATGATATTAATAATTAAGTTGTGTGATAGAGTCTTATTTGAAAAGATTAATGATAATACAAATTTGTCAAGGGAATGTTGGTATTCTTTGAAAGAAGACGAATGAGGTCATTATAGATTTATTCTCAATATAGATTGCTAATAAATATTGACAAGTTATTATTATTGAATTATTAATATGATCATTTGAGTATTGAATTATAGTTGACTTTTATCTTACAGAATTCTGGTTAGTTATTAGTCAACTGATATTAATCGGAACGTTGCTATAGTTATGCAATTATTAATTAAATCAATTAATGAGAGTTAATTAGATTTAATTAATAATTAAGTTATGTAATAGAGATTTAATTGATATATTTCTTTTAATGAGATTTTAAAAGTATTGATATCAAGTTGATAGGTCTTAATCTGATGACTTGAATAATCACTTTAGATATTTTAATGGTGAAGACTTAGTAATATATAATTGAAAATTATTAAAATAATAAAAAGGTCAAAGATTGTGAATCGATGTTAATTTATCATTTTAATAAATTATAATCTTCTTGTTCAAAGATTGATAATTGGCTCTCTTATAATTTATGACGAATAATGATCCTAGAAAAGTTGAAAAGTTAATCAATTAGAATATGGATCATGGTTAAATATATAGAACAATTTAATTTAAGGTCAATGATGATCAGTTTAGCGAATATTTATCCTTAAGTTATTCTTAGAATGTAATTCTTAATAATGGAAGGATAATGCTAGCGGAGAACAAATGGGTTGACTTGTAGGTCAAATGATAAAACTTAAGACACTTGAAGTATACTTGAAAAAAAAATTGAAGCTTTACACTTTATTCAACTATGTGATATTAGTAAACCAAAACATGTGTCTGCATCATGTATTCTATATGCTTCTTGTTTTGGGTTTTGGGTTGACTAGTATTGACCAGTCTTAGGATGTTACTAGAGACTCAGGGGTTATGAGATATGATGGCATGTTGATCTTATTTGGTCTTGATCTTTATAAGCCCAACTATGGTTATGTGATCGTATGCTCTATGAAATGTTTGTATTTGTTCTTCAGCCTTCATGTGTGAAGCTAAGATGTATATATATCTGAGATGCTTGAGCTAATCATTTTTGAGTCATCGATCAATTATCATTGGATTACTTTTTAGTCGCCATGATGGGACTAAAATGTGGATTTATTTCTTGATGATGTCATGTTGTGACATGTTTGACTCAACCATTTTGGAGTCTTCGATCAGTATGATTTTGAGATATTCTTGGTTGCTTGTTGAGAACCATTTATCTTGAGATATATTTTGGTTATTGAGAACCAATTGTTACTTATGATTATCAGCAATGCTTTCAGTTGCCAATAGAAAACTGTTGTGGTCATGATTTTCTATGGATGCTTTTTCAGATGCTCATGGAGATTTGATGATTCTTATCTTAGAGATTTGATGATTCTTATTATGGATATTTGATGCTTTTATGCATATTTGATAATTTTATTATGGATTATCTTTTATGATTTTGAAATTTATGATTCCATGAGCTTAGGGTAGGTAATCTACTTGTAGTGTCGAGAAGTGGCTTGCAATGGGGGTCGGGGCCTTGAGTGGCTACCAGGGTAACTCATTGTAAGTTTGGTTAATAAGTGATAACATTTACACACTAAATGGAGATTAAATGAACCTAAAAAGATAATTATTTTGGTTCTCACCCATGCCTTGAGCGCTTGTACAGGCTAGGATGGGAGTAGTGAGAATGCATGGTTGCGACTGTGCATTCCATAGTATGTCTCATCAGTATGAGAGGATACTAGTAGCCGCATGACATCAGTATGGACCCATGGAGTTTAGCTAACTACTAGGGTAACTTGTACGTGATAATTGCGATGACACTTTCTCGCTTGCAGAGTAAGTTTCCTACATATCTTTGTGTGCCTCTGAGAATTAGATGTCAATTTTGTGTGTGATTGGAACCTTTGACTTAGTATACTTTTAAGATTCTTGGACTTCTAAAGATTTGTGCTATGTGTTATGGATAGCCTGTTTGGGACTTGAGATTATCTCCTCAACATGGTAGGAGTGGACCACTTATGTTCCACGCGGTCGGGTGGTAGTGTATTTTCACTCTTATCATTTGAGATCCGTCTGAGACACTGTGGCCATTATGTTCTTGGAGCATTATGATAGATAATATACCTTATGATGGATGTATTTGCTGGTATGTTTCCTATATTGATTATTTGCATATGTTAGATGATGGTATCCAATGCTTTACTTTGCATGTTAGTAGGATGTTTTAAGAGTGACATTCCTACTATGTTAATACCGATGATCTCTTCGGTGCTTTGGAATGTTACGCACGGAGGGATGGCTAGGATCCACAATGGTCTAATGATGCTATTTACGGTTGAGAGGAACCGTGCACTTAGTTATTTATGTTTGTCATATATGGTTATCTTTTGTGATGGATGTTTATATCTTTTGTGATGATGTATCATGTATGATATGTGGTTTCATTTATGTTATTGCATCATGGATTAATATTAGATGATGATGATTTACTTTCTTTACTTAGATGTTTATTCTTTTAAGGTTTTCATACCCTGTTATATGTATAATGGATAATTGAGCTAAACTAAAATATAATTACAAAAGGACACTTGTATATTGTTTAAGTACATTGGATGTATCATTGTTATTTTATAAGGATAGAATGTTAGATGAATAGTTAATTTAGATGTGATACAACGTTAAGGGATCTTTAAAGAATGTAGCCTATTATGTATATATGTTATGTTTATTTACATTTGAATTGTTGCTATTGCTTCCGCAAATGTTATGAATGGTTTTATCTTTCATGTTTAAAAAAAAACAAAAAAAACAAAAAAAAATTGTTTGGCAAATTTAGTAAAATTCTTTGGATCCCTTGGTGGGGCATTACACCATTCCAAATTAATTAAATGAAGTTATTTAATTAAATAAGAAAAGTGTCTCTAATTGATTAAAGATTATTTAATTAAATAAAAAAATAATTATGAGAGCATATCTCATTTTACTAAATTAAATATCTCAACAAATTCTCTGTTCAGTTCAAAAAGGAAAATTTTCAGTTCATTATTGATAAAAAATGAGTTAAATCCGTTAACTCCTTTTTCTACTCAAATTATATCAGTTAACTCCTTATTTTACTCAAATTAAATCTTTTAACTCCCTTTAATTTGGAAATCTCCCTTTACGACTGAACTTCCCCTTTAATCCTGACCGTTGATTGAAATCAATCTCAACCATTGATGAATTTTAGGAAAGTCTATTTAACAGACCCTCATCTCTTCATTTTGAAAGGTTGAATGAGAATTTGAACCGAATTGTTGCTAGAATTCATACTCACATTTGCTCATATTGACATATGCAAAGATCAAGTTTGACCAAAAGTTGACCAGATTTAACCACGGTTGACTTGAGTTGACTCATTTCGAACAAATTTTTGAAATAATTAAACGAAATTATTTAATTAAATGGAGTACTTACTTCTAATTAATTAAACAAAGTTATTTAATTAAATGAGAAGCCATTCCTAATTAATTAAATGAAGTTATTTAATTAAATAAAAAAAGTGTCTCTAATTAATTAAAGATTATTTAATTAAATAGAAAAAGTAATTATGAGAGAATATCTCATTTTATTAAATTAAATATCTCAACAAAATCTCTCTTCAGTTGAAAAAGGGAAATTTCTAGTTCACCATTGATCAAAAATGAGTTAAATCAGTTAACTCCTTTTTCTACTCAAATTGAATCAGTTAACTCCTTATTTTACTCAAATTAAATCTGTTAACTCCCTTTAATTTGGAAATCTCCCTTTATGACTGAACTTCACCTTTAATCCTGACCGTTGATTGAAATCGATCTCAACCGTTGATGAATTCCAAGAAAGTCTATTTAAGAGACCCTCATCTCTTCATTTTGAAAAGTTGAATGAGAATTTGCATCGAATTGTTGCTAGAATTCATACTCAGATTTGCTCATATTCACATACACAAAGATCAAGTTTGACCAAAAGTTGACTAGATTTAACCATGATTGACTTGAGTGGACTAGTTTCGAAAAGAATTTTGAAATAATTAAACAAAATTATTTAATTAAATGGAGTACTTACTTCTAATTAATTAAATAAAGTTATTTAATTAAATGAGAAGCCACTCCTAATTAATTAAATTAAGTTATTTAGTTAAATAAGAAAAGTGTCTCTAATTAATTAAAGATTATTTAACTAAATAGAAAAAGTAATTATGAGAGCATATCTCATTTTATCAAATTAAATATCTCAACAAAATCTCTCTTCAGTTCAAAAAGGAAAATTTCTAGTTCACTATTGATCAAAAATGAGTTAAATCAGTTAACTCCTTTTTCTACTCAAATTGAATTAGTTAACTCCTTATTTTACTCAAATTAAATATGTTAACTCACTTTAATTTGGAAATCTCCCTTTATGACTAAACTTCACCTTTAATCCTAACCATTGATTGAAATCGATCTCAACCATTGATGAATTTCAAGAAAGTCTATTTAAGAGACCCTAATGTCTTCATTTTGAAAGGTTGAATGAGAATTTGCATCGAATTGTTGCTGGAATTCATACTCAAATTTGCTCATATTCACATATGCAAAGATCAAGTTTGACCAAAAGTTGACCAGATTTAAACACGATTAACTTGAGTTGACTAGTTTCAAAAAGAATTTTGAAATAATTAAACGAAATTATTTAATTAAATGGAGTATATACTTCTAATTAATTAAACAAAGTTATTTAATTAAATGAGAAGCCATTCCTAATTAATGAAATGAAGTTATTTAATTAAATAAGAAAAGTGTCTATAATTAATTAAAGATTATGATGATGCTTTGAGAGAATGTGGAGAAGTGTTGGCTGTCGGGTGGGCTAGGGTTTTTCCCCTAGCCTGTTCTTGGTGTTTGATCTTTACTATTTTTCTGTTCTATTTGGATTGCTAGCTACTAGACATAATTTGCGTTAGTGTTTTTGGTAATCTTCTGTAGTCAATTTTGGATTGGGGTTTTATTGTTTGCATGGCAGGGCCTGAGATTTCTTCTCCGTTGGTGAGAACAGATGATTCTTCTCCAACTATGCATGCAATGCGATCTAAATCATTCTATTCAGGGGAGAGCTCCAAGCTGAGAAAAGTTAATGGTTGTTTTCTGCGTAGCCATGATCGCCCTGTTCTGGTTATTCCTCCAACGGCTGTAATGGAGGACATTGATTATTGGACCAAGTATGCTTATATATGCAAATTTCTTGGAATCCAAATTTCCCTATCCACTCTTGAGGCATGGATCTGCTACTCATGGTAGGTGGAAGGTGATATGGAGATTATGTTGGCAGGGAATAGTTATTTTTTTGTTGTATTCTCTTGCATGTCTGATTGTGATCATGTTTTTGAAGGAGGCCCTTACTTCTACAACCATGTGGGGTTATTTGTCAAACCTTGGCATTCAGGTTTTAATTCTGCTAAGGATCTCCCTTCAATAGTGCTAGTTTGGGTTTGCTTTTCTCGTCTTCCCTAAGAATTTTGGCGTGAAGACATCCTTCGACAAATTGTTGCTTTGTTGGGGAAGCTGACTATGATCGCACATCAATCCCTCGATAAAAAGGTTATTTCTTATGCTAGAATTTGTGTTGAAATTAATTTGAATAACCCATTACTAGATTCTTTGGAAATTTGTCTGGGGGATTCTTCTTGGGTGCAGCAGTTAGATTATGAATCCGTCCCTTTTCGTTGCTGAATTTGTCATGAGTATGGTCATTTATAGCGTCAGTTCCCCCATAACTCAAGTTTCAATGGAGTGGATGGTTCTACAGCTGGCAATGCTGGTGGTTTGGCAGATACTATAGGGAAAAGCCAATCTTAAATGGCTAATACTACCAAGGGGCTAAATCCCCCAGATGATACAGGTAAGGATAAGGCTCAAATGCAAGATAGGGATGGATTTACCCCTATTCTCCCTTGAGCTAAGGGACGTGGTCAAAAGAGGCCTTTGAAAGAAAGATTATCTGATTCAAGTTTTAACCGCTTTGAGGTGCTGGATAGTATGGTTCTAGAGGAGGGTATTCCTCCTCCTATCTCTTCTAATCCAGTTTGCCCAGATGAGAGACCTATTCCTAATGATGCTTGTGGGGCATCCCAAGTTGTAATATATCAGAACTGTGAGGTCCCTGTAGCTCTTGTGACAGAGGCTCTGGTGACTCCTACAGTGTTGGAGGATAATGATGTTGTTTTGGCTGACTTGGTTAAGAATGTGCTACCATAAGGTAAGGGCAAGGGATCTCCTCTCCCCTTGGGGTTGTTGCCTCAACCCTTTAAGTGGGCTTCTTCTACTCCCCCTCTAAGGAGTGGGCGCAAAACAGACCAAGAGAAGATTAAACTCACAGGAGATATATTGATTGAGTCTAGCTCAATGAAACCTTTGGATTCTCATTTTCCCAATTCTACCCAATGATGATTTTTCTCTCATGGAATGTAACAGGGTTGAATAGTACCCCTAGACAAAAGGCTATTCATAACTTGGTGGTTGATCATAGTCCTGATGTTTTTTGTATCCAAGAGACTAAGCTCTCTGTGGAGTCTATGGTCCAACATGCATGCCTCTAGCTATATTTTGGGATCCTCAAAAAATTTCTCCTCTTGGCTGGTTGTCTTCTCGCTCAGCTCTCTCTATGGTAGCTTCTGTTCTAGACTTAGGAGAGGTAATCATGGTTACTAATGTGTATGCACTTGTTAATCTTGTGGGAAAGGAGGAACTTTGGGAACATATTCAATATGTTAGAAATTGTCATCCTTATCATCCTTGGGTGTTAGCAGGGGACTTCATTTCAGTTTTAAGTCTGGAGGAGAAGAATGGTGGTTTGGCTAGTTTGGGGCCTTCTTCTACTCTTCTTTGGAAACACATATCTCTTTTGCATCTCTCTGATGTTAAGCCTTCTAATGGTCTCTATACCTGGAATAATCGCAAGACTGGTGTTGCTGCTATCTCAGAACGTCTAGATAGATTTCTTGTTTCTTGCTTCTGGGTTAGTGGCACCCTTACTATCTCTTTAGATATCCTTGATTGGAGGGGTTCAGATCATTAGCCAATAAAATTTTCCGCTATAGGGGCTAATGTTGTGAAGCATCCTCCTTTTAAGTTCCATTTGATGTGGCTTAGTGACTCCTCTCTTCATGATTTTGTTTTTTGTTGGTGGAAAGATGGTGCTCCTGCATATGGTACTACAATGTTCTCATTTTCTAAAAGGCTTCAATAAGTTAAAAGGAAGCTCAAGATATGGAATAGGGAATGCTTTGAGAACCTTCACTTTATGAAGAGGCTTGCTCAAGAAGATCTTGATGTCATCACAAGGGAGATTAGAGATCGAAGTTTCTTAGAGGATCTTGGCAAGGCTGAATCCCTTGCTTCTAGAGCTCTAGAAGAATGGAAACTTCGAGAGGAAATTTTTTGGAAGCAAAAGGCTAGAGTTGATTGGCTCCAGGATGGTGATCGAAACACTTCCTTTTTCCATAAAACAGTGCAATCTCATTGGAATCAGAGCACTATCTCTTCTTTGGTTAATTCTCAAGTTATCCAACTGAATTCCTTGCCAGCTTTGTTCCAGGAGGCTATTTGGTACTTCTCTACGCTTTTCTCTGAGGACTCTCCTCCTACTAATAATGAAGAAAATATTATTGTGTCCTATATTCCTTCCCTTATCACTCAGGAAATGAATGATTATCTCATGCGTCCTATCTCTTTGGAAGAGCTAGAGGAGGTGGTCTTTGCCATGCCTAAGGGGAAGGCTCCTGGTCTTGATGGCTTTCCAGTTGAATTCTTTCAAGAATTTTGGGACATAATTAATCATGATTTGTTGGAGGTGGTTAAAGAATCCTATGCTAGCAAGCAGATGCTTCGAGCTTTAAACTCTACATTCTTGACTCTTATTCCTAAGAGAGAGGGTGCTAATCAATTGGATTTTTTTAGACCAATTGCCTTATGTAATGTGGTTTACAAAGTTATTACTAAGTTGATTTCTGAGAGACTGAAAAGGTGGCTTCCTATTATTATCTCAGAAGAACAAGGTGGTTTTGTTGCTGGCAGACAAATTTTGGATGGGGTGGTTATTGCTACTGAGGCTATTCACTCTATGGCTACTTCAAGGGAGAGAGCCATGTTTGTTAAGTTGGATATGGCCAAGGCCTACGATAGAGTTAAATGGATCTTCCTAAGGACTATTCTTCTTTCTTTTGGATTTAGCTCTGACTGGGTGAGTTGGATTATGAGTTGTGTTACTTCTGCCTCTTTTTCTATTCTTATTAATGGTCAAACTTCTCAACTATTTGGTGCTTCTAGAGGCCTTTGCCAGGGTGACCCTCTCTCCCCATATCTATTCATCATCATGGCTAAAGGCTTGGGTAGATTCATTAAGCATAAGGTGTCCCAGAATTCTATTCAAGGCTGGCGGTGGGGTAATGGTTTACCTTCTCTTTCCCATCTTCAATTTGTTGATGATTCTGCTCTTTCCGGTCTTGCTAGGATCAAGGAAGCTAAAGCCTTTTGACATGCTTTGGACATTTATTTGTCAGCTTCAGGCTAGAAAGTTAATGAGCACAAATCTTCCATTTACTTTTTTAACACTCCTGATTCTATTCAGCACAGGATTGTTGGTAACCTACGGTTTCAGATAGGATCACTTCCTTTGACTTATCTTGGCATTCCTATTTCTGTTTCCAAGCAGCCACGTCTCTTCTGGAAAAATTTGATTACCAAGCTTCAGGATAAGGTAAATCATTGGACTCATAGATGGCTTTCTACTGCTGCTCGGGTTACTCTTCTTCAAGCTGTTATCCAAGCTCTTCCTACTTATAGAAGCATGGTTCATGCTGCACCTATTTACTTTCTCAAGGAGTTTGATTGTCTTTCCCGACAATTCTTTTGGAGTGGTAATTTGCATAGTATTAAATGGAGCTTGGTTAATTGGGAAACTTTTTATAGGCCTAAAAAGGAGGGTTTTCTTGGTCTTCGATCTACTCTATTGAGTAGTCAAGCTTTGGTTACTAAACTTTATTGGCAATGGTGCTCTGGACAACATCAACTTTGGGCTCGTATTATCACTCATAAATATTTTCATGGTGCTGATCCTTGCTCTATTTCTAAACTTCCTCTTGAAGGTCGTGGCTCAATGGTGTGGCATACTTTGAAGATAGGTGTGATGTTGGTGAAGAGGGGTCTGTTCTAGATATGTAAAGGAGGTTCTCAGGCTTTGTTTTGGTCTAATGCTTGGGATGGATTCCCTTCCATTTTATCCATATACCCTCATCTTCAGCCTCTTTGTGACTCTTTTCTTGCCGCTGGATGGGATAAAGTGGCTCATTACAAGACTCCTTATCAATTGGGACCTGTTGTTGGTTACAGATGGAAGCATTTTCTGATTGGCCTCCTAGAAGTACAGACATGGATCGTCAGGAGCTTTCTCAAATTTTGGCCTCTAGAGAGTGTTCTTCTTTGCTTGGTCTAGATTTTTTGGCTTGGGGCGGTACCTTGTCTGGTAAATATCATGTCTCTGCTGGGTATCAGGAGATAACTAGACAATTATTTGGGGATGCTGAGGTCCCTTGGTGGAAGCAAGTTTGGAATAAAATTTCTTGGTCCAAGTGCAATTTTTTCATGTGGCTAGTGGCTCACAACCATTGTCTTACTTGGGATAATCTTTGTAAACGTGGATTTCAGGGCCCCTCTTATTATGTTTTGTGTGGTAATGGAGAGGAGTCTGTCTCCCATATGTTCTTCCATTGCTCCTATTCTACTCAGATATGGCACCTTTGGTGGAGCGCTTGGGGTTGCTCTTGTCGGCATGCTTCCTCTTTGCCTGAGTTCTGGGCCCGCTTGGGTAGTGCTCCCTCCAAGTCTTCTTCTCTCCATGCTGCTTGGATTGCTAGCCCATCTTTCATGCTTTGGCATATCTGGTTGGAGAGGAATCGTCACATATTCCAAGATGTTCGGCTTGGTGTTTTGCATCTTTGGTGGAAAATATCACATTCTCTTCAAGAAACTATTCTTGTGAAGTGTGAGCTTGATGGGGGTATGGATCCGGTTGATCTTGCTAGCTATAGTCGCCTCAATTTTCATCTGTAGGATGGGGCTGCAGCTCATAGGTTTCCTTCTATGTCTAGGCAGCTTCACCATTAGAGGAAGGGTCGGGTTAACTGGGACGGGAATTGGACTCCTCCTCCCTGTGGAGTTCTGAAAATTAACACTAATGGTTTTTTTCGTGGGAATCATAGTTTGGCTGGTATTGGCGGAGTGGCTTGTTGTAGTTCTGGGGATGTTAAATTTTTCTTCTCAGTTCATAAGGGTGATTATACTAACAATCTCATGGAAGCTCAGGCTATTTTATATGTTGTGGAATAGTGTTGCTTGCGGGGATGGAGTAAGATTATCTGTGAGTCTGATTCCCAGGTGGTGGTGAACATGCTTTCTTTGCAAGAGCTTGAGGATGTTAGTTGGCAGCTGGCCACTATTGTTAAGCAGATTCTTTTTTTCTCTTCGTCTTTTCAGTTCATTAAGTTCACGTATATTCCTTGTGAATGGAATAGAACTGCTGATTGTTTAGCCAAATGGGCTTCTAGTCATGATCTGGGTTGGAATATTAGGGATAGGAGGCAACTGTCCTTTGAGATGGTACAAGAATTTGATGATCTTGTTGCTCAGGATCAAGCTCCTTGTTAAGCTCTCCTTGTTGTATTCCTTTCTGTCTTAATAAATTATTACCCTTCTTTTTACAAAAAAATTAAAGATTATTTAATTAACCAGAAAAAGAAATTATGAGAGCATATCTCATTTTATTAAATCAAATATCTCAACAAAATCTCTCTTCTATTCAAAAAAGGAAATTTCCAGTTTACTATTGATCAAAATTGATTAAATCAGTCAACTCCTTTTTTAACTCAAATTGAATCAGTTAACTCCTTATTTTACTCAAATTCAATCTGTTAACTCCTTTTAATTTGGAAATCTCCCTTTATGACTGAAATTCACCTTTAATCCTGACCATCGATTGAAATCGATCTCAACCATTGATAAATTCGAGGAAAGTCTATTTAAGAGACCCTCATCTCTTCATTTTGAAAGGTTGAATGAGAATTTGCATCGAATTGTTGCTAGAATTCATACTCACATTTGCTCATATTCACATACGCAAAGATCAAGTTTGACCAAAAGTTGAACAGATTTAACCACGGTTGACTTGAGTTGACTAGTTTCAAAAAAATTTGAAATAATTAAACGAAATTATTTAATTAAATGGAGTACTTACTTCTAATTAATTAAAAAAAGTTATTTAATTAAATGAGAAGCCATTCCTAATTAATTAAATGAAGTTATTTAATTAAATAAGAAAAGTGTCTCTAATTAATTAAAGATTATTTAATTAAATAGAAAAAGTAATTATGAGAGCATATCTAATTAAATTAAATTAAATATCTCAACAAAATCTCTCTTTAGTTCAAAAAGGAAAATTTTCAATTCACTATTGATCAAAAATGAGTTAAATCAGTTAACTCCTTTTTCTACTCAAATTGAATCAGTTAACTCCTTATTTTACTCAAATTAAATCTATTAACTCCCTTTAATTTGGAAATCTCCCTTTATGACTGAACTTCACGTTTAAATCCTAATCGATGAATGAAATCGATCTCAACTGTTGATGGATTCTAGGAAAGTCTATTTAAGAGACCCTCATCTCTTCGTTTTGAAAGGTTGAATGAGAATTTCCAACAAATTGTTGTTGGTATTCATCCTCACATTTGCTCATATTCACATACGCAAAGATCAAATTTGACCAAAAGTTAACTAGATTTAAGCAAGGTTGACTTGAGTTGACTAGTTTCGAAAACAATTTTGAAATAATTAAACAAAATTATTTAATTAAATGGAGTACATACTTCTAATTAATTAAACAAAGTTATTTAATTAAATGAGAAGCCATTCCTAATTAATTAAATGAAGTTATTTAATTAAATAAGAAAAGTGTCTCTAATTAATTAAAGATTGTTTAATTAAATAGAAAAAGTAATTATGAGAGCATATCTAATTTTATTAAACTAAATATCACAACAAAATCTCTATTTAGTTCAAAAAGGGAAATTTTCAGTTCACTATTGATCAAAAATGAGGTAAATCAGTTAACTCCTTTTTCTACTCAAATTGAATCAGTTAACTCCTTATTTTACTCAAATTAAATCTGTTAACTCCCTTTAATTTGGAAATCTCCCTTTATGACTGAACTTCACCTTTAATCCTAACCATTGATGAATTCTAGGAAAGTCTATTTAAGAGACCCTCGTCTCTTCATTTTGAAATGTTGAATGAGAATTTGCATCGAATTGTTGCTAAAATTCATACTCACATTTGCTCATATTCACATATGCAAAGATCAAGTTTGACCAAAAGTTGACCAAATTTAACCACAGTTGACTTGAGTTGACTAGTTTCGAAAAGTATTTTGAAATAATTAAACTGAATTATTTAATTAAATGGAGTACTTACTTCTAATTAATCAAACAAAGTTATTTAATTAAATGAGAAGCCATTCCTAATTAATTAAATGAATTTATTTAATTAAATAAGAAAAGTGTCTCTAATTAATTAAACATTATTTAATTAAATAGAAAAAGTAATTATGAGAGCATATCTCATTTTATTATATTAAATATCTCAACAAAATCTCTCTTCAGTTCAAAAAGGGAAATTTCTAGTTCACTATTGATAAAAAATGAGTTAAATCAGTTAACTCCTTTTTCTACTCAAATTGAATCAGTTAACTCCTTATTTTCCTCAAATTAAATCTGTTAACTCACTTTAATTTGAAAATCTCCCTTTTTGACTGAACTTCACTTTTAATCTTGACCGTTGATTGAAATCGATCTCAACCGTTGATGAATTCTAGGAAAGTCTATTTAAGAGAATCTCATCTCTTCATTTTGAAAGGTTCAATGAGAATTTGCATCAAATTGTTGCTGGAATTCATACTCACATTTCCTCATATACACATACGCAAAGATCAAATTTGACCAAAAGTTGACGAGATTTAACCACGGTTGACTTGAGTTGACTAGTTTCAAAAAGAATTTTGAAATAATTAAACGAAATTATTTAATTAAATGAAGTACTTACTTCTAATTAATTAAAAAAAGTTATTTAATTAAATGAGAAGCCATTCTTAATTAATTAAATGAAGTTATTTAATTAAATAAGAAAAGTGTCTCTAATTAATTTAAAATTATTTAATTAAATAGAAAAAGTAATTATGAGAGCATATCTCATTTTATTAAATTAAATATCTCAACAAAATCTCTCTTCAGTTCAAAAAGGGAAATTTCCAATTCACTATTGATAAAAAATGAGTTAAATCAGTTAACTCCTTTTTCTACTCAAATTGAATCAGTTAACTCCTTATTTTACTCAAATTAAATTAGTTAACTCCCTTTAATTTGGAAATCTCCCTTTATGACTGAACTTCACCTTTAATTCTGACCGTTGATTGAAATCGATCTCAACCGTTGATGAATTCTAGGAAAGTCTATTTAAGAGACCCTCATCTCTTCATTTTGAAAGGTTGAATAAGAATTTGCATCGAATTGTTGCTAGAATTTGTACTCACATTTGCTCATATTCACCAATGCAAAGATCAAGTTTGACCAAAAGTTGATCAGATTTAACCATGGTTGACTTGAGTTGACTAGTTTCAAAAAGAATTTTGAAATAATCTTAAAAAATTATTTAATTAAATGGATTACTTACTTCTAATTAATTAAACAAAGTTATTTAATTAAATGAGAAGCCATTCCTAATTAATTAAATGAAATTATTTAATTAAATAAGAAAATTCTCTGTGATTAATTAAAGATTATTTAATTAAATAGAAAAAGTAATTATGAGAGCATATCTCATTTTATTAAATTAAATATCTCTACAAAATCTCTCTTCAGTTGAAAAAGGGAAAATTTTAGTTCACTATTGATCAAAAATGAGTTAAATGAGTTAACTCCTTTTTCTACTGAAATTGAATCATTTAACTCCTTATTTTACTCAAATTAAATCTGTTAACTCCCTTTAATTTGGAAATCTTCCTTTATCACCGAACTTCACCTTTAATCCTGACCGTTGATTGAAATCGATCTCAACCTTTGATGAATTCCAAAAAAGTCTATTTAAGAGACCCTCATGTCTTCATTTTGAAAGGTTGAATGAGAATTTGCATCGAATTGTTGCTGGAATTCATACTGACATTTCCTCATATTCACATACGCAAAGATCAAGTTTGACAAAAAGTTGACCAGATTTAACCACTGTTGACTTGAGTTGACTAGTTTTGAAAAGAATTTTGAAATAATTAAACGAAATTATTTAATTAAATGGAGTACTTACTTCTTGTTAATTAAAAAAAATCATTTAATTAAATAAGAAGCCATTCTTAATTAATTAAATGAAGTTATTTAATTAAATAAGAAAAGTGTCTCTAATTAATTAAAAATTATTTAATTAAATAGAAAAAGTAATTATGAGAGCATGTCTCATTTTATTAAATTAAATATCTCAACGAAATCTCTCTTCAGTTCAAAAAGGAAAATTTCCAGTTCACTATTGATCAAAAATGAGTTAAATCAGTTACCTCCTTTCTCTACTCAAATTGAATCAGTTAACTCCTTATTTTACTCAAATTAAATCTGTTAACTCCCTTTAATTTTGGAAATCTCCCTTTATGACTGAACTTGACCTTTAATCCTGACCGTTGATTAAAATTGATCTCAATTGTTGATGAATTCTAGGAAAGTCTATTTAAGAGACCCTCATCTCTTCATTTTGAAAGGTTGAATGAGAATTTGCATCAAATTGTTGCTAGAATTCATATTCACATTTTCTCATATTCACATACGCAAAGATCAAGTATCAGAGCCCGAGTTTCTACATTGGGAGCTCTGGGTATTTTGGAACAACTAGAACTATGAACTATTAAGTGTAACTTTCCAAACTTGATCTAGGTGAATTGAAACAGGACTCAAATTGTTAGTTGAATATTTTTCATACTTCAACACTTAGTTTCAAAACTGGAAATTTTACTTAAACCTAGACATAGAACTGAACTTAGTACCTTGTACTTTTGTAGGATGGTATCTAGGACTAGGTCTTCTATTAGAGGCCATGGTCGTGGTAGAGCTATCAGTGTCCATGAGTCTGCCCATGAGGGATCGGCTCATGTAGAGAGCAGGGAAGAGCACTCTAGTAGGCAGTAGGAGGAGAGCCATAGAGAGGACCAAGCTGAGTCTAAGGAGGTCGGTTTGAGGAAAATGATGCAAACTATTCTAGAACGTCTACCTCCTATTCAAGAATAGCCTAAAGTGCATCAGACAAAACAAGAGCATAGAACGAGATCTAGAAGTCCTCAAAAGAAATGTTAGAGGTCCATTATGTCCACTCAGATGAAGGATCTTCCAAGATCCAAGGATAATCCTTTCAATGGGCAAGGTTTTGGTTATGTGGCCGAGTAGTGGCTTATTTCCCTTGATAGAATTTTTTCCATGCAGGAGTTTGACAGGAATGCTAAGGCAAGATTTGCAATCACTAATTTAGAGAATTTTGGGGCCACTTGGTGCATGATAGAGGAGAAGAAGTTGGGAATTGATATGAGCAGTGTTACATGGGAGTTATTCCTAGAGAGTTTCTGTGAACGATTCCTACCAGAGGAATGGAAACAACAAAGGGCTGATGAATTTCATAATCTTAGACAGTACACTTTGTAAGTGACCGAGTATGAGCGTAAGTTTTATGAGCTTATGCCTTTTTTAGGGTTCAGTGAAAATTCTGCTCAGTTGACACAACATCTTATTAGGGGTTTGAATAACCATATTATTGGGGGAGTTAAGGTATTTGAGCCAAAAATCCTCAAGGATGCGGTGCATCGAGCTATCCTTGTTGAGAAAAGTGTCAACCTTGGTGAAGGTGGTTTTGTAGGAGTGCCAGTGGCATCAGGATCTAAAAGCAACTACAATTCAGGTGGTAACAAGAAGTTTTCTTTCTCTAAGGGGAAACAGTATCAATAGCAGTCTCAATAGACACAACAACAAAAGGGATTGAATTCTCAAGCTCAAGGCAGTGGCAAAGCTGCTAACACCAAGAACAACTGCAATGCTCAATGCCATAAACAAGATCAGTCCAATTAGCCGACTCAGAGTAGCTAGTCTTTTGTGAGCAGGAACAGTCGCCAGCAATCAAATGTACCACCTATGGGAAGAGGTTCTGGAAAAAATAAGGAATGGTTTTCATGTGGTCAGATTGGACACTATGCAGTGTAGTGTCCTCAGCGAGTACCTCAATTTTCAGGACCTAGACCTACCATTTCAGAGCCTATAGTTGGTGATGCAGGTAGAGCTCATAGAGTTTTTGCAGCAGTTGATCAGTGTCAGGAAGATCATCAGGGAACAGTGGTTGAGACCATAGATGCTATTAGAGGTATATCTCTTTCAGTATTGTTTGATTCAGGAGCTACAGATTCATTTATTTCACCATCTATAGTTTCTAAGTGTAAGTTAGATGCAGTGAAGCAAGATCGTGGTTGGCAAGCGGAACTAGCCTCAGGCATTAAGGTCTCCACAGATTATGTAGTTCATAAGTGTGGGCTTAGCTTAGGAAGCTTTGATATTGCAGTAGATCTTCAAATCATACCCCTTGGCTCCTATGATGTGGTTTTAGGCATGGACTGGCTTGGATCTCATAGAGCTAGTATAGATTGCAGGAAGAAGATTATTATGTGCCAAAATGACCAAGGGAATGATGTGCAGATAGTTGGGATACCGAAGCCTATATCTCTGTGGATGATTTTTGCTATGCAATTGAAGCAAATTTTTTGGAAGGGATGTCAGATACTTGCTATTATGGTAAATGATCTTGATGAAGAAGATCCCATGAGGGAGACTTTAAATCACTCGATTTTGCAGGAGTATGCAGATTTTTTTTCCAAGTGAGATTCCAGGCATGCCTCTGAAGAGGGACTTTGACTTTAGTATTGATCTGATTCCTAGAGTGGAGCCTATCTCTAAAGCTCCTTATCACATGATGACACAGGAATTGGGTGAGCTACATTTTCAGCTAGAGGAACTTCTAGCCAAAGGGAGCATTTGACCTAGTGTATCACCATGGGGAGCTCTAGTGCTCTTTGTGAAGAAGAAAGATGATTCTTTGCACCTTTGTATTGACTATAGACAGTTGAAAAAGGTGACTATTAAGAACAGGTATCCTTTACCTAGGATTGATGACTTATTCGATCAGATCAAGGGAGCTACAGTATTCTCCAAGATTGATCTTAAGTCAAGATACCACCAGCTTCGCATTAAGGAAGCAGATATTCACAAGACTGCTTTTTGAACTCATTATGGGCATTATGAGTTCATAGTGGTACCCTTTTGGATTGACTAATGCTCCATTGTTTTTTATGAGTTTGATGAATGGTGTGTTCCGATCTTATCTGGATAGGTTTTTACTCGTGTTTCTTGATGACATATTGATATATTCTAAGACTCAGAAGGAGCATGAGGAACACCTGCGGTTGGTTTTGCAGTGTTTGAGGGACAATCAGCTTTATGCCAATGCAGCTAAGTGTGAATTCTTCAAAATGAAGATTCAGTATTTAAGGCATGTTATTTTAGGTGATGGTATTTCAGTGAATCCTGCAAAGATTCAGACGATAATAGATTGGCCAACACCGACTAATATGTCAGAGATTCGTAGTTTCATGGGTTTAGCTGGTTATTATCGTAGATTTGTCCAGAACTTCTCTTGGATAGCACATCCTATCACTTCTCTTCAAAGGAAAGGAAATAAGTTCATATGGACAGAGAAATGTGAGGAAGCCTTCCAGAAGCTCAAGGAGCTTTTGACCAGTGCACCGATTCTAGCTATACCTGATCCAGAAGGTGATTCATGGTATGTACAGATGCTTCTCTTGAAGGGATTGGGGCAGTGTTTATGTAGAATGGATGGGTGATTGCGTATGAATCACGTAAGCTCAAGGATCATGAGTTAAATTATCCTACACATGATCTTGAGTTAGCGGTAGTAGTTCATACTTTGACAAGGTGGAGACATTTCTTGTTGGGGAACAGATTTGAGCTACATAGCGATCATCGTTGTCTTCAGTACATTTTTACTTAGCCTAATTTGAATGCTCACCAAAGTCGATGGATGGAGTTTCTATGTGAATATGATTTTGAGGTTAAGTACATTCAGGGTAAGGAGAATGTGGTGGCGGATGCTTTGAGTCGTAGGAGACATGTGGCATCATCAATGACTCTTATTGTGGATTTGAGGAGTCAGACTCTTCAGGTACTTCCTATGGATTCATGGTATTAGGAAGTGTGTAGAGAGATTGATTCAGGAAGATCTTTGGAAGGTAAATTTGCAGGTTATGTTCGAGAATCAGGTGGTCTTTTAAGATATTTGGGGAGGATTTATGTGCCATTTTCAAATGAGCTTCACACCTTGATTCTGGCAGAAGCCTAGCATACACCTTACTCAGCACATCCAGGTGTCAAGAAGATGCATACTGATTTGAGATGTTTGTTCTTTTGGTCCGGGATGAAGTGAGATATTGCTAATTTTGTGGCTAGGTGCCCTAAGTGTCAGAGAGTTAAGGCAGAACATCAGCACTCGCCTGGACTTTTATAGCCTAATCTTATTCCTTCTTGGAAGTGGGATATCATCTCCATGGATTTCATTGTAGGATTACCTATGACAGTTCGACGTCATGATGCTATCATGGTCACTGTTGATCGGTTGACTAAGGTGGCACATTTTTCACCAATTAGGTCTTCCTATACAACAACTTCTATAGCTAATGTCTTTATGCGTGATATTGTGAGATTATATGGTATTCCTAAAAAGATCATTTCTGGCAGGGATCTTGTATTCACATCTGTATTCTAGACATCGCTGCAGCATGAGCTTGGAGTGCAGTTAAACTTCAATTCGACATATCATCCAGAGACTGATGGTCAGATAGAGAGGGTGAATAAGGTTTTGGAGGATATGTTACAGATGTATGTGATGGATAGGTAGACACATTGGGAGGATTACCTCTACTTAGTGGAGTTTGCTTACAACAACGGATATCATAGTTCTATTGGTATGGCACCATTTCAGGCATTATATGGGCATCTTTTTCGTACACCATTGAGTTGGGACAGTCTTGAGAATTGCATCCTATTGGGACATGAGATGCTTCATGATATAGAGTAATAGGTAGTGCATATCTGTGAGCATTTGACTATGCCATAGGATGGGCAGAAGAATTATGTCGATGCTCATAGGATTGATAAGCAGTTTGCTATGGGTGATAAGTTTTTCTGGAGAGTGGGACTGCAAAAGATTTCGATCCGATATGGAAAGGGTTCTAAGCTAGCACCTCGCTTTGTGGGACCATTCAAGATTTTGAAGAGGATTGGTGCAGTTTCTTACCACCTTGCTCTACCGCCCAGCCTAGCTCGCATTCATGATGTTTTCCATATTTTAGTGCTTCGACAGTATATTCCTAATATTGTACATATTCTTGATTGGAATGCATTGCAGGTAGAGGACAGGAAGCTGGCTTTGGAGCTGGTTCGTATTCTGGAGCAGCGGAGGTTGACCCTCAAGGGTCGAACCATCGAGTAGGTAAGGGTCCAATGGGACCCTACTGATGATTCTTTAGCTACTTGGGAGGATGTAGCTAGATTGAGGGAGTTATATCCCTATTTGTTTGTAGGCTTCCAGGAGTAAGCCTAACCCAAGGGGGGGTGGATGTAGTGCCTACCCTCGTTCACATCTTTTCTGGACATTGTTAATATTATCAGACTATGATAGACTAGTTTTATGTTGATGGATTAGTGGTATTGTTTTGACATTATCAGACATTATGTTATGGATTCAATGGTTATAAGATGAGATCATTTAGACTTTACATTTCATGCATACATGATGATCATTATATTGTTTTTAGTTATTATTGCTGATTAGATGGATGGTTTATTATCTTATGTGTTTTATTATGGATACTTACCCCATACTTGCATGTGTATGGTGTGTGTGTTTTTTTATTGTATGGCATTTCTGATGTGGTTAAGGAAGGGATTCGTAGTCACCTACTTAGTTAGGATCTACATGATGCACCACTTCTTGCCATTGTCTATTTAGCTTAGCATTATAAATATTGTATGTACATGCATGGTTTTTCTGCAGGTTGCAGGTACCGGGTATCGACTTCTCTGAATTGCCAGGATGAGCGTACCCTATTATACTATCTCAATGATAAGAGAAGGAGATAAATTCTCAAGTCCAAATCTCAAACCCTTAAACCAATTTTCCTAGTGAGGTAGGACAAGTATCTGGATATTTTACCCACTGAATGTGTCGGATGACATAATTCGTGATAACCCTTTAGACTGATTTTGAGTGATTTTCTCTATGATGAGTTTTCATATTCTATCTTGGAGGTCTATGGTGAATTATCTATTAATTAAGTCTTAATAAATAGATTTAATTAATAAATTAATTATTTGAAGAAATTAATATAAAATATCATGTTATTTTATATTTTGATTATAATTAATTGAATGGGAATTAGTTGAGGGAAAAGAATTAAAAGAAAATTAGAAATTAAAATTAAAAATAATAATAAAATAATAATAAAGTAACAAATAAATAATAATAATAAAAGTTATAAAGTTAAGATGATAGTTATAAATATTTAAATAGAGATTTTATAAAAAGTAAATTGAAGTTATAAGCTTGCATGGGAATTAACGCACTTCTCTATTTCTCATGTGTCAACAACACGGGGGTTAGTGCATCAATTAAGCACATGGTGTCTACAACCCTATGGCTCATCTTGAAGGTTGGAAAAGACCCATGCTTAGTTGGTGACACCTTCCAGTTGTTTCTAGAAGCATTCTAGATGTTTCCTGAAAACTCTTTATATTCAGGCATTCATAGAAGCTTAGACACAGCGTTGGAAGAGCAATTGGAGCATTGGAGGACTCAAAAATTCTGAAAAAAGGAGGAGCTTGCTCTGCGGATTTTCTGAAGAGGAGTGATTTAGCATCAGAATCCAGGTAGATTCTTGTGATTCTACTTATGCTATTTTCACATCACGCATTCCCTTTCTTCGTTGTGTCTTCCATATGTCTTCTGAGAAGTTTCATATTTATATGCATTCTTAATATGGGTAGATTAATTTTATTGGAGAATTTTATATGCATTCATAATTGTAGATATAATTTTTGTGAAAAAAAAAAAAACATACATGGTTATATATTCAGATTTGCATACATATACATATATATATATGTATATTTATATATATGCATATGTATATATTTATTATGGATCTATTATAAAATACAATTATATATATACATACATACATACATATATATATATATATATATATATATATATATATATACATACATACATACATACATACATACATACATACATACATACATACATACATACATACATACATACATACATACATACATACATACATACATACATACATACATATATATATATATATATATATATATATATATATATATATATATATATATATACTTATGTGTATATATATATACTGATATATATATATATATATACCTATGTATATTTATATATAATGCACCGAATTGAGTGATTGATAAATCGCAGTGGGAAATTTAATAAATCGCGTGAAACAAGTATATATTATAATGCCGTGAGCACGATTCGTACCCCGCACCTGTGGAAGGTAGAGACCTACCATCGCAGGTCTACGGCGATAGGGGTACTACGTACCCGCTGTCAGCGCAATGCCTGCGATCGCAGGTACTACATATCGCAGCAAGAGTTTTGGGGGGGGTTTAATTGATGTTAATGTTATGCAAAAAAAAATGTTATGTTAAAATGTTTATAAACAATCAATTCACATTGCTATATAATATGGTGTCAATCGACATTGTTAAATTGATTTTATGAAAACGTATTAATATATTTACATATGTGTGTGTGTGTGTGTGTATATATATATGTAAATAAGTTATTTATAAATTTAAGTTATTATTATTTGATCAATGATTTATATTGAAGATTTGTTTTCATAAAGGTGACTCTTTAATAACTTTCAACTATTTAATAATTTAATTGTTTTAAATTATTAAATAAGGAATTTATAGTTTGGTGGGGGATGTATCAAACAAATATTATAAATTGGAAAATGGATTTTTAATTCTAATAAGGAAAACTTTTATTTATCCAAAACAATATGAGTGTTTCCCCATTCATTCTTCAAACTTGGAAACTTAAACTGAGATCTCTACATTTAAATTCAAGTTGTAAAACCAAAACATGTGTTTACGTTGTGTATTCTTTATGCTATTATTTTGGGTTTTGGGTTGACTAGTGTTGACTAGTATAGGACGTCTACCAGAGGCTTGGGGTTTATGTGATTATGGTGACATGATGATGTTTTAATCTCGATCTTTATAAACCCAACCATGGTTATGTGATGGAATGCTCTATGTATTGGTTGTGATTACTGATTGTTATAGTTGAGATTCTTATGTATGAGACACTTAACCATTATTTTGGTCATCGATCAGTTATCCTTGGTTTTTTTTATAGTCGCTATGATGGAACTAAAATGTGGATTTATTCTTGGTGATCTCATGTTGTGACATGTTTAACTCAACCATTTTTGGAGTTTTCGATCAATATGATTGAGATATATATTTTGGTTATTGAGAACCATTGGATATTTGATTATCAGTGATACTTCAATTGCCAATAGAGAGCTATTGTGTTCATGATTTTCTATAGATGTTAGCTCATGGAGATTTGATGCTTTTATGCATATTTGATGATTTTATGGTTTATCTTTTGGGATTTTGAGATTTATGAGTCCATGAGCATTAGGGTAGGATATCTGCATGTAGTGACGAGAAGTGGCTTGCAATGGGGGCCGGGGCCCTTAGAGGCTGCAAGGGTAACTCATTGTAAGTTGGATTAATAAGTGATAACATTCACACCTAATACTAACTGAATGAACCTAAAAAGATAAGTATTTTGTTCTCACCCATGCCTTGAGTGCTTGTACAGGCTAGGATGGGAGTAGTGGGACACATGGTTGCAACCTTGCATTCCGTAGTGTGCCTCGTTAGTATGAGAGGATACTAGTGGCTGCATGAAATCAGTATGGACACGTAGAGTTTAGCTAACTGCCAGGGTAACTTGTACATGATAATTGCGATGACACTTTCCCGCTTGCATGGTAGGTTCCTACATGTCATTATGTGCCTCTGGGATTAGATGTGAGATTTTGTGTTTGGAACCTTTGAGTTAGTATACTTTTAGGATTCTTGGACTTACAGAGATATGTGTTATGTGATTTTGATAGCCTGTTTGGGACTTGAGATTATCTCCTTAGCACGGTGGGAATGGAACACTGAGGTACCACGCGGTCGGGTGGTAGTGTATTTTTCACTCTTATCATTTTGAGATTCATTGAGACATTGTGGCTGATGTGTCCCTCATGATGGTGGATATGTATACTTTTTCATTGATGATTAGCATATGTTAGATGATGTTATCTTATGCTTTTATTTGCATGTTAGATTACTTTCTACATATGATGTTTTATATATTAGGAGTGACATTCCTACTATGTAACGCTGATGATCTCTTCAGTGATTTGGAATGTTACGCAAAGAGGGATGGCTAGTATCCACGATGATCTAATGATGCTATTGACGGTTGGGAGGAACCATGCACTTAGTTTATTATGTTTGATCTTTATGATGGATGTATATGTTTTTGTATCATGTGATTATCTCTACTTTGATGTATCATGGATTAGAATAGGATGATGTACCTTATTCTATGTATGTATTTTTTTTGAGCTTGTCATACCCTGTGACATGTACAGTGGATGATTGAGTATTTGAAATGTAATGTATAAACATTGAACTTATTATTATTATTTCATGTGGATGTTGTACTAGATGGATGTTGTATTATTATTATCATTTCAGTTCAAAAAGGGAAATTTTTAGTTCACTATTGATCAAAAATGTGTTAAATTAGTTAACTCCTTTTTGTACTCAAATTGAATCAGTTAACTCCTTATTTTACTCAAATTAATTCTTTTAACTCCCTTTAATTTAGAAATCTCCCTTTATGATTGAACTTCACCTTTAATCCTGACATATGATTGAAATCGATCTCAACCGTTGATGAATTCCAGGAAAGTCTATCTAAGAGACCCTGATCTATACATTTTGAAAGGTTGAATGAGAATTTGCATCGAATTGCTACTGGAATTCATACTCACATTTGCTCATATTCACATACACAAAGATCAAGTTTGACCAAAAGTTGACTAGATTTAACCACGATTGACTTGAGTTGAGTAATTACGAAAAGAATTTTAAAATAATTAAACGAAATTATTTAATTAAATGGAGTACTTACTTCTAATTAATTAAACAAGGTTATTTAATTAAATGAGAAGCCATTCTTAATAAATTAAATGAAGTTATTTAATTAAATGAGAAGACATTCCTAATAAATTAAATGAAGTTATTTAATTAAATAAGAAAAGTGTCTCTAATTAATTAAAGATTATTTAATTAAATAGAAAAAGTAATTATGAGAGTATATCTCATTTTATTAATTTAAATTTCTCAACAAAATTTCTCTTTCGTTCAAAAAGGGAAATTTCCAGTTCACTATTGATCAAAAATTAGTTAAATCAGTTAACTCCTTTTTCTACTCAAATTGAATCAGTTAACTGCTTATTTTACTCAAATTAAATCTGTTAACTCCCTTTAATTTGGAAATCTCTCTTTATGACTGAACTTCATCTTTAAATCCTGGCCGTTGATTGAAATTGATCTCAACCATTGATGAATTTAAGGAAAGTCTATTTAAGAGACCCTCATCTCTTCATTGTGAAAGGTTGAATGACAATTTGCATCAAATTATTGCTGGAATTCATACTCACATTTGCTCATATTCACATATGCAAAGATCAAGTTTGACCAAAAGTTGACCAAATTCATCCACGATTGACTTGAGTTGACTAGTTTCAAAAAAAAACTTGAAATAATTAAATGAAAGTATTAAATAAATGGAATACTTACTTCTAATTAATTAAACAAAGTTATTTAATTAAATGAGAAGCAATTACTAATTAATTAAATGAAGTTATTTAATTAAATAAGAAAAGTGTCTCTAATTATTTAAAGATTATTTAGTTAAATAGAAAAAGTAATTATGAGAGTATATCTCATTTTATTAAATTAAATATCTCGACAAAATCACTCTTCAGTTCAAAAAGGGAAATTTCCAGTTCACTATTGATAAAAAATGAGTTAAATCCGTTAACTCCTTTTTTTACTCAAATTGAATCAGTTAACTCTATATTTTACTCAAATTAAATCTATTAACTCCCTTTAATTTGTAAATCTCCCTTTATGACTGAACTTCACCTTTAATCCTGACCTTTGATTGAAATCGATCTCAACCATTGATGAATTTCAAGAAAGTCTATTTAAGAGACCCTTATGTCTTCATTTTGAACGGTTCAATGAGAATTTGCATCAAATTGTTGTTGGACTTCATAATCACATTTGCTCATATTCACATACGCAAATATCAAGTTTGACAAAAAGTTGACCAGATTTAACCACACTTGACTTGAGTTAACTAGTTTCAAAAAGAATTTATAAATAATTAAACAAAATTATTTAATTAAATGGAGTACTTACTTCTAATTAATTAAACAAAGTTATTCAATTAAATGAGAAGCCATTCCTAATTAATTAAATGAAGTTATTTAATTAAATAAGAAAAGTGTCTCTAATTAATTAAATAGAAAAAGTAATTATGAGAGCATATCTCATTTTATTAAATTAAATATCTCAACAAAATCTCTCTTCAGTTCAAAAAGTGAAATTTTCAGTTCGCTATTGATAAAAAATGAGTTAAATCAGTTGACTCCTTTCTTTAATCAAATTGAATCTGTTAACTCTTTATTTTACTCAAATTAAATCTATTAACTCACTTTAATTTGGAAATCTCACTTTATGACTAAACTTCACCTTTAATCCTGACCGTTGATTGAAATCGATCTCAACCGTTGATGAATTCCAGGAAAGTCTATTCAAGAGACCCTCATCTCTTCATTTTGAAAGGTTGAATGAGAATTTGCATCGAATTGTTGCTGAAATTCATACTCACATTTGCTCAGATTAACATACGCAAAGATCAAGTTTGACCAAAAGTTGACCAGATTTAACCACACTTGACTTGAGTTAAGTAGTTTCAAAAAGAATTTAGAAATAATGAAATAAAATTATTTAATTAAATGGAGTACTAACTTCTAATTAATTAAACAAAGTTATTTAATTAAATGAGAAGCAATTCTTAATTAATTAAATAAAGTTATTTAATTAAATAAGAAAAGTGTCCCTAATTAATTAAAGATTATTTAATTAAATAGAAAAAGTAATTATGAGAGCATATCTCATTTTATTAAAGAGACCCTCATCTCTTCGTTTTGAATGTTTGAATGAGAATTTGCATCGAATTGTTGCTGGAATTCATACTTACATTTGCTCATATTCACATACGGAAAGATCAAGTTTGACCAAAAGTTGACCAGATTTAACCATGGTTGACTTGAGTTGACTAGTTTTGAAAAGAATTTTGAAATAATTAAACAAAATTATTTAATTAAATGGAGTACTTACTTCTAATTAATTAAATAAGGTTATTTAATTAAATGAGAAGCTATTCCTAATTAATTAAATGAAGTTATTTAATTAATTAAGAAAAGTGTCTCTAATTAATTAAAGATTATTTCATTAAAAAGAAAAAGTAATTATGAGAGCATATCTCATTTTATTAAATTAAATATCTCGACAAAATCTCTCTTCAGTTCAAAATGGGAAATTTCTAGTTCCCTATTGATCAAAAATGAGTTAAATCAGTGAACTCCTTTTTCTACTCAAATTGAATCAGTTAACTCCTTATTTTACTCAAAGTAAATCTCTTAACTCCTTTTAATTTTGAAATCTCTCTTTATGACTTAACTTCACCTTTAATCCTGACCGTTGATTGAAATCGATCTCAACCGTTGATGAATTCCAGGAAAGTCTATTTAAGAGACCCTCATCTCTTCATTTTAAAAGGTTGAATGAGAATTTGCATCGAATTTTTGTTGGAATTCATACTCACATTTGCTCATATTCACATACCCAAAGATCAAGGTTGACCAAAAGTTGGCCAGATTTAACCACGGCTGACTTGAGATGACTAGTTTCAAAAAGAATTTTGAAATAATTAAATTAAATTATTTAATTAAATGGAGTACTTACTTCTAATTAATTTAAGTTATTTATTTAATTAAATGAGAAGCCATTCCTAATTAATTAAATAAACTTATTTAATTAAATAATAAAATTGTCTCTAATTAATTAAAAATTATTTAATTAAATAGAAAAAGTAATTATGAGAGCATATCTCATTTTATTAAATTAAATATCTCAACAAAATCTCTCTTCAGTTCAGAAAGGGAAATTTTTAGTTCACTATTGATTAAAAATGAGTTAAATTAGTTAACTACTTTTTCTACTCCAATTGAATCAGTTAACTCCTTATTTTACTCAAATTAAATCTGTTAACTCCCTTTAATTTGGAAATCTCCCTTTATGACTGAACTTCACCTTAAATCCTGACCGTTGATTGAAATCGATCTCAACCGTTGATGAATTTCAGGAAAGTCTATTTAAGAGACCCTCATCTCTTCATTTTAAAATCTTGAATGAGAATTTGCATCGAATTTTTGCTACAATTCATACTCACATTTGCTCATATTCACATACGTAAAGATCAAGTTTGACCAAAAGTTGACCAGATTTAACCATGGTTGACTTGAGTTGACTAGTTTGGAAAAGAATTTTGAAATAATTAAATGAAATTATTTAATTAAATGGAGTACTTACTTCTAATTAATTAAACAAAGTTATTTAATTAAATGAGAAGCCATTCCTAATTAATTAAATGAAGTTATTTAATTAAATAAGAAAAGTGTCTCTAATTAATTAAAAATTATTTAACTAAATAGAAAAAGTAATTATGAGAGCATGTCTCATTTTATTAAATTAAATATCTCAACAAAATCTCTCTTTAGTTCAAAAACAGAAATTTACAGTTCACTATTGATCAAAAATCCGTTAAATTTGTTAACTCCTTTTTCTACTCAAATTGAATCAGTTAACTCCTTATTTTACTCAAATTAAATCTGTTAACTCCCTTTAATTTAGAAATCTCCGTTTATGACTGAACTTCACCTTTAATCATGATAGTGGATTGAAATTGATCTCAGCCGTTGATGAATTCCAGAAATGTCTATTTAAGAGACAGTCATCTCTTCATTTTGAAAGGTTGAATGAGAATTTGCATCGAATTGTTGCTAGAATTCATACTCACATTTGCTCATATTCACATACGAAAAGATCAAGTTTGACAAAAAGTTGACCAGATTTAATCATGGTTGATTTGAGTTGACTAGTTTCGAAAAGAATTTTGAAATAATTAAACGAAATTATTTAATTAAATGGAGTCCTTACTTCTAATTAATTAAATAAATTTATTTAATTAAATGAGAAGCCATTCCTAATTAATTAAATGAAGTTATTTAATTAAATAAGAGAATTGTCTCTAATTAATTGAAGATTATTTAATTAAATAGAAAAAGTAACTATGAGAGCATATCCCATTTTATTAAATTAAATATCTGTTCACTCCCTTTAAAAATGATTAAAAATGAGTTAAATGAGTTAACTACTTTTTCTACTCAAATTGAATCAGTTAACTCCTTATTTTACTCAAATTAAATCTGTTAACTCCCTTTAATTTGGAAATTTCCCTTTATGACTGAACTTCACCTTAAATCCTGACCGTTGATTGAAATCGATCTCAACCGTTGATGAATTTCAGCAAAGTCTATTTAAGAGACCCTCATCTCTTCATTTTAAAATCTTGAATGAGAATTTGCATCAAATTTTTGCTACAATTCATACTCACATTTGCTCATATTCACATATGTAAAGATCAAAAATGAGTTAAATTAGTTAACTACTTTTTCTACTCAAATTGAATCAGTTAACTCCTTATTTTACTCAAATTAAATCTGTTAACTCCCTTTAATTTGGAAATCTCCCTTTATGACTGAACTTCACCTTAAATCCTGACCGTTGATTGAAATCGATCTCAACCGTTGATGAATTTCAGGAAAGTCTATTTAAGAGACCCTCATCTCTTCATTTTAAAATCTTGAATGAGAATTTGCATCGAATTTTTGCTACAATTCATACTCACATTTGCTCATATTCACATACGTAAAGATCAAGTTTGACCAAAAGTTGACCAGATTTAACCATGGTTGACTTGAGTTGACTAATTTGGAAAAGAATTTTGAAATAATTAAATGAAATTATTTAATTAAATGGACTACTTACTTCTAATTAATTAAACAAAGTTATTTAATTAAATGAGAAGCCATTCCTAATTAATTAAATAAAGTTATTTAATTAAATAAGAAAAGTGTCTCTAATTAATTAAAAATTATTTAACTAAATAGAAAAAGTAATTATGAGAGCATGTCTCGTTTTATTAAATTAAATATCTCAACAAAATCTCTCTTTAGTTCAAAAACAGAAATTTACAGTTCACTATTGATCAAAAATGCGTTAAATTAGTGAACTCATTTTTCTACTCAAATTGAATTACTTAACTCCTTATTTTACTCAAATTAAATCTGTTAACTCCCTTTAATTTAGAAATCTCCGTTTATGACTGAACTTCACCTTTAATCATGATCGTGGATTGAAATTGATCTCAGCCGTTGATGAATTCCAGAAATGTCTATTTAAGAGACAGTCATCTCTTCATTTTGAAAGGTTGAATGAGAATTTGCATCGAATTGTTGCTAGAATTCATACTCACATTTGCTCATATTCACATACGAAAAGATCAAGTTTGACAAAAAGTTGACCAGATTTAACCAAGGTTGATTTGAGTTGACTAGTTTCGAAAAGAATTTTGAAATAATTAAACGAAATTATTTAATTAAATGGAGTCCTTACTTCTAATTAATTAAATAAATTTATTTAATTAAATGAGAAGCCATTCCTAATTAATTAAATGAAGTTATTTAATTAAATAAGAGAATTGTCTCTAATTAATTGAAGATTATTTAATTAAATAGAAAAAGTAACTATGAGAGCATATCCCATTTTATTAAATTAAATATCTGTTCACTCCCTTTATGACTAAACTTCACCTTTAATCCTGACCATTGATTGAAATCGATCTCAACCATTGATTTTTTCTAGGAACGTTTATTTAAGAAACCCTCATCTTTTCATTTTGAAAGGTTGAATGAGAATTTGCATCGAATTGTTGCTGGAATTCATACTCACATTTTCTCATATTCACATACGCAAAGATCAAGTTTGACCAAAAGTTGACCAGATTTAACCACGGTTGACTTGAGTTGACTAGTTTCGAAAAGAATTTTGAAATAATTAAACGAAATTATTTAATTAACTGGAGTACTTCTAATGAATTAAACAAAGTTATTTAATTAAATGAGAAGCCATTCCTAATTAATTAAATGAAGTTATTTAATTAAATAAGAATACTGTCTCCAATTAATTAAAGATTATTTAATTAAATAGAAAAAGTAATTATGAGAGCATATCTCATTTTATTAAATTAAATATCTCGACAAAATCTCTCTTCAGTTCAAAAAGGGAAATTTTCAGTTCACTATTGATGAAAAATGAGTTAGATTAGTTAACTCCTTTTTCTACTCAAATTGAATCAGTTAACTCCTTATTTTACTCAAATTAAATCTGTTAACTCCCTTTAATTTAGAAATCTCTCTTTATGACTGAACTTCACCTTTAATCCTGACCGTTGATTGAAATCGATCTCAACCGTTGATGAATTTTAGGAAAGTCTATTTAAGAGACCCTCATCTCTTCATTTTAAAATCTTGAATGAGAATTTGCATCGAATTGTTGCTAGAATTCATACTCACATTTGCTCATATTCACATACGCAAAGATCAAATTTGACCAAACTTTGACCAGATTTAACTACGGTTGACTTGAGTTGACTAGTTTTGAAAAGAATTTTGAAATAATTAAATGAAATTATTTAATTAATTGATGTACTTACTTCTAATTAATTAAATAAAGTTATTTAATTAAATGACAAGCCATTCCTAATTAATTAAATGAAGTTATTTAATTAAATAAGAAAAGTCTCTGTAATTAATTAAAGATTATTTAATTAAATAGAAAAAGTAATTATGAGAGCATATCTCATTTTATTAAATTAAATATCTCGACAAAATCTCACTTCAATTCAAAAAGGGAAATTTACAGTTCACTATTGATTAAAAATGAGTTAAATCAGTTAACTCCTTTTTCTACTCAAATTGAATCAGTTAACTCCTTATTTTACTCAAATTAAATCTGTTAACTCCCTTTAATTTGGAAATCTTCCTTTATGACTGAACTTCACCTTTAATCCTGGCCATTGATTGAAATCAATCTCAACCATTGATGAATTCTAGGAAAGTCTATTTAAGAGACCCTCATCTCTTCATTTTGACAGGTTGAATGAGAATTTGCGTCGAATTGTTACTAGAATTCATACTCACATTTGCTCATATTCACATGCGCAAAGATCAAGTTTGATAAAAAGTTGACCAGATTTAACCATGGTTGACTTGAGTTGACTAGTTTCAAAAAATATTTTAAAATAATTACATAAAATTAATTAATTAAATGGAGTACTTACTTCAAATTAATTAAACAAAGCTATTTAATTAAATGAGAAGCCATTCCTAATTAATTTAATGAAGTTATTTAATTAAATAAGAAAAGTGTCTGTAATTAATTAAAGATTATTTAATTAAATAGAAAAATTAATTATGAGAGCATATCTCATTTTATTAAATTAACTATCTCGACAAAATCTCTCTTCAGTTCAAAAAGGGAAATTTCTAGTTCACTATTGATCGAAAATGAGTTAAATCAGTTAACTCCTTTTTCTACTCAAATTGAATCAGTTAACTCCTTATTTTACTCAAATTAAATCTATTAACTCTCTTTAGTTTGGAAATCTCCCTTTATGACTGAACTTCACCTTTAATCCTGACCATTGATTGAAATCGATCTAAACCATTGATGAATTCTAGGAAAGTCTATTTAAGAGATACTCATCTATTTAAGAGATTTAACCACAGTTGACTTGAGTTGACTAGTTTCGAAAAGTATTTTGAAATAATTAAACTGAATTATTTAATTAAATGGAGTACTTACTTCTAATTAATCAAACAAAGTTATTTAATTAAATGAGAAGCCATTCCTAATTAATTGAATGAAGTTAATTAATTAAATAAGAAAAGTGTCTCTAATTAATTAAAGATTATTTAATTAAATAGAAAAAGTAATTATGAGAGCATATCTCATTTTATTAAATTAAATATCTTGACAAAATCTCTCTTCAATTCAAAAAGGGAAATTGTCAGTTCACTATTGATCAAAAATGAGTTAAATTAGTTAACTCTCTTTTCTAGTTAAATTGAATCTGTTAACTCCTTATTTTACTCAAATTAAATCTGTTAACTCCCTTTAATTTGGAAATCTTCCTTTATGACTGAACTTCACCTTTAATCCTGACCGCTGGTTGAAATCGATCTCAACCGTTGATGAATTTCAGGAAAGTCTATTTAAGCGACCCTCATCTCTTCGTTTTGAAAGGTTGAATGAGAATTTGCATCGAATTGTTGCTGGAATTCATACTCTCATTTGCTCATATTCACATACGTAAAGATTAAGTTTAATCAAAAGTTGACCAGATTTAACCACGGTTGACTTGAGTTGACTAGTTTCAAAAAGAATTTTGAAATAATTAAACGAAATTATTTAATTAAATGGAATACTTACTTCTAATTAATTAAACAAAGTTATTTAATTAAATGAGAAGCCATTCCTAATTAATTAAATTAAGTTATTAAATTAAATAAAAAAAGTGTCTCTAATTAATTAAAGATTATTTAATTAAATAGAAAAAATAATTATGAGAGCATATATCATTTTATTAAATTAAATATCTCAACAAAATCTCTCTTCAATTCAAAAAAGGAAATTTTCAATTCACTATTGATAAAAAATGAGTTAAATGAGTTAAATCTTTTTTCTACTCAAATTGAATCAGTCAAACTTGATCTTTGTGTGTGTGAATATGGGCAAATGTGAGTATGAATTCTGGCAACAATTCGATGCAAATTCTCATTCAACCTTTCAAAATGAAGAGATGAGGGTCTCTTAAATAGACTTTCCTGGAATTCATCGATGGTTGAGATCAATTTCAATCAACGGTCAGGATTAAAGGTGAAGTTCAATCATAATACGAGATTTTCTAATTAAAGGGAGTTAACAGATTTAATTTGAGTAAAATAAGGAGTTAACTGATTCAATTTGAGTAGAGAAAGGAGTTAACTGATTTAACTCATTTTTTATCAATAGTAAACTAGAAATTTCCCTTTTTGAACTGAAGAGAGATTTTGTTCAGATAGTTAATTTAATAAAATGAGATATGCTCTCATAATTACTTTTTCTATTTAATTAAATAATCTTTAATTAATTAGAGACACTTTTCTTATTTAATTAAATAACTTCATTTAATTAATTAGGAATGGCTTCTCATTTAATTAAATAACTTTGTTTAATTAATTAGAAGTAAGTACTCCATTTAATTAAATAATTTCATTTAATTATTTCAAAATTCTTTTCAAAACTAGTCAACTCAAGACAACCATGGTTAAATCTGGTCAACTTTTGGTCAAACTTGATCTTTACATATGTGAATATGAGCAAATGTGAGCATGTGTATGGTGTGCATGTTTTCTTATTGAATGGCATTTCTGATGTGGTTAAGGAAGGGAGTTGAAGTCACCTGCTTAGTCAGGATCTACATGATGCACCACTTTTTGCCATTGTCTATTTAGCTTAACATTATATATATTGTATGTACATGCATAGTTTTTCTACAGGTTGCTAGTACTGGGTATCGACTTCCCTGAATTGCTAGGATGAGCGTACCCTATTATACTATCTCAATGATAAGAGAAGGGAGATAAATTCTCAAGTCCAAATGTCAAACCCTTAAACCATTTGTCCTAGTGAGTTAGGACAAGTATCAGAGTTGAGTACCCACAGAATGTGTCGAATGACATATTTCATGATTTTTAACCCTTTAGACTGATTTTGTATGATTTATTCTATGATGGGTTTTCATATTTTATCTTGGAGTTCTATGGTGTATTTTCTATTAATTAAGTCTTAATAAATAGATTTAATTAATAAATTAATTATTTTGGAGAAAATTAATAAAATATCATGATCTTTGATTTTTTAGTATAATTAATTAAATGTGAATTATTGAGGAAAATTAATTAAATAAAAGAAAATTAGAAATTAAAATTAATAATAATAAAATCATAATAAAGTTTTGGGGAGAAACTTTTATCTATCAAACAAATACATGGGTTAGGAAAAACATAAAATTTCTCCACTTAATATAATTTGGAAAAATGTAAACTGAGACTTTTAAATTCAAATTTGAAAATTTAGCAAAACCAAAACATGTGTTTACATTGTGTATTCTTTATGCTATTGTTTTGGGTTTTGGGTTGATTAGTGTTGACTAATATAGGACGTCTACCAGAGGCTTGGGGGTTATGTGATTGTGGGGACATGATGATGTTTCAATCTCGATCTTTATAAACCCAACCATGGTTTGTGATTGAATGCTTTATGTATTGGATGAGATTACTGATTTTTATAGTTGAGACTCTTGTGTATGAGACTCTTGACCTAACCATTATTTTGGTCATCGATAATTTATCCTTGACTATTTTCTAGTCGCCATGATGGGACTAAGATGTGGATTTATTCTTGATGATTTCATGTTGTGACATGTTTGACTCAACTATTTTTGGAGTCTTCGATCAGTATGATTGAGATATATATTTTGGTTATTGAGAACCATTGGATATTTGATTATCAGTGATACTTCAGTTGCCAATAGAGAGCTGTTGTGTTCATGATTTTCTATGGATATTTTCTCATGGAGATTTGATGCTTTTATGCATATTTGATAATTTTATTATGGATTATCTTTTGTGATTTTGAGATTTATGAGTCCATGAGCATTAGAGTAGGATATCTGCATGTAGTGACGGGAAGTGGCTTGCAATGGGGGCCGAGGCCCTAAGAGGCTGCCAAGGTAACTCATTGTAAGTTGGATTAATAAGTGATAACATTCACACCTAATACTGACAAAATGAACTTAAAAAGATAAGAGTTTTGTTCTCGCCCATGCCTTGAGTGATTGTACAGGCTAGGATGGGAGTAGTGAGACGCATGGTTGCGACCTTGCATTCCATAGTATGCCTCGTCAATATAAGAGGATACTAGTGGCCGCATGAAATCAGTATGGACCCATGGAGTTTAGCTAACTGCTAGGGTAACTTGTACATGATAATTGCGATGAAACTTTTATGCTTGCATAGTAGGTTCCTACATTTCATTGTGTGCCTCTGGGATTAGATGTCAGATTTTGTGTTTGGAACCTTTGAGTTAGTATACTTTTACGATTTCTAGACTTATAGAGATATGTGCTATGTGATTTTGATAGCTTGTTTGAGACTTGAGATTATCTCCTTAGCACGATGGGAGTGGACCACTTAGGTACCACGCGGTTGGATGGTAGTGTATTTTCCACTCCTATCATTTTGAAATTCATTGAGACATCGTGGTTGATGGGTCTTTCATGATGGTGGATATGTATCCTTTTTCATTAATGATTAGCATATATTAGATGATGTTATCTTATGCTTTTATTTGCATGTTAGATTACTTCTACATATGATGTTGTATTTATTAGGAGTCACATTCCTACTATGTAATACTAATGATCTCTTCGGTGATTTGGAATGTTACACATGGAGGGATGGCTAGGATCCACAATGGTCTAATGATGCTATTGACAGTTGGAAGGAACCATGCACTTAGTTTATTATGTTGATCTTTATGATGGATGTATATGTTCTCTATCATGTGTATCATGTGATTATCTCTACTTTGATGTATCATGGATTAGAATAGGATGATGTACCTTATTCTACATATGTATATTCTTTGTGCCTATCATACGCTGTGACATGTACAGTGGATGATTGTGCATTCTGGAATGTAATACAAAAAGGACATTTGTATATTAGATGTATCATTATTATTTCATGTGGATGTTGTGCTAGATGGATTCATGTATGTAATTCAATGTTAAGGGATCTTAAAGAATGTAATCTGTTATTTATGTTATGTTTAATTTCAGATGGACATTGCTATTACTTCCATTATTGTGCATAAGTTATATCCGATGTTTACTACTATGGAAAAAAAAATGCTACTATACTTAGTGAAATTCTAGGTTAATTCTTTGGATCCCTTAGCGGGGCATTACATTCAACCATTCAAAATGAAGAGATGAGGGTCTCTTAAATAGACTTTCCTGGAATTCATCAACGGTTGAAATCGATTTCAATCAACAGTCAGGATTAAAGGTGAAGTTCAGTCATAAAGGGAGATTTCCAAATTAAAGGGAGTGAACAGATTTAATTTGCATAAAATAAGGAGTTAACTGATTTAACTCATTTTTTATCAATAGTGAACTGGAAATTTCCCTTTTTGAACTGAAGAGAGATTTTATTGAGATATTTAATTTAATAAAATGAGATATGCTCTCATAATTACTTTTTCTATTTAATTAAATAATCTTTAATTAATTAGAGACACTTTTCTTATTTAATTAAATAACTTCATTTAATTAATTAGGAATGGCTTCTCATTTAATTAAATAACTTTGTTTAATTAATTAGAAGTAAGTAATATATTTAATTAAATAATTTCATTTAATTATTTCAAAATTCTTTTCGAAACTAGTCAAACCAAATCAACCGTGGTTAAATCTGCTCAACTTTTGGTCAAACTTGATATTTGCGTATGTCAATATGAGCAAATGCGAGTATGAATTTTAGCAACAATTCGATGCAAATTCTTATTCAACCTTTCAAAATGAAGAGATGATGGTCTCTTAAATAGACTTTCCTAGAATTCATCAATGGTTGAGATCGATTTCAATCAACGGTCAGTATTAAAGGTGAAGTTCAGTCATAAAGGGAGATTTTCAAATTAAAGGGAGTTAATAGATTTAATTTGAGTAAAATAAGGAGTTAACTGATTCAATTTGAGTAGAGAAAGGAGTTAACTGATTTAACTCATTTTTTATCAATAGTGAACTAAAAATTTCCCTTTTTGAACTGAAGGGAGATTTTGTTGAGATATTTAATTTAATAAAATGAGATATGCTCTCATAATTACTTTTTCTATTTAATTAAATAATCTTTAATTAATTAGAGAAACTTTTCTTATTTAATTAAATAACTTCATTTAATTAATTATAAATGGCTTCTCATTTAATTAAATAACTTTGTTTAATTAATTAGAAGTAAGTACTCCATTTAATTAAATAATTTTGTTTAATTATTTCAAAATTCTTTTCGAAACTAGTCAACTCAAGTCAACCGTGGTTAAATCTAGTCAACTTTTGGTCAAACTTGATCATTGCATATGTGAATATGAGCAAATGTGAGTATGAATTCTAGCAACAATTCGAAGCAAAGTCTCATTCAACCTTTCAAAATGAAGAGATGAGGGTCTCTTAAATAGACTTTCCAGGAATTTAATCAACGGTTGAGATCGATTTCAATCGACGGTCAGGATTAATGGTGAAGTTTAGTCATAAAGGGAGATTTCCAAATTGAAGGGAGTTAACAAATTTAATTTGATTAAAATAAGGAGTTAACTGATACAAAAAAGGAGAGAATGGAGTTAACTGATTTAACTCATTTTTGATCAATAGTAAACTGGATATTTCCCTTTTTGAACTAAAGAGGGATTTTGTTGAGATATTTAATTTAGAAAAATGAGATATGCTCTTATAATTACTTTTTCTATTTAATTAAATAATCTTTAATTAATTAGAGACACTTTTCTTATTTAATTAAATAACTTGATTTAATTAATTAGGAATGGTTTCTTGTTTAGTTAAATAACTTTGTTTAATTAATTAGAAGTAAGTACTCCATTTAATTAAATAATTTCTTTTAATTATTTCAAAATTCTTTACGAATCTAGTCAGCTCAAGTCAATCGTGGTTAAATCTGGTCAACTTTTGGTCAAACTTGATCTTTACGTATGTGAATATGAGCAAATGTGAGTATGAATTCCAGCAACAATTCGATGCAAATTCTCATTCAACCTTTCAAAATGAAGAGATGAGGGTCTCTTAAATAGACTTTCTTAGAATTCATCAATGGTTGAGATCGATTTCAATCAACGGCCAGGATTAAAGGTGAAGTTCAGTCATAAAGGGAGATTTCCAAATTAAAAGGAGTTAACTAATTCAATTTGAGTAGAGAAAGGAGTTAACTAATTTAAATCATTTTTTATCAATAGTGAACTGAAAATTTCCCTTTTTGAACTGAAGAGAGATTTTGTTGAGATATTTAATTTAATAAAATGAGATATGCTCTCATAATTACTTTTTCTATTTAATTAAATAATCTCTAATTAATTAGAGACACTTTTTTTATTTAATTAAATAACTTCATTTAAATAATTAGGAATGGCTTCTCATTTAATTAAATAACTATGTTTAATTTATTAGAAGTAAGTACTCCATTTAATTAAATAATTTTGATTAATTATTTCAAAATTCTTTTCGAAACTAGTCAACTCAAGTCAACCGTGGTTAAATCTGGTCGACTTTTGGTCAAACTTGATGTAATGCCTCGCCAAGGGTTCCAAAGAATTAACCTAGAATTTCACTAAGTTTAGTAGCATTTTTTTTTTTTGAAAATAATTACCATATATATAACTCATGCACAATAACGAAAGCAATAGCATTGTCCATCACAACATACATAACAGATTACATTCTTTAAGATCCCTTAACGTTGAATTACATACATGAATCCATCTAGTACAACATCCACATGAAATAATAATGATAAGTCCAATGTTTATACATTACATTTCAAATACTCAATCATCCACTATACATGTCACAAGGTATGACAAGCGCAAAAAAATATACATACATAGAATAAGGTACATCATCCTATTCTAATCCATGATACATCAGAGTAGAGATAATCACATGATACAAAAAAATATACATCCATCGTAAAGATCAAACATAATAAACTAAGTGCACAGTTCCTCCCAACTGTCAATAGCATCATTAGATCATCGTGGATCCTAGCCATCCCTCTATGCGTAACATTCAAAATCACCAAAGAGATCATCGATGTTACATAGTAGGAATGTCACTCCTAATATATACAACACCATATGTAGAAAGTAATCTAACATGCAAATAAAAGCATAAGATAACATCATCTAACATATGCTAATCATCAATGAAAAAGGATATATATCCACCATTATGAGGGACGCATCAGCCACGATGTCTCAATGAATCTCAAAATTATAAGAGTAGAAAAGCCACTACCACCCGACCGCATGGTACCTAAGTGGTCCACTCCCACCGTTCTAAGGAGATAATCTCAAGTCCCAAACAGGCTATCAAAATCACATAACACATATCTCTATAAGTCTAGGAATCCTAAAAGTATACTATCTCAAAGGTTCCAAACACAAAATCTGACATATAATCCTAGAGGAACACAATGACATGTAGGAAGCTACCATGCAAGTGGGAAAGTGTCATCGCAATTATCACGTACAAGTTACCCTGGTAATTAGCTAAACTCCACGGGTCCATACTGATTTCATGCGGCCACTAGTATCCTCTCATACTGACGAGGCATACTACGGAATGCAAGGTCACAACCATGCGTCTCACTACTCCCATCTTGCCTGTACAAGCACTCAAGGCATGGGCAAGAACAAAACACTTATCTTTTTAGGTTCATTAAGTTAGTATTAGGTGTGAATGTTATCACTTATTAATCCAACTTACAATGAGTTACCCTAGCAGCCTCTTAGGGCCTCGGCCCCCATTGCAAGTCACTTCCCCTCACTACATGCAAATATCCTACCCTAATGCTCATGGACTCATAAATCTCAAAATCACAAAAGATAAATCATAAAATCATCAAATATGCATAAAAGCATCAAATCATATTGATCGAAGACTGATCGAAGACTCCAAAAATGGTTGAGTCAAATATGACATCACCAAGAATAAATCCACATTTTAGTCCCATCATGGCGACTAAAAAAATAAACCAAGGATAACTGATCGATGACTAAAATAATGGTTAAGTCAAGTGTCTCATACATAAGAATCTCAACTATAACAATTAGTTATCACAACCAATACATAGAGCATTCCATCACATAACCATGGTTGGGTTTATAAAGATCGAGATTAAAACATCATCATATCACCACAATCACATAACCCCCAAGCTTCTGGTAGACGTCCTATACTAGTCAACACTAGTCAACCCAAAACTCAAAATAATAGCATAAAGAATACACAATGTAAACACATATTTTGGTTTTACAACTTGAATTTAAATGTAGAGATCTCAGTTTAAGTTTCCAAGTTTGAAGAATGAATGGGGAAACACTCATATTGTTTTGGATAAATAAAAGTTTTCCTTATTAGAATTAAAAATCCATTTTCCAATTTATAATATTTGTTTGATACATCCCCCACCAAACTATAAATTCCTTATTTAATAATTTAAAACAATTAAATTATTAAATAGTTGAAAGTTATTAAAGAGTCACCTTTATGAAAATGAATCTTCAATATAAATAATCGATCAAATAATAATAACTTAAATTTATAAATAACTTATTTACATATTAAATATATACATACATACATACATACATACATGTATATATATATACATACATATGTAAATATATTAATACGTTTTCATAAAATCGATTTAACAATTTCAATTGACACCATATTATATAGCAATGTGAATTGATTGTTTATAAACATTTTAGCATAACATTTTTTTTTGCATAACATTAACATAAATTAAACCCCCCCCCCCCCCCCCCCCCAAAACTCTTGATGTGGTACATAGTATCTGCGATCACAGGCACTGCACTGACAGCGAGTACGTAGTACCCCTGTCGCCGCAGACCTACGACGACAGGTCTTTGCCTTCTGCAGGCGTGGGGTATGAATCGTGCCCATGACATTATAATATACACTTGTTTCATGCGATATGAATCGCAATATGATTTATTAAATTTCCCACTACGATTTATCAATCGCTCAATTTGGTGCATTATATATAAATATATATATATATATATATATCAGTGTATATATATATATGTATGTGTATATATATATATCTATGTATGTATATATATATAATCAAATTTTATAATAGATCCATAATAAATATATACATATGCATATATATAAATATACATACATATATATATATATATACATATATATATATATGTATATATATATATATATGTATATATATATATATATATATGTATATATATATATATATATATGTATATATATATATATATGTATGTATACAGATCTGAATATATAACCATGTATGTTTTTTTTTTTTCACAAAGATTATATTTACAATTATGAATGCATATAAAATTCTCCAATAAAATTAATCTACCCATATTAAGAATGCATATAAATATGAAACTTCTCAGAAGACATATGGAAGACACGAAGAAGACAGGGAATGCGTGATGCACTAACCCCCGTGTTGTTGAAACATGAGAAATAGAGAAGTGTGTTAATTCCTATGCAAGCTTATAACTCCAATTTACTTTTTATATAATTTCTATTTAAATATTTATAACTTTCATTTTAACTTTATAACTTTTATTATTATAATTTATTCATTACTTTATTATTATTTTATTATTATTTTTAATTTTAATTTCTAATTTTCTTTTAATTCTTTTCCTTCAATTAATTCCCATTCAATTAATTATAATCAAAATATCAAATAACATGATATTTTATATTAATTTCCTCAAATCATTAATTTATTAATTAAATCTATTTATTAAGACTTAATTAATAGATAATTCACCATAGACCTCCAAGATAGAATATGACAATTCATCATAGAGAAAATCACTTAAAATTAGTCTAAAGGGTTAAAAATCACGAATTATGTGATCTGACACATTCGGTGGGTAAAATATCCAGATACTTGTCCTACCTCACTAGGACAACTAGTTTAAGGGTTTGGGATTTGGACTTGAGAATTTATCTCCCTTCTCTTATCATTGAGATAGTATAATAGGGTACGCTCATCCTAGCAATTTAGGGAAGTCGATACTCGGTACCTGCAACTTGCAAAAAAACTATGCATGTACATACAATATTTATAATGCTAAGCTAAATAGACAATGGCAGGAAGTGGTGCATCATGTAGATCCTGACTAAGCAGGTGACTACGACTCCCTTCCTTAACCACATCAGAAATGCCATACAATAAGAAAACACGCACACCATACACATGCAAGTATGGGGTAAGTATCCATAATAAAAAACATAAGATAATAAACCATCCATCTAATCATCAATAATATCTGAAAACAATATAATGATCATCATGTATGCATGAAATGTAAAGTCTAAATGATCTCATCTTATAATCACTGAATCCATAACATAATGTTTGATAATGTCAAAATAATACCACTAATCTATCAACATAAAACTAGTCTATCATAGTCTGATAATATTAACAATGTCCAGAAAAGATGTGAACGAGGGTAGGCACTACATCCACCCCGCCTTGGGTTAGGCTTACTCCTAGAAGCCTACAAACAAGTAGGGATATAACTCCCTCAATCTAGCTGCATCCTCCCAAGTAGCTGAAGAATCATTAGTAGGGTCCCATTGGACCCTTACCTGCTCGATGGTTTGACCCCTGAGGGTCAACCTCCGCTGCTCCAAAATAAGAACTGGCTCCAAAGCCAACTTCCTGTCCTCTACCTGCAACGCATTCCAGTCAAGAACATGTAGAATATCAAGAATATACTGTCGAAGCACTGAAACATGGAAAAAATCATGAATGTGAGTTAGGCTGGGTGGTAGAGCAAGGCGATAAGCAACCGGGCCAATCCTCTCCAAAATCTCGAACGGTCCCACAAAGCGAGGTGCTAGCTTAGAACCCTTTCCATATCAGATCAGACTCTTTCGCAGTCACACTCTCAAGAAAACCTTATCACCCACAGCAAACTGCTTATCAATCCTATGAGCATCAGCATACTTCTTCTACCTATCCTATGCCGTAGTCAAATGCTCATGGATACGCACTACCTATTGCTCCATATCACGAAGCATCTCAGGTCCCAAAAAGATGTGATCCTCAAGACTTTCCCAACTCAATGGTGTATGACAAGGACACCCATATAATGCCTGAAATGGTGCCATACCAATAGAACTATGATATCCATTATTGTAAGAAAAATCCACTAAGTAGAGGTAATCCTTCCAATGTGTCTGCTTATCCATCACATACATCCGTAACATATCTTCCAAAACTTGATTCACCCTCTCTATCTGACCATCAGTCTCTGGATGATATGTCGAACTGAAGTTTAACTGCGCTCCAAGCTCATGCTACAGTGATGTCCATAATGCAGATGTGAATACAGGATCCCTGTTAGAAATGATCTTTCTAGGAATACCATGTAATCTCACAATATCTTGCATAAAGACATTAGCTACAGAAGCTGCTATGTAGGAAGACCTAATCGATGAAAAATGCACCACCTTAGTCAACCAATCAACGGTGACCATGATAGCATCATGACGTCGAACTGTCATAGGTAATCCTACTATGAAATCCATGGAGATGATATCCCACTTCCAAGAAGGAATAAGATTAGGCTGCAAAAGTCCAGCCAGGTGCTGATGTTCTGCCTTAACTCTCTGACACTCAAGGCACCTAGCCAAAAAATCAGCAATATCTCGCTTCATCTCAGACCAAAAGAAAAAATGTCTCAAATCAGCATGCATCTTCTTGACACCTGGATGTGCTGAGTAAGGTGTACGATGGGCTTCTGCCAAAATCAAGGTGCGAAGCTCATTCAAAAATGGCACATAAATCCTCCCCAAATGTCTTAAAAGACCATCTGATTCTTGAATGTAACCTACAAATTTACCTTCCAAAGATCTTCTAAATCAATCTCTCTACACACTTCCTGATACCATGAATCCGTAGGAAGTACCTAAAGAATCTGACTCCTCAAATCCACACTAAGAGTCATTGATGATGCGACATGTCTCCTACGACTCAAAGCATCCGCCATCACATTCTCCTTACCCTGAATGTACTTAACCTCAAAATCATATTCGCATAGAAACTCCATCCATCACCTCTTGCGAGCATTCAAATTAGGCTGAGTAAAAATGTACTGAAGACTATGATGATCACTATCTAGCTCAAATCTATGCCCTAACAAGAAATGTCTCCACCTTATCAAAGCATGAACTACTGCCGCTAACTCAAGATCATGTGTAGGATAATTTAACTCATGATCTTTGACCTTGCGTGATTCATATGCAATCATCCATCCATTCTACATCAACATTGCCCCAATCCCTTCAAGAGAAGCATCTGTACATACCATGAAATCACCTTCTAGATCAGGTAGAGCTAGAATCGATGCACTGATCAAAAGCTCCTTGAGCTTCTAGAAAGCTTCCTCACATTTCTCTGTCCATACAAACTTCTTTCCTTTACTTTGAAGAGAAGTGATAGGATGTGCTATCCAAGAGAAGTTCTGGACAAATCTATAATAATAACCAACTAAACCCATGAAACTACAAATCTCTGACACATTAGTCGGTGTTGGCCAATCTATTATCGCCTAAATCTTTGCAGGATCCACTAAAATACCATAACCTAAAATAACATGCCCTAAATACTAAATCTCTATTTTGAAGAATTCACACTTAGCTGCATTGGCATAGAGATGATTGTCCTTCAAACACTGTAAAACCAATCGCAGGTGTTCCTTATGCTCCTTCTGAGTCTTAGAATATATCAATATGTCATCAAGAAAAATGAGTACAAACTTGTCCAGATAAGATCAAAACACACCATTCATCAAACTCATAAAAACTGATGGAGCATTAGTCAATCCAAAAGGGTACCACTGTGAACTCATAATGCCCATAACGAGTTCGAAAAGTAGTCTTGTGAATATCTGCTTCCTTAATGCAAAGCTGGTGGTATCCTTACTTAAGATCAATCTTGGAGAATACTGTAGCTCCCTTGATCTGATCGAATAAGTCATCAATCCTAGGTAAAGGATACCTTTTCTTAATAGTCACCTTATTCAACTATCTATAGTCAATACAAAGGCTCAAAGAATCATCTTTCTTCTTCACAAAGAGCACTGGAGCTCCCCATGGTGATACACTAGGTTGAATGCTCCCTTTGGCCAAAAGTTCTTCTAGCTGAAGACGTAGCTCACGCAATTCCTATGTCATCATGCGATAAGGAGCTTTAGAGATAGGCTCCGCTCCAAGAATCAGATCAATACTAAAGTCAAAGTCCCTCTTCGGAGGCATGCCTGGAATCTTCTTTCTGCAATCTATATTGGCTCTATGAGATCCAAGCTAGTCTATGCCTAAAACCACATCATAGGAACCAAGGGGTATGATTCAAAGATCCATTGCAGTATCAAAGCTTCCTAAGCTAAGCCCACACTTATGAACTATAGAATCTGTGGGGACCTTAATGCATGAGGCTAGTTCCACTTGCCAACCACGATCTTGCTTCACTGCATCCCGCTTACACTTAGAAACTATAGATGGTGAAATAAATGAATCTGTAGCTCCTGAATCAAAAAATATTGATAGAGATATACCTCTAATAGCACCTGTGGTCTCAACCACTATTCCCTGATGATCTTCCTGATGTTGATCAACTATTGCAGAAAGACTATGAGCTCTACCTGCATCATCAATTGTAGGCTCTGAAATGGTAGGTCTAGGTCCTAAAAACTGAGGTGCTCACTAAGGACACTAAGCTGCATAATGTCCAATTTGACCACATGAAAAGCATTCTATATTTTTTCCAGAACCTCTTCCCATAGGTGCTACATTTGATTGCTGGCGACTGTTCCTGCTCACAAAGGACTTCCTACTTTGAGCTGGTTGATTGGACTGATTCTTTTTATTGCATTGAGCATTGCAGTTGTTCTTGGTGTTAGCACCTTTGCCACTGCCTTGAGCTTGAGAATTTGATCCCTTCTGTTGCTGTGTCTGTTGAGACTGCTGCTGATATTGTTTCCCCTTAGAGAAAGAAAACTACTTGTTACCACTTGAATTGTAGTTGCTTTTAGATCCTGATGCTGCTGGCGCTCCTACAAAACCACCTTGACAAAGGTTGACACTTTGCTCAACAAGGATAGCTCGATGCACTGCATCATTGAGGGTTTTTGGCTCAAATACCTTAACTCTCCCAATAATACGGTTATTCAAACCCCTAATAAAATGTTGTGTCAACTGAGCGAAATTTTCACTGTACCTTGAAAAAGGCATAAGCTGATAAAACTTACACTCATACTCGGTCACTAACAAAGTGTACTGTCTAAGATTATGAAATTCATCAGCCCCATGTAACACTGCTCATATCAATTCCCAACTTCTTATCCTCTATCGTCCACCAAGTGGCCCAAAAATTCTCTAAATTAGTGATCGCAAATCTTGCCTTAACATTGCTGTCAAACTCCTACATGGCAAAAATCCTGTCAAGGGAAATAAGCCACTGCTCGGCCACATAACCAGAACCTTGCCCATTGAAAGGCTTAACCTTGGATCTTGAAAGATCCTTCATCTGAGTGGACACAATGGACCTCTAACTTACCTTCCGAGGACTTCTAGATCTGGGTCTATGCTCTTGTTCTGTCTGATGCACTTTATGTTGTTCTTGAATAGGAGGTAGATGTTCTAGACTAGTTTGCATCATCTACCTCAAATCGACCTCCTCAGACTCAGCTTGGTCCTCTCTGCGACTCTCTTCCTGTTGCCTACTAGAGTGCTCTTCCCTGCTCTCTACATGAGCCGATCCCTCATGTGTAGACTCATGGACACTGATAGCTCTAGCACGACCACAACCTCTACCACGGCCTCTAACAGAAGATCTAGTCCCATAAAGGAGTTAAATGATTTAACTCATTTTTTATCAACAGTGAACTGGAAATTTCCCTTTTTGAACTGAAGAAAGATTTTGTTGAGATATTTAATTTAATAAAATGAGATATGCTCTCATAATTACTTTTTCTATTTAATTAAATAATCATTAATTAATTAGAGACACTTTTCTTATTTAATTAAATAACTTCATTTAATTAATTAGGAATGGCTTCTCATTTAATTAAATAACTTTGTTTAATTGATTAGAAGTAAGTACTCCATTTAATCAAATAATTTTGTTTAATTATTTCAAAATTCTTTTCGAAACTAGTAAACTCAAGTCAACCGTGGTTACATCTGGTCAACTTTTGGTCAAATTTCATCTTTGCGTATGTGAATATGAGTAAATGTGAGTATGAATTCCAGCAACAATTCGATGTAAATTCTCATTCAACCTTTCAAAATGAAGAGATGAGGGCCTCTTAAATAGACTTTCCTTGTATTCATCAACAGTTGAGATCGATTTCAATCAATGGTCAGGATTAAAGGTGAAGTTCAGTCATAAAGGAAGATTTCCAAATTAAAGGAAGATTTCCAAATTAAAAGGAGTTAACATATTTAATTTGAGTAAAATAAGGAGTTAACTGATTCAATTTGAGTAGAGAAAGGAGTCAACTGATTTAACTCATTTTTGATCAATAGTGAATTGAAAATTTCCCTTTTTGAACTGAAGAGAAATTTTGTTGAGATATTTAATTTAATAAAATGATATATGCTCTCATAATTACTTTTTCTATTTAATTAAATAATCTTTAATTAATTAGAGACACTTTTCTTATTTAATGAAATAACTTCATTTAATTAATTAGGAATGGCTTCTCATTTAATTAAATCACTTTGTTAAATTAATTAGACGTAAGTACTCCATTTAATTAAATAATTTCGTTTAATTATTTGAAAATTCTTTCTGAAACTAGTCAACTCAAGTCAACGGTCAGGATTAAAGGTGAAGTTTAGTCATAAAGGGAGATTTCAAAATTAAAGGGAGTAAACATATTTAATTTGAGTACAATAAGGAGTTAACTTATTCAATTTGAGTAGAAAAAGGAGTTAACTCATTTTTTATCAATATGAACTTGAAATTTCCCTTTTTGAACTGAAGAGAGATTTTGTTGAGATATTTAATTTAATAAAATGAGATATGCTCTCATAATTACTTTTTCTATTTAATTAAATAATCTTTAATTAATTAGGAATGGCTTCTCATTTAATTAAATAACTTTGTTTAATTAATTAGAAATACGTACTACATTTAATTAAATAATTTCATTTAATTATTTAAAAATTCTCTTCAAAACTAGTCAACTCAAGTCAATCATGTTTAAATTTGGTCAACTTTTGGTCAAACTTGATCTTTGCGTAGGTGAATATGAGCAAATGTGAGTATGAATTCCAGCAACAATTCGATGCAAATTCTCATTCAACCTTTCAAAATGAAGAGATGAGGGTCTCTTAAATAGACTTTCTTGGAATTCATCAACAGTTGAGATCGATTTAAATCAACAGTCAAGATTAAAGGTGAAGTTCAGTCATAAAGGAAGATTTCCTTATTAAAGGGAGTTAACAGATTTAATTTGAGTCAAATAAGTAGTTAACTGATTCAATTTGTGTAGAAAAAAAAGTTAACTGATTAACTCATTTTTGATCAATAGTGAACTGAAAATTTCCCTTTTTTAACTGAAGACAGATTTTGTTGAGACATTTAATTTAATAAAATGAGATATGTGTTCATAATTACTTTTTCTATTTAATTAAATAATCTTTAATTAATTAGAGACAATTTTCTTATTTAATTAAATAACTTCATTTAATTAATTAGGAATGGCTTGTCATTTAATTAAATAATTTTTTAAAATTAATTAGAAGTAAGTACTCAATTTAATTAAATAATTTCGTTTAATTATTTCAAAATTCTTTTCAAAACTAGTCAACTCAATTCAACCGTGCTTAAATTTGGTCAACTTTTGGTCAAACTTAATTTTTGCGTATGTGAATATGAGAAAATGTGAGTGTGAATTCTGACAACAATTAGATGCAAATTCTCATTCAACCTTTCAAAATGAAGTGATGATGGTCTCTTAAATAGACTTTTCTGGAATTCATCAACGGTTGAAATCGATTTCAATCAATGGTCAGGATTAAAGGTGAAGTTTAGTCATAAAAGGAGATTTCCACACTAAAGGGAATTAACATATTTAATTTGAGTAAAATAATGAGTTAACTCATTCAATTTGAGTAAAAAAAGGAGTTAACTAATTTAACTCATTTTTGATCAATAGTGAACTGTAAATTTCCCTTTTTGAACTAAAAAGAGATTTTGTTGAGATATTTAATTTAATAAAATGAGATATGCTCTCATAATTACTTTTTCTATTTAATTAAATAATCTTTAATTAATTATAGACACTTTTCTTAATTAATTAAATAACTTCATTTAATTAATTAGGAATGGCTTCTCATTGAATTAAATAACTTTGTTTAATTAATTAGAAGTAAGTACTCCATTTAATTAAATAATTTCATTTAATTATTTCAAAAAAATTTCAAAACTAGTCAACTCAAGTTAACCGTGGATATATCTGGTCAACTTTTGGTCAAACTTGATCTTTGCGTATGTGAATATGAGAAAATGTGAGTATGAATTCCAGCAACAATTTGATGCAAATTTTAATTCAACCTTTCAAAATGAAGAGATGAGGGTCTCTTAAATAGACTTTCCTAGAATTCTTCAACGGTTGAGATCGATTTCAATCAACGGTCAGGATTAGAGGTGAAGTTCAGTCATAAAGGGAGATTTTCAAATTAGAGGGAGTTAACAGATTTAATTTGAGTAAAATAAGGAGTTAACTGATTCAATTTGAGCAGAAAAAGGAGTTAACTCATTTAACTCATTTTTTAGCAATATGAACTAGAAATTTCCCTTTTTGAACCGAAGAGAGATTTTGTTGAGATATTTAATTTAATAAAATGAGATATGCTCTCATAATTACTTTTTCTATTTAATTAAATAATCTCTAATTAATTAGAGACACTTTACTTATTTAATTAAATAACTTGATTTAATTAATTAGGAATGGCTTCACATTTAATTAAATAACTTTGTTTAATTAATTAGAAATAAGTACTCCATTTAATTAAATAATTTTATTTAATTATTTCAAAATTCTTTTCAAAACTAGTCAACTCAAGTCAATCGTGGGTAAATCTGGTCAACTTTTGGTCAAACTTGATCTTTTCATACGTGAATATGAGCAAATGTGAGTATGAATTCCAGCAACAATTCGATTCAAATTCTCATTCAACCTTTCAAAATAAAGAGATGAGTTTCTCTTAAATAAACTTTCCTGAAATTCATCAACGGTTGAGATCGATTTCAGTCAACGGTCAAGATTAAAGGTGAAGTTCAGTCATAAAGGGAGATTTCCAAATTAAAGGGTGTTAACAGATTTAATTTGAGTAAAATAAGGAGTTAACTGATTCAATTTGAGTAGAAAAAAGAGTTAATTGATTTAACTCATTTTTTATCAATAGTGAACTGGAAATTTTCCTTTTTGAACTGAAGACAAATTTTGTTGAGATATTTAATTTAATAAAATAAGATATGCTCTCATAATTACTTTTTCTATATAATTAAGTAATCTTTAATTAATTAGAGACACTTTTCTTATTTAATTAAATAACTTCATTTAATTAATTAGGATTGGCTTCTCATTTAATTAAATAAATTTGTTTAATTAATTAGACGTAAGTACTCCATTTAATTAAATAATTTTGTTTAATTATTTCAAAATTCTTTTCGAAACTAATCAACTCAAGTCAATCGTGGTTAAATTTGATCAACTTTTGGTCAAACGTGATCTTTGCGTATGTGAATATGAGCAAATGAGAGTATGAATTTCAGCAACAATTCTATACGAATTCTCATTCAACCTTTCAAAATGAAGAGATGAGGGTCTCTTAAATAGACTTTCCTGTAATTCATTAATGATTGAGATCGATTTCAATCAACGGTAAGGATTAAAGGTGAAGTTCAGTCATAAAGGGAGATTTCCAAATTAAAGGGAGTTAACAGATTTAATTTGAGTAAAATAAAGAGTTAACTGATTCAATTTGAGTAGAAAAAGGAGTCAACTGATTTACCTCATTTTTGGTCAATAGTGAACTGGAAATTTCCCTTTTTCAACTGAAGAGAGATTTTGTTGAGATATTTAATTTAATAAAATGTGATATGCTCTTATAATTACTTTTTCTATTTAATTAAATAATCTTTATATAATTAGAGACATTTTTCTTATTTAATTAAATAACTTCATTTAATTAATTAGGAATGGCTTCTCATTTAATTAAATGACTTTGTTTAATTAATTAGAAGTGAGTACTCCATTTAATTAAATAATTTCATTTAATTATTTCAAAATTCTTTTTGAAACTAGTCAACTCAACTCAACTGTGATTAAATCTGGTCAACTTTTGGTCAAAATTGACCTTTGCATATGTGAATATGAGCAAATCTGGGTATGAGTTTCAGCAACAATTTGATGCAAATTCTCATTGAACCTTGCAAAATTAAGAGACAAGGGTCTCTTAAATAGACTTTCCTGGAATTCATCAACGATTTCAATCAACGGTCAGAATTAAACGTGAAACTCAATCATAAAGGGAGATTGCCAAATTAAAGTGAGTTAACTGATTTAATTTGAGTAATATAAGGAATTAATTGAGTCAATTTGAGTAGAAAAAGGAGTTAACTGATTTAACTCATTTTTGATCAATAGTGAACTGGAAATTTTCCTTTTTGAACTGAAGAGAGATTTTGTTGAGATATTTAATTTAATAAAATGAGATATGCTCTCATAATTACTTTTTCTATTTAATTAAATAATCTTTAATCAATTAGAAACACTTTTCTTATTTAATTAAATAACTTCATTTAATTAATTAGGAATGGCTTCTCATTTAATTAAACTACTTTGTTCAATTAATTAGAAGTAAGTAATCTATTTAATTTAATAATTTCATTTAATAATTTCAAAATTCTTTTCGAAATTAGTCAACTCAAGTCAATCGTGGTTAAATTTGGTCAACTTTTGGTCAAACTTGATCTTTGCGTATGTGAATATGAGCAAATGCGAGTATGAATTCTAGCAACAATTCGATGCAAATTCTCATTCAACCTTTCAATATAAAGAGATGAGTGTCTCTTAAATAGACTTTCCAAGATTTCATCAATGGCTGAGATTGAGTTCAATCAACAGTCAGGATTAAAAGTGAAGTTCAGTCAAAAAGGGAGATTTTCAAATTAAGGGGAGTTAACAGATTTAATTTGAGTAAAATAAGGAGTTAACTGATTCAATTTGAGTAGAAAAAGGAGTCAACTGATTTAACTCATTTTTGATCAATAGTGAACTGGAAATTTCCCTATTTGAACTGAAGATAGATTTTTTTGAGATATTTAATTTAATAAAATGAGATATGCTCTCATAATTACTTTTTCTATTTAATTAAATAATCTTTAATTAATTAGACACACTTTTCTTATTTAATTAAATAACTTCTTTTAATTAATTAGGAATGGCTTCTCATTTAATTAAATAACTCTGTTCAATTAATTCGAAATAAGTACTCCATTTAATAAAATAATTTCGTTTAATTATGTCAAAATTCTTTTCGAAACTAGTCAACTCAAGTCAACCGTGGTTAAATCTGGTCAACTTTTCGTCAAACTTGATCTTTGCGTATGTGAATATGAGCAAATGTGCGTATGAATTCCAGCAACAATTCGATGTAAATTTTCATTCAACCTTTCAAAATGAAGAGATGACTGTCTCTTAAATAGACTTTCCTGAAATTCATCAATGGTTAAAATCGATTTCAATCAATGGTCAGGATTAAATGTGAAGTTCAGTCATAAAGGGAGATTTCAAAATTAAATAGAGTTAACAGATTTAATTTGAGTAAAATAAGGACTTAACTGATTCAATTTGAGTAGAAAAAGGAGTCGATTGATTTAACTCATTCTTGATCAATAGTGAACTAAAAATTTCACTTTTTGAACTGAAGAGAGATTTTGTTATGATGTTTAGTTTAATAAAATGATATATTCTCTAATAATTACTTTTTCTATTTAATTAAATAATCTTTAATTAATTAGAGATACTTTTCTTATTTATTTAAATAACTTCATTTAATTAATTAGGAATGGCTTCTCATTTAATTAAAAAATTTGTTTAATTAGTTAGAAGTAAGTACTCCATTTAATTAAATAATTTTGTTCAATTATTACAAAATTCTTTTCGAAACTAGTCAACTTAAGTCAACCGTGGTTAAATCTGGTCAACTTTTGGTCAAAGTTGACAATTGCGTATGTGAATATGAGCAAATGTCAGTATGAATTTCACCAACAATTCGATGCAAATTCTCATTCAACCTTTCAAAATGAAGAGATGAGAGACTCTTAAATAGACTTTGCTGGAATTCATCAATGGTTGAGATCGATTTCAATCAATGGTCAGGATTAAAGGTGAAGTTCAGTCATAAAGGGAGATTTCCAAATTAAAGGGAGTTAACAGATTTAATTTGAGTAAAATAAGGAGTTAACTGATTCAATTTGAGTAGAAAAAGGAGTCAACTGATTTAACTCATTTTTTATCAATAATGAACTGGAAATTTCTCTTTTTGAACTGAAGAGAGATTTTGTTGAGACATTTAATTTAATAAAATGAGATATGCTCTCATAATTACTTTTTCTATTTAATTAAATAATCTTTAATTAATTACAGACACTTTTCTTATTTAATTAAATAACTTCATTTAATTAATTAGGAATGGCTTCTCTTGTAATTAAATAACTTTGTTTAATTAACTAGAAGTAGGTACTCCATTTAATTAAATAATTTTGTTTAATTATTTAAGTTTTTTTTTTTAAATTAGTCAACTCAAGTCAATCGTGGTTAAATCTGGTCAACTTTTGGTCAAACTTGATCTTTGCGTATGAGAATATGAGCAAATGTGAGTATGAATTCAAGCAACAATTCGATGAAAACTCTCATTCAACCTTTCAAAATGAAGAGATGAAGGTCTCTTAAATAGACTTTCTTGAAATTCATCAACGGTTGAGATCGATTTCAATCAACGATCAGGATTAAAGGTGAAGTTCAGTCATAAAGGGAGATTTCCAAATTAAAGGGAGTCAACAGATTTAATTTGAGTAAAATAAGGAGTTAATTGATTCAATTTGAGTAGAAAAAGGAGTTAACTCATTTAACTCATTTTTTATTATAGTGAAATGGAAATTTCCCTTTTTGAACTAGAGAGAGATCTTGTTGAGATACTTAATTTAAGAAAATGAAATATGCTCTCATAATTACTTTTTCTATTTAATTAAATAATCTTTAATTAATCAGGGACACTTTTCTTATTTAATTAAATAAGTTCATTTAATTAATTAAGAATGGCTTCTCATTTAATTAAATAACATTTTTTAATTAATTAGAAATAAGTACTCCATTTAATGAAATAATTTCATTTAATTATTTCAAAATTCTTTTCGAAACTAGTCAACTCAAGTCAACCGTTGTTAAATCTAGTCAACTTTTTGTCAAACTTGATCTTTGCGTATGTGAATATGAGCAAATGTGAGTATGAATTCCAACAACAACTCAATGCAAATTCTCATTCAACCTTTTAAAATGAAGAAATGAGGGTCTCTTAGATAGACTTTCCTGGAATTCATCAATGGTTTAGATCGATTTCAATCAACGGTCAGGATTAAAGGTGAAGTTCAATCATAAAGGGAGATTTCCAAATTAAAGGGAGTTAACAGATTTAATTTGAGTAAAATAAGGAGTTAACTGATTCAATTTGAGTAGAAAAAGGAGTTAACTGATTTAACTCATTTTTTATTATAGTGAACTAAAAATTTCCCTTTTTGAACGAAAGAGAGATTTTATTGAGATATTTAATTTAATAAAATGAGATATGCTTTCATAATTACTTTTTCTATTTAATTAAATAATCTTTAATTAATTAGAGACAATTTTCTTATTTAATTAAATAACTTTATTTAATTAATTAGGAATGGCTTCTCATTTAATTAAATAACTTTGTTTAATTAATTAGAAGTAAGTACTCCATTTAATTAAATAATTTCATTTAATTATTTCAAAATTATTTTCGAAACTAGTCAACTCAGGTCAACCGTGGTTAAATCTGGTCAACTTTTGGTCAAACTTGATCTTTGCATATGTGAATATGAGCAAATATGAGTATGAATTCCAGCAAAAATTCGATGCAAATTTTTATTCAACCTTTCAAAATGAACAGATGAGGGTCTCTTAAATAGATTTTTTTGGAATTTATCAACGGTTGAGATCGATTTGAATCAACGGTCAGGATTAAAGGTGAAGTTCAGTCATAAAGGAAGATTTCCAAATTAAACGGAGTTAACAGATTTAATTTGAGTAAAATAAGGAGTTAATTGATTCAATTTGATTAGAAAAAGGAGTTAATTCATTTAACTCATTTTTTATTAATAGTGAACTGGAAATTTCCCTTTTTGAACTGAAGAGAGATTTTATTGAGATATTTAATTTTAAAAAATGAAATATGCTCTCATAATTACTTTTTCTATTTAATTAAATAATCTTTAATTAATTAGAGACACTTTTCTTATTTAATTAAATAACTTCATTTAATTAATTAGGAATGGCTTCTCATTTAATTAAATAACTTTGTTCAATTTATTAGAAGTAAGTGCTCCATTTAATTAAATAATTTTGTTTAATTATTTCAAAATTCTTTTCGAACCTAGTCAACTCAAGTCAACTGTGGTTAAATTTGGTCAACTTTTGGTCAAACTTGATCTTAGCGTATGTGAATATGAGCAAATGTGAGTATGAATTCCAGCAACAATTCGATGCAAATTCTCATTCAACGTTTCAAAATGAAGAGATGAGTGTCTCCTAAATAGACTTTCCTGGAATTCATCAACGGTTGAGATCGATTTCAATCAACGGTCAGGATTTAAGGTGAACTCTAGTCATAAAGGGAGATTTCCAAATTAAAGGGAGTTAACAAATTTAATTTGAGTAAAATAAGGAGTTAACTGATTCAGTTTGAGTAGAAAAAGGAGTCGACTGATTTAACTCATTTTTGATCAATAGTGAACTAAAAATTTCTCTTTTTGAACTGAAGAGAGATTTTGTTATGATATTTAATTTAATAAAATGATATATGCTCTAATAATTACTTTTTCTATTTAATTAAATAATCTTTAATTAATTAGAGACACTTTTCTTATTTAATTAAATAACTTCATTTAATTAATTAGGAATGGCTTCTCATTTAATTAAATAACTTTTTTTAATTAATTAGAAGTAAGTACTCCATTTAATTAAATAATTTCGTTTAGTTATTTCAACTTTTTTTCGAAACTAGTCAACTCAAGTCAACCATGGTTAAATCTGGTCAACTTCTTGTCAAACTTGATCTTTGCGTATGTGAATATGAGTAAATATGAGTATGAATTCCAACAACAATTCGATGCAAATTCTCATTCAACCTTTCAAAATGAAGAGATGAGAGTCTCTTAAATAGACTTTCCTGGAATTCATCAACGACTGAGATCAATTTCAATCAACGATCAGAATAAAAATTGAAGTTCAGTCATAAAGGGAGATTTCCAAATTAAAGGGAGTTAAGAGATTTAATTTGAGTAAAATAAGGAGTTAACTAATTCAATTTGAGTAGAAAAAGGATTCAACTGATTTAACTCATTTTTTATCAATAGTGAATTGGAAATTTTTCTTTTTGAACTAAAGAGGGATTTTGTTGAGATATTTAATTTAATAAAATGATATATGCTCTCATAATTACTTTTTCTATTTAATTAAATAATCTTTAATTAATTAGAGACACTTTTCTTATATAATTAAATAACTTCATTTAATTAATTAGGAATGGCTTCTCATTTAATTAAATAACTTTGTTTAATTAATTAGAAGTGAGTACTCCATTTAATTAAACAAGGGCTCTGGGGAGCAGGAGTCCCTACCATTTGCATGGCTAGAAACAATGTTAAGTTTTGGAGGGAGTGCTAAATCATAAATGTGATGTGATTAATTAATTAATTCAGTTAGACGTAGCGAGATTCTTATTTATTTCACTCTTTAGCAGTAAGCTGAGAATCTATATTTTTTCATAATAGAACAGTTAATTGCTGATTATCTTTAACACATGACTTTTATTGACCTCTGAGCAGAAATGAAAAGTTTACCCTAAGAAGTTGTGTTCTATCCAACTTCATTTGCTTATTGTTTTGGGCCATTCATATGAACACCAATTTTGGCCTATCAAGGCTAGTCCGAATGGCATCGTTACTTTTCTATTTATTCAAAAGATCATTGAAGTGAATTGGAATGAGGACCCAAAAATGGTGGCAGATCTAACCAAAAAATTGATTCTGAAGGTGGGCATTCAATACTGGTTCTTGCAGAGCGGATGTTTAAGAAGTCAATAGCAGTGGATCTTGCAACATATCGAGATCTGTAGCCATTTGCATGCTATAGTGTTGCAGAAGCAAATACAGATGTAGGGTTCATGCCCATGCACATTTTTTTAAAAATCAAGTAACAGTGTTTCTGGTTTTATAGAGTGTGCGGCTTGAAAATTGGAACAGATAAGAAGCCTTAATTTTGTAAAGGCCAGAGCATTAACATAAATCAAATAAAAATTGTGGCCATAGTATTATAACAAAGATACATTTTTTGAAAAACCCTTATCAATTAAGAATATGAATAGATTTTGGGAAATATAAGCAAAATAAGATCTACACTCCCAACCCAAAATTATCAGAGGAAGAGATACAAGTTTTTTGAAGCTCAAAAAACTGACCGCGTTGCATTACTTGTGATAAGTTTCAGCGAGCCAAAGATAGAAGAGATTACTGAAGTGACCAAATAGAGGAAAAAAACATGTATTCCTATCCTAACGGACAAAGGGGAAAAAATAGAAAAATCATTGCTATTAAAACAGAATCCCTTCATATGAATATAGCAAAGCATGTCAACTAAATAAAAAGAGAAAATTGCAGGTGACTCCAGCTATTTAAATGGGGAGAATCGTTCATGGCACTGACAAAATAACAAGAAGAACAAATTTTTAAAAGGGCAAAGTCTTACCTTCTGACATCAACTCTCACCCTCCATGCAACTTGCATCATCTAAGCACCAACTAATATTACAGGTAGGTTAATTGCAAATGTCGCATTTATTTCGCTCCTATCTCTTCCCTCTGCGATTGTAAGACGAATTTAACTCATGTGCACTATAGTTGTACTTTGATGATTTTTTCCTTCTTAATTTAAATTAAAAATATCCAAAAACCTCCAGGAAATTCGTATCAACCAATAGGAAAATGGGAAAATTCGTTCTGACATAAAAATTAGAAATATTAAACACTGTCTACCATACGATATATTATTGTTTACAAAGTTTTGAAGGAGAATAAATCGGTTATAATTAGCATGAAAACAATAGTCTCTGCCTTTATAAAGGCAGGGACTAATAATTTTGTTTAATTATTTCAAAATTCTTTTCGAAACTAGTCAACTCAAGTCAACCGTGGTTAAATCTGGTCAACTTTTGGTCAAAATTGATCTTTGCGTATGTGAATATGAGCAAATGTGAGTCTCAGTTCCAGCAACAATTCGATGCAAATTCTCATTCAACCTTTCAAAATGAAGAGATGAGGGTCTCTTAAAAAGACTTTCCTAGAATTCATCAACGATTTCAATCAACAGACAGGATTAAAGGTGAAGTTCAGTTATAATTACTTTTTCTAGTAAATTAAATAATCTTTAATTAATTAGAGACACTTTTCTTATTTAATTAAATAACTTCATTTAATTAATTAGGAATGGCTTCTCATTTAATTAAATAAATTTGTCCAATTAATTAGAAGCAAGTACTGCATTTAATTAAATATTTTCGTTTAACTATTTCAAAATTCTTTTCGAAACTAGTCAACTCAAGTCAACCGTAGTTAAATCTGGTCAAGTTTTAGTCAAACTATATCTTTGCGTATGTGAATATGAGAAAATGTGAGTATGAATTCCAACAACAATTCGATGCAAATTCTTATTCAACCTTTCAAAATGAAGAGATGAGTGTCTCTTAAATAGGCTTTCCTGGAATTCATCAACGGTTGAGATCGATTTAATTCAACGGTCAGGATTAAATCTGAAGTTCAATCATTTAGGGAAATTTCCAAATTAAAGGGAGTTAACAGATTTAATTTGAGTAAAATAAGGAGTTAATTGATTCAATTTGAGTAGAAAAAGGAGTCGACCGATTTAACTCATTTTTGATCAATAGTGAACTGGAAATTTCCCTTTTTCAACTGAAGAGAGATTTTATTGAGATATTTAATTTAATCAAATGAGATATGCTCTCATAGTTGCTTTTTCTATTTAATTAAATAATCTTTAATTAATTAGAGACACTCTTCTTATTTAATTAAATAACTTCATTTAATTAATTAGGAATGGCTTCTCATTTAATTAAATGAATTTGTTTAATTAATTAGAAGTAAGTACACTATTTAATTAAATAATTTTGTTTAATTATTTCAAAATTCTTTTTGCAATTAGTCAACTCAAGTCAACCGTGGTTAAATCTGGTCAAATTTTGGTCAAATTTGATATTTGCGTATATGAATATGAGCAAATGTGAGTATGAATTCCAGCAATAATTCGATGCAAATTCTCATTCAACCTTTAAAAATGAAGAGATGAGGGTCTCTTAAATAAACTTTCCTGGAATTCATCAACGGTTGAGATTGATTTCAATCAATGGTCAGGATTAAAAGTGAAGTTCAGTCATAAAGGAAGATTTCCAAATTAAAAGGAGTTTAAAGATTTAATTTGAGTAAAATAAGGAGTTAACTGATTCAATTTGAGTAGAAAAAGGAGTTAACTGATTTAAATCATTTTTTATCCATAGTGAACTGAAAATTACCCTTTCTGAACTGAAGAGAGATTTCATTAAGATATTTAATTTAATAAAAAGAGATTTGCTCTCATAATTACTTTTTCTATTTAATTAAATAATCTTTAATTAATTAAAAAAAAATTTCTTATTTAATTAAATAACTTCATTTAATTAATTAGGAATGGCTTCTCGTTTAATTAAATATCTTTGTTTAATTAATTAGAAGTAAGTACTCCATTTAATTAAATAATTTCGTTTAATTATTCCAAAATTCTTTTCGAAACTAATCAACTCAGGTCAACTGTGGTTAAATCTGGTCAACTTTTAGTCAAACTTGATTTTTGCGTATGTGAATATGAGCAAATTTGAGTATGAATTCTAGCAACAATTCGATGCAAATTCTCATTCAACCTTTCAAAATGAAGAGATGAGAGTCTCTTAAATAGACTTTCCTGGTATTCATCAACAGTTGAGATCGATTTCAATCAACAGTCAGGATTAAAGGTGAAGTTGAGTCATAAAGGGGGATTTCCAAATTATAGGGAGTTAACAGATTTAATTTGAGTAAAATAAGGAGTTAGTTGATTCAATTTGAGTAGAAAGAGGAGTTAACTGATTTAACTCATTTTTCATCAATAGTGAACTGGAAATTTCCCTTTTTAAACTGAAGAGAGATTTTGTTGAGATAATTAATTTAAAAAAATGACATATGCTCTCATAATTACTTTTTCTATTTAATTATGTAATCTTTAATTAATTAGAGACACTTTTCTTATTTAATTAAATAACTTCATTTAATTAACTAGGAATGGCTTCTCATTTAATTAAATAACTTTGTTTAATTAATTAGAAGTAAGTACTCCATTTAATTAAATAATTTCGTTTAATTATTTTAAAATTCTTTGAATCGAAACTAGTCAACTCAAGTCAACCGTGGTAAAATCTGGTCAACTTTTGGTCAAACTTGATCTTTGCGTATGTGAATATGAGCAAATGTGAGTATGAATTCCAGCAACAATTCGATGCAAATTCTCATTCAACTTTTCAAAATGAAGAGATGAGGGTCTCTTAAATAGAATTTCTTGGAATTCATCAATGATTGAGATCGATTTCAATCAACGGTTAGGATTAAAGGTGTAGTTCGTTCATAAAGGGAGATTTCCAAATTAAAGGGAGTTAATAGATTTAATTTGAGTAAAATAAGCAGTTAACTGATTCAATTTGAGTAGAAAATGGAGTCAACTGATTTAACTCATTTTTGATCAATAGTGAACTGGGAATTTCTCATTTTCAACTGAAGAGAGATTTTGTTGAGATATTTAATTTAATAAAATGAGATATGCTCTTATAATTACTTTTTCTATTAATTAAATAATCTTTAATTAATTAGAGAGACTTTTCTTATTTAATTAAATAACTTCATTTAATTAATTAGGAATGGCTTCTCATTTAATTAAATAACTTTTGTTTAATTAATTAGAAGTATTCTATTTAATTAAATAATTTTGTTTAATTATTTCAAAATTCTTTTCGAAACTAGTCAACTCAAGTCAACTGTTATTAAATTTGGTCAACTTTTGGTCAAACTTGATCTTTGCGTATGTGAATATGAGCAAATGTGAGCATGAATTCCAGCAAAAATTCGATGCAAATTCTCATTCAACTTTTCAAAATGAAGAGATGAGGCTCTCTTAAATAAACTTTTCTAGAATTCATCAACGGTTGAGATCGATTTCAATCAACGGTCAGGATTAAAGGTGAAGTTCAGTCGTAAAGGAAGATTTTCAAATTAAAGGGAGTGAACAGATTTGATTTGACTAAAATAAGGAGTTAACTAATTCAATTTGAGTAGAAAAAGGAGTTAACTCATTTAACTCATTTTTTATCAATAATGAACTAAAAATTTCCCTTTTTAAACTAAAGAGAGATTTTGTTGAGATATTTAATTTAATAAAATGAGATATGCTCTCATAATTACTTTTTCTATTTAATTAAATAATCTTTAATTAATTAGAGACACTTTTCTTATTTAATTAAATAACTTCATTTAATTAATTAGGAATGGCTTCTCATTTAATTAAATAACTTTGTTTAATTAATTAGAAGTAAGTACTCCATTTAATTAAATAATTTCATTTAATTATTTCAAAATTCTTTTCGAAACTAGTCAACTCAATTCAACCGTGGTTAAATCTGGTTAACTTTTGGTCAAACTTGATCTTTGTGTATGTGAATATTATCAAATGTGAGTATGAATTCTAGCAACAATTCGATGCAAATTCTCATTCAACCTTTCAAAATGAAGAGATGAGGGTCTCTTAAATAGACTTTCATAGAATTCATCAACCGTTGAGATCGATTTTAATCAACGGTCACGATTAAAGGTGAAGTTCAGTCATAAAGGGAGATTTTCAAATTAAAGGGAGTTTACAGATTTAATTTGTGTAAAATAAGGAGTTAACTGATTCAATTTGAGAAGAAAAAGGAGTCAACTGATTTAACTCATTTTTGATCAATAGTGAACTGAAAATTTTCCTTTTTGAACTGAAAAAGAGATTTTGTTGAGATATTTAATTTAATAAAATGAGATATGCTCTCATAATTACTTTTTCAATTTAATTAAATAATCTTTGATTAATTAGAGACAATTTTCTTATTTAATTAAATAACTTCATTTAATTAATTAGTAATGGCTTCTTATTTAATTAAATAAGTTTGTTTAATTAATTAGAAGTAAGTACTCCATTTAATTAAATAAATTCGTTTAATTATTTCAAAAAAAAAATTGAAACTAGTCAACTCAAGTCAACCGTGGTTAAATCTGGTCTATTTTTGGTCAAACTTGATCTTTGCGTATGTGAATATGAGCAAATGTGAGTATGAATTCCAGCAACAATTCGATGCAAATTCTCATTCAACCATTCAACCCTACTGGTTTAATTCATAGGTAAGGCCAATTATCTTTATTTATAATTAACCCTCCCCATTTCATTTTAAAATTATCATTGGATTTTAATTAACTAAATAGAATAAGTCGTTATTCAGCCACCTTGATATATGTTCACTACAGTTAATCTTACATACACATCAAATAGATATTTTAAGAATGTACATGTAACTAATAACAAGTCAATTTTCTCATGATATTACATTCTTCATCTTTTAAAACTTTCATCTTTTACTGTCAATTTGAAAGTATACTTAGGTTATTATAATAACAGAAATAAATAATACAATATCTGAATTAAAATTTGAAATACGACTCACAACATTTGAAATATCTTATATTACATTAATGATCAAAAGACTAAAATGCAAAATCCCAAAAAAATAAGATGCTCCCAACTTGTTCGCATAATGACCTTGGTGATACTACAGCCTCTTCCTATATGTTCTCAATATAATGTCTTGGTTAATTGCAACAATTTTCACAACAAGAGTTATTCATTAACTGTATTCTACATCATAACTTGTGAAGAAAATTTTATACTATTACAGAGTTTTCTGTTCAGATCAAATTTTCCTTTAAAACATTTAACAAACTGTCACATCTAGAACCATTATCAACAATTTACTAAGTTATTGTTTTCAATAATAATTCAACTAAACTATCGATCTTGACACATTTCAAAAATACAATGAGATAACTCTCAAATTGCTTATTATTATCATAAAACAAAATTTCTGTCATAAGAGATTCGAATTAACTATGTTCCCACTATAAATCAACTATGTTTCATGAGGAAATTTCATACATTTCATTACCTTGAATTGTTATGCAAGTTAGCATGATAGTTTTATCATTGCTATGGTTTCACGCAAACCATTTGACAAAATGTCTTTGCCCTTAACAGTAGACACACACACATAAATACATTTTCAATTCCGAGGCCATGCCTCTTGAAAATTTGTTATGAATTACCATGCAAACTGGAGGTATAGATTCTCATGAGCTCATACTAATGAAAGTATAAATCTACTCGTTGTTACACAATAGCCGACATGCCAAATGTCGCAACCTTATGTTTCTCCCAAAACTCAACTTGGTGAGAAACATATGTTTGGGCATAGCTTTGTAAATATAAGCAAAACAACTTCCAAACATAACCCTCCTCAAATTCCACATACAAAGGTGAGTACATGCAAAACTTTATAAAGCACGAAATGAACATACTTATCTTTGCATGTAAATTTTCACAATATACAAATCTGATATTCCTTTACATTTTGCAAATGAAAGTTACATGGCATTCGCAGATAGAGTGAAAGAGTAGGGTAAGATATTGCCCCCTATCTAAACAACTGAAGATGGAAGATTGTTCCTCAAACCGACTTGATGCCAAAACCCCAAAAACTAAATCCAACACTGGTGAGAAAAACTCCACGATGTCGACTCACACCATTCAGAAAAGACTTCACAATAGAGTGAAACTAAAACTCCATAAACCACAATAGCCAAATTCTGAGAAATAACTCCATCAAATTAAACCAAATATGCAGGTTAACCCTCCAACCAATTCCCATAAGAATGCCGATATCTCAGCACGAAACCACATATGTAAATCAATCAAAGCAATGTGGCTCAAAAAATTGGCCTGAATCAGTAAAACCCAACTCATATCAAGGTATGGCCGACTGCAACTTCAGTGCCATAAATTCGGCAGTCCAAGTCCATCGCCATGAAAATGGCTCAAACAATAACAATGTTACCCTCCTTCATAGCAACCGATACCCATTTAGGGTTATTTCATTGCTATTTGCATATGAGGTGATTTAATTTTTTTTTTTTAAACAAAACAAATACAAATGTATGCCAAGCTCTACTAAGGTATTAAACCTTAGTCATAAGACAACACACACACACACACACACACAAACATATATATATATATATATATATATATATATATATATAAATGCAACCATGGTTCCCTCAATTTCCAATCCAATAAGAGTCAAGACACGAAATCATCTTGAGGGTTAACACGGTCTAAACATTAAATCCCCGTAGTTACATGAATGAAAGTACAATGAAGGATTCTGATTAAATACAACATATAATCATTAATGAATTTCTACAACATTACGTCAATATACAGCATGAAATAGAATGTAGTAAACAAAGAGTCAAAAACAAATCGATAATCTATCAATTAGAAACCAATAATATGCCACATTCAATATATATAAAATCCTAAATCATATTTATTGCTAAAACATAGTTTATCACCGAAAACACGTTCAGCATCAGTCTCATTATTCAACAATAGTATTATAACCAAGTTCTATAGAAATTCAAGCATAACATCAGAAAGAAATCCTAAAACAACAAAGTCCTAAAGAGCAGAAAAACCTGGAGTAGTGGTCAGGCATGACACCCTCCCCCTCTAGGTTTCGACTTTCTCCTGGAAGTCAGTAAACAAGAACAGATGAGCTGCTCTCATCATTTCAATGTCCTCCCAGGTAGCAGATGTTATATCATCGGGGTCCTATAGGACCTTTACCTGCTTTATTTCTCTCCCTCTTAAATTCATAGTTCTTCTTTGAATGATCTGCACTAGTTCCAGCATGATTTTTCCATCCATAATCTGCAAATTTTTCCAATCAAGAACGTGAGCAATATCAGGTATATACTTATGCAGAACTGAAACATGGAATACATTATGAATGTGTGAAAGACATGGTGGCAAAGCAATTTTATAGGCAACTGGTCCAACCTGCTCCAAAATTTCAAATGGACCCACAAATTGAGGTGCTAACTTGGATCCCTTTCCATACTGAATTGGACTTTTATGAGGTCTTACTTGGAGAAACACTTTATCACCCACCAAGAATTGACGGTCAATTTTATGTTTATCAACATATTTCTTCCGTCTATCTTGAGCAGTAATAAGGTGTTCTCTAATCCTTTTAACTTGCTGCTCCAAATCTAGCAACATCTCAGGTCCTAAAAGAGTTCTGTCCTCCAAATTATCCCAACTGAGAAGCGTCCTACAAGGTCTACCATATAATGCTTGAAATGGTGCCATACATATGGAACTGTGATATCCATTATTATAAGCAAACTCTACCAAGTGTAGATACTCCTCCCATTTATTCTGTTTATCCATTACGTACATCCTAAGCATGTCTTCCAGAATCTGATTGACATGTTCAGTTTGTCCGTCTGTCTCTGGGTGATAAGCTGAACTAAAATTCAGCTAAGTACCTAACTCTCACTGCATGGATCTCCAAAGAGATGAAGTAAACACTGGATCTCTATTAGATATAATCTTTTTAGGAGTTCTGTGTAACTTAACTACCTGCTCCATAAAAATTCTGGCAACCATTACTGCATTATAGGATGATCTAACTAGAATAAAGTGGGCAACTTTAGATAGACGGTCCACTACCACCATAATAGTGTCATGCCTATGAGTTGTAATAGGCAATCCAATAATAAAATCTATAGAAATGGTGTCCCATTTCCATTCTGGAACATCATGTGGTTGCAATAGTCCCGCAGGGTGCTGATGTTCAGCCTTAACCCGTTGACATTCCAAGCATCGAGCCACAAAATTTGCTATGTCTCTCTTCATTCCAAGCCAATAATAATGTCGCTTAAGGTTAGCATGCATTTTCTTGACTCTCGGATGAGCTGAATATGGTGCTTTGTGAGCCTCGAACATAACCAGATTTCTCAAATCACCCGAATCAAGAACGTACACGCTCTCTCTAAAAAGAAGTAAACCTTCAAAATTTACTGAATACCCCTCAAAACGCCCTTCCAAGATGCTATCACTGTCGATAACTGCCTTAACATCCTAAAACCAAAGATCTGCATAAATGTTCTGAAGAATCTTATCCCTAAGATCCATTGTTAAGATCAAAGAAGATAATTCATGTCGCCTTCTGCTAAGTGCATTAGCAACAATGTTCTCCTTCCCTTGCACATACTTAATCCCAAAGTAATATTCACACAAGAACTCCATCCATCTTCTCTACCTAGCGTTAAGGTATGGTTGTGTGAAAAGATACTGACGACTTCGGTGATCAGTATGCAACTCAAATCGTTATCCCAAAAGAAAATGTCGCCACTTGGTCAAAGCATGCATTATCGCTGCAAGTTCGAGATCATGAGTAGGGTAATTCACCTCATGACTCTTGAGATTTTTGGATTCAAAAGCTATAACACATCCTTCCTGCATCAACACTGCCCCTAAGCCATCCAAAGATGCATCAGTGCAAACCACGAACTCTTTAGCTGAATCAGGAACTGCCAAAATGGGTGCACTAGTCAAACAATCCTTAAGTTTTTGAAATGCTATCTCGCACTCCTCTGTCCAGACAAATTTCTTCCCTTTTCTTTGAAGAGACATGATAGGATGTGCTATTTTGGAAAATTTTGACACAAATTTGCGGTAATAGCTTGCTAAGCCCATGAAACTTCGGACCTCAGACAGATTCACAGTTGTTGGCCAATCTACAATAGCTTGAATTTTGGATGGATCTACCAAAATTCCATCCCCAGAAATGATATGACCTAAGTAAAAAATCTCAGACTTAAAGAATTCGCACTTCAAAGGATTGGCAAACAGTTTATTCCTACAAAGGCACTCCAAAATTTGCTCTAAATGTCGATCATGCTCCTCCACAGAGCTAGAATAAACCAAAATATCATCCAGAAAAACCAATACGAACTTATGAAGGAAAGTTCTAAGCACACTATTCATAAGGCTCATAAAAATAGAAGGTGCATTAGTTAACCCAAATGGTACTACCGTGAATTCGTAGTGCCCATACTTGGTGCGTAAATCTATCTTATGAATATCTGCTTCCTGGATTCTAAGTTGATGATATCCGAATTTCAAATCAATCTTCGAAAAGACTCGAGCACCCTTGACTTGATCAAACAAGTCATCAATTCTAGGCAAAGGATACCTGTTCTTAATAGTGACCTTGTTTAACTATCTATAGTCGATACAAAGTCTTAATAAACCATCTTTCTTCTTGACAAAGATTACCAGAGTACCCCAAGGTGAAATTCTAGGTTGAATCAAACCTTTCTCCAAAAGCTCTTCCAACTAAAATTTAAGTTCAATCAGCTCTTGAGCTGTCATTCTGTAAGGAGTCTTGGAAATCGGTTCTGTTCCTGGCACTAATTCAATCTGAAAATCAACTTCTCTTCTCGAGGGTATTCCCAGAATCTCTTCAACAAAAACATCCAAATTTTTTTGCAAGACTAGATGATCGAGAGAAGAATCCTTATCCATGATATCATTTAAGTCGTTTACCGATATGGAAAACAAACTATAGCCTTTTTGAGTACACCTTGCCAATTGTTTGGCAGAAATTGTCCGCAAAGAGATGGGTCTCTTGATTCCAGCAATAACTCTAGCTAATCCAACATCATCTAAACAAGTGATTAAATTATCCTTGCAATCCAAAATAGCTTGATGTTGTTCTAACCAATCCATTCCCAAAACTATGTCATATGATCCTAAAGGTATAACCCTAAGGTTCGCTGAAGTAGTAAAAGGTTTCATTTGAATCTTACAATCAGGAGCCACTATATCAGCATTCACCCTAGAACCTGACGCTAACTCCACTTGCCATCTATTCCTTGCCTTAACCATAGGAATTTCGCTATATGCAACTAAAGTAGAAGAAATAAAGGAATCTGTAGCTCCAGAGTCAAATAAAATAGATACTTTCATACCTTGGATATTATCCTAAGCTTCAATAACCGTGTTCTGATATTCTGCTTGCTTCTAATCCAGGGTAGCAAAACCTCGGTGGTTTTGTATGAAGCCCCATGATACCCAGACTTCATCTCAATTAGCTTTTCTCATTCCGAAGCTTCCTGTATAGACACAGGTTTGAAAGTTCTCACTTCCTCCCCAATCTTGGGCATAAGCCCCCTAATGAAATGATGAATCATGGCTTTATCATTTTCTGCCCAACCGAAGAACTTCTTAAGCTCATAGAATCTACGTTCATAAGCTTCCAATGTAGAGCCAGACTGCATAATCTGAAAGAACTCCTCTGCACGAGCCTGTCGCTAATATTCTGACATAAACCTCTCCTTGAATCCCTCTACAAAGAGCTCCCAAGTAACTAAAGAGATATCAATGCCCAGCTTCTCCAACTCCTGCTCCCACCACAAGGAACCAAATCCTCTCAAATGCATAACCGTCCATCTTGCCTTCACGTTACTCAAGTAATGATGTAAGACAAAGCATAGCTCAATGTTCATCAGCCAAGCTTCTGCCACTGTACCCTATTCCGTACCGTAGAATAACAACCCTTTCATCTTGGAAAGATCCTTGAGCTAAGCTCTTGCCACTGGATCTTCCTCGATAGGAGGGTTAATACTCTACACCAGAGGTACTCGCACATTTGCACCCCCACCAGGAATCTGGTTATTAGTCTCAATATTATTGAGACATTCCATTATCCGTTGAAGTACCATAGCTTGATCTGCCTGATTCTCTAGATTGTTTTCAATCCCAACATTCTGATCAAACTGATCATCCCCAACATTTCCTTGGTTCCTAGGACCTCTACCACGGCCCCTGCCTCTACCTCTGCCTCTACCAGCAAGGTTATCTTTAGGAACACCACGACCTTGAGTTCCTCTACTAACAGGAGGCATGGTAACAACCTAAAACAATTAACTGTTAATAACGCAATGAAGACAAGAAAAACCCTAAAACCCAAGAGTCCTAGTTAATCTAAAACCGGGCTCTGATACCAAATGTAACACACCACAACAAAACAAAAAAATTAAACTAAGCTACGAACAAACATAAAGAACCTAAAAATTTATTTTATATATATATATATATATATATATAATCATTAAATTACAAGATCCAGTACAAAGATTGAATCATTTTCAGAAATATAAACCACTATATAAAAGAATATATCATCACAATATAACTCCATAACAATATCCATACATAAAGAGTTTAGTACAATATTGGTGAACAGTATCATTCAAAGACACTTAGGTCCAACAAATGAAATTTTACAAGTATCCAATTTAGTTTCATGAAGTAACTTCAACAGTCTTCCTTCAAACTAGATATTCAACTTCAACACCTAAAAATAACAAAAAAACATACAACACAACACACACAGAGGGCTCAATACACACTGAGTTAAAAGCGTAGTTCACCTGCATACATGTCATAAATCATCATATATATCTATAAAAACCTTAAAGCAGATATCCAACTACATAACATAGTGCAATACTAATATTACTATGCAAGAAGTAATACCTTCTAAACAATGCAAAATTAAACTCGCACTAAGAATAACTAGTTAATGAACCATATATATACTGAGGTGTCATCACTATGGTACCAAGATACTGCATCCATATATGGTATGCCCTTAGATATCTCGTAGTGGGGTTCTCTATAATATTCATGAAATAATGAAATAGAGACTTGCCTTGTTCTCCGTACTTAACCTTACTGGTTTAAGTCATAGGTAAGGCCAATTATCTTTATTTATAATTAACCCTCCCCATTTCATTTTAAAATTATTATTGGATTTTAATTAACTGAATAGAATAAGTCACTATTCAGCCACCTCGATATACGTTCACTACAATTAATCTTACATACACATCAAACAGATATTTTAAGAATGTACATGTAACTAATAACAAGTCAGTTTTCTCATGATATTACATTCTTCATCTTTTACTGTCAATTTGAAAGTAAACTTAGGTTATTATAATAACAGAAATAAATAATACAATATCTGAATTAAAATTTGAAATATGACTCACAACATGTGAAATATCTTATATTACATTAATGATCAAAAGACTAAAATGATAAATCCCAAAAAAAATAAGATGCTCCCAAGTTTTTTGCATAATGACCTTGGTGATACTACAGCTTCTTCCTATATCTATGTTCTCAATATAATCTCTTGGTTAATTGCAACAATTTTCACAACAACAGTTATTCATTAACTATATTCTACATCATAACTTGTGAAGAAAATTTTATACTATTACAAAGTTTTCTATTCAGATCAAATTTTCCTTTAAAACATTTAACCAACTGTCACATCTAGAACCATTATCACCAATTTACTAATTTATTGTTTTCAATAATAATTAAACTAAACTATCGATCTTGACACATTTCAAAAATATAATGAGATAACTCTCAAATTGCTTATTATTATCATAAAAGAAAATTTTTGTCATAAGAGATTCGAATTAACTATGTTCTCACTATAAATCGACTATGTTTCATGAGGAAATTTCATAAATTTCATTACCTTGAATTGTTATGCAAGTTAACATGACAGTTTTATCATTGCTATGGTTTCACGCAAACCATTTGACAAAATGTCTCTGCCCTTAATAGCAGACACACACACATAAATACATTTTCAAGTCCTAGGCCATGCCTCTCGAAAATTTGTTATAAATTACCATGCAAACTAGAGGTATAGATTCTCACGAGCTCATACTAATGAAAGTATAAATCTTCTCGCTGTTACACAACAACCGACATGCCAAATGCCGCAACCTTATGTTTCTCCCAAAACTCAACTTGGTGAGAAACATATGTTTGGGCATAGCTTTATAAACATAAGAAAAACAACTTCCAAACATAACCCTCCTCAACTTCCACATACAAAGGTGAGTACATGCAAAACTTTATAAAGCACGAAATGAACATACTCATCTTTGCATGTAAATTTTCACAATATACAAATCTGATATTCCTTTACATTTTGCAAATGAAAGTTACATGGCATTTATAGATAGAGTGAAAGAGTAGGTTAAGAAATTGCCCCCTACCTAAACAACTGAAGATGGAAGATTGTTCCTCAAATCGACTTGATGCCAAAACCCCAAAAACTAAATCCAACACCGGTGAGCAAAACTCCACGATGTCGACTCACACCATTCAGAAAAGACTTCACAATAGAGTGAATCTGAAACTCCATAAACCACAATAGCCAAAGTCTGGGAAATAACTCCATCAAATTAAACCATATATGCATGTTAACCCTCCAACCAATTCCCATAAGAATGCCGATATCTCAGCACAAAACTACAGATGTAAATCAATCAAAGCAATGTGGCTCAAAAAAATGGCCTGAATCAGTAAAACCCGACTCATATCAATGTATGGCTGACTGCAACTTCAATGCCATAAATTCGGCAGTCCAAGTCCACCGCCATGAAAATGGCTCAAACAATAACAATGTTACCCTCCTTCATAGAAACCGATACCCATTTAGGGTTATTTCATTGCTATTTGCATATGAGGTGATTTTATTTTTTATTTTTTATAAACAAAACAAATACAAATGTATGCCAAGCTCCACTAAGGTATTAAACCTTAGTCACAAGATAACACACACACACACACACACACACACACACACACACACACACACACACACACACACACACACACACACACACACACACACACACACACACACACACACACACACACACATATAAAAATGCAACCATGGTTCCCTCAATTTCCAATCCAATAAGAGTCAAGACACGAAATCATCTTGAGGGTTAACACGGTCTAAACATTAAATCCCTATAGTTACATGAATGAAAGTACAATGAAGTATTCTGATTAAATACAACATATAATCATTAATGAATTTTTGCAACATTACGTCAACATACAACATCAAACAGAATGTAGTAAACAAAGAGTCAAAAACATAATTGATAATCTATCAATAAGAAACCAGTAATATGCCAAATTCAATATATATAAAATCCTAAATAATTTTTATTGCTAAAACATAGTTTATCATCAAAAATACGTTCAGCACCAGTCTCATTATTCAACAATAGTATTATAACCAAGTTCTACAGAAATTCAATCATAACATCAGAAAGAAATCCTAAAATAGAAAAGTCCTAAAGAGCAGAAAAACCTCGAGTAGTGGTCATGCATTACAATTTTTGATCAATAGTGAACTGGAAATTTCCTTTTTTGAACTGAAGAGAGATTTTGTTGAGATATTTAATTTAATAAAATGAGATATGCTCTCATAATTACTATTTCTGTTTAATTAAATAATCTTTAATTAATTAGAGACACTTTTCCTATTTAATTAAATAACTTCATTTAATTAATTAGGAATGGTTTCTCATTTAATTAAATAACTTTGTTTGATTAATTAGAAGTAAGTACTTCATTTAATTATATAATTTCGTTTAATTATTTCAAAAAAAATTTTGAAACTAGTCTACTAAAGTCAATCGTGGTTCAATCTGGTCAACTCTTGGCCAACCTTAACCTTTGCGTATGTGAATATGAGCAAATGTGAGTATGACTTCCAGCAACAATTCGATGCAAATTCTCATTCAACCTTTCAAAATGAAGAGATGACGGTCTCTTAAATAGACTTTCCTAGAATTCATATAAGGCTGAGATCGATTTCAATCAACGGTTAGGATTAAAGGTGAAATTCAGTCATAAAGTAAGATTTCCAAATTAAAGCGAGTTAACAAATTTAATTTGAGTAAAATAAGGAGTTAACTAATTCAATTTGAGTAGAAAAACGAGTTAACTGATTTAACTCATTTTTTATCAATAGTGAACTGGAAATTTCCATTTTTGAACTGAAGAGAGATTTTGTTGAGATATTTAATTTTAAAAAATGAGATATGCTCTCATAATTACTTTTTCTATTTAATTAAATAATCTTTAATTAATTAGAGACAATTTTCATATTTAATTAAATAACTTCATTTAATTAATTAGGAATGGCTTCACATTTAATTAAATAACTTTGTTTAATTAATTAGAAGTAAGTACTCTATTTAATTAAATAATTTTGTTTAATTATTTACAAATTCTTTTCGAAACTAGTAAACTCAAGTCAACTGTCGTTAAGTCAGGTCAACTTTTGGTCAAACTTGAACTTTGCGTATGTGAATATGAGCAAATGTGAGTATGAATTTCAGCAACAATTCGATGCAAACTCTCATTCAACCTTTCAAAATGAAGAGATGAGGGTCTCTTAAATAAACTTTCCTAGAATTCATCAACGGTTGAGATCGATTTCAATCAACGGTTAGGATTAAAGGTGAAGTTCAGTCATAAAAGGAGATTTTCAAATTAAAGGGAGTTAACAGATTTAATTTGAGTAAAATAAGGAATTAACTGATTCAATTTGAGTAGAAAAAGAAGTCAACTAATTTAACTCATTTTTGATCAATAGTGAACTGGAAATTTTTTTTTTTGAACTGAAGAGAGATTTTGTTGAGATATTTAATTTAATAAAATGAGATATGCTCTCATAATTACTTTTTCCATTTAATTAAATAATCTTTAATTAATTAGAGACACTTTTCTTATTTAATTATATAACTTCATTTAATTAATTAGCAATGGCTTCTCATTTAATTAAATAATTTAGTTTAATTAATTAGAAGTAAGTACTCTATTTAATTAAATAATTTGGTTTAATTATTTTAAAATTCTTTTGGAAACTAGTCGACTCAAGTCAACTGTGGTTAAATCTGGTCAACTTTTGGTCAAACTTGATCTTTACGTATTTGTATATGAGCAAATGTGAGTATGAATTCCAGCAACAATTCGATGCAAATTCTCATTCAACCTTTCAAAATGAAGCGATGAGGGTCTCTTAAATAGACTTTCCTAGAATTCATCAACAGTTGAGATCGATTTCAATCAACGGTCAGGATTAAAGGTAAAGTTCAGTCATAAAGGGAGATTTCCAAATTAAAGGGAGTTAACAAATTTAATTTGAGTAAAATAAGGAGTTAACTGATTCAATTTGAGTAGAAAAAAGAGTTAACTGATTTAACTCATTGTTGATCAATAGTGAACTAGAAATTTTCCTTTTTGAACTGAAGAGAGATTTTGTTGAGATATTTAATTTAATAAAATGAGATATGCTCTCATAATTAATTTTTCTATTTAATTATATAATCTTTAATTAATTAGAAACACTTTTCTTATTTAATTAAATAACTTCATTTAATTAATTAGGAATGGCCTCTCATTTAATTAAATAACTTTGTTTGATTAATTAGAAGTAAGTACTCCATTTAATTAAATACTTTTGTTTAATGGTTTCAAAATTTTTTTTGAAACTAGTTAACTTAAGTCAACCATGGTTAAATCTGGTCAACTTTTGGTCAAACTTAACCTTTGCGTATGTGAATATGAGCAAATGTGAGTTTGAATTCCAGCAATAATTCGAGGCAAATTCTTATTCAACCTTTCAAAATGAAGAGATGAGGGTGTCTTAAATAGACTTTTTAAGAATTTATCAAGGGTTGAGATCGATTTCAATCAACGGTCAGGATTAAAGGTGAAGTTCAGTCATAAAGGGAGATTTCCAAATTAAATAGAGTTAACAGATTTAATTTGAGTAAAATAAAGAGTTAACTGATTCAGTTTGAGTAGAAAAAGGAGTTAACTGATTTAACTCATTTATTATCAATAGTGAACTAGAAATTGCCCTTTTTGAACTGAAGAGAGATTTTGTTGAGATATTTAATTTAATAAAATGAGATATGCTCTCATTATTACTTTTTCTATTTAATTAAATAATCTTTAATTAATTAGAGACACTTTTCTTATTTAACTAAATAACTTCATTTAATTAATTAAGAATGGCTTCACATTTAATTAAATAACATTGTTTAATTAATTAGAAGTAAGTACTAGATTTAGTTAAATAAATTCATTTAATTATTTTAAATTTTTTTTCGAAACTAGTCAACTCAAGTCAACTGTCATTAAATCAGGTCAACTTTTGGTCAAACTTGATCTTTACGTATGTGAATATAAGCAAATGTGAGTATGCATTCCAGCAACAATTCGATGCAAATTCTCATTCAACCTTTCAAAATGAAGAGATGAGGGTCTCTTAAATAGACTTTCCTGAAATTCATCAAGGGTTGAGATCGATTTTAATCAACGGTCAGGATTAAAGGTTAAGTTCAGTCATAAAGGGATATTTCTAAATTAAAGGTAGTTAACAAATTTAATTTGAGTAAAATAACGAGTTAACTGATTCAATTTGGGTAGAAAAAGGAGTTAACTGATTTAACTCATTTTTGCTCAATAGTGAACTGAAAATTTTCCTTTTTGAACTGAAGAGAGATTTTGTTGAGATATTTAATTTAATAAAATCAGATCTGCTCTAATAATTACTTTTTCTATTTAATTAAATAATCTTTAATTAATTAGAGGCACTTTTCTTATTTAATTAAATAACTTCATTTAATTAATTAGGAATGGCTTCTCATTTAATTAAATAACTTTTTTTGATTAATTAGAAGTAAGTAGTCCATTTAATTAAATAATTTCGTTTAATTATTTCAAAATTCTTTTCGAAACTAGTCAACTCAAGTCAACTGTAGTTAAATCTGGTCAACTTTTGGTCAAACTTTATCTTTGCATATGTGAATATGAGAAAATGTCAGTATGAATTCCAGCAACAATTTGATGCAAATTCTCATTCAAGCTTTCAAAATGAAGAGATGAGGGTCTCTTAAATAGACTTTCTTGGAATTCATCAACGGTTGAAATTCATTTCAATCAATGATCAGGATTAAAGGTGAAGTTAAATCATAAAGGGAGATTTCCAAATTAAATGGAGTTAACAGATTTAATTTGAGTAAAATAAGGAGTTAACTGATTCAATTTGAGTAGAAAAAGGAGTTAACTGATTTAACTCATTTTTTATCAATAGTAAACTGAAAATTTCCCTTTTTGAATTGAAAAAAGATTTTGTTGAGGTATTTAATTTAATAAAATGAGACATGTTCTCATAGTTACTTTTTCTATTTTATTAAATAATCTTTAATTAATTAGAGGCGCGTTTCTCATTTAATTAAATAACTTTATTTAATTAATTATGAATGGCTTCTCATTTAATTAAATAACTTTATTTAATTAATTAGAAGTAAGTAGTCAATGTAATTAAATAATTTTGTTTAATTATTTCAAAATTCTTATCGAAACTAGTCAACTCAAGTCAACCGTTGTTAAATTTGGTCAACTTTTGGTCAAACTTGATCTTTGCATATGTGAATATGAGCAAATGTGAGTATGAATTCTAGAAACAATTCGATGCAAATTCTCATTCAACCTTTCAAAATGAAGACATGAGGGTCTCTTAAATAGACTTTCCTGGAATTAATCAACGGTTGAGATTGATTTCAATCAACGGTCAGGATTAAATGTGAATTTCAGTCATAAAGGGAGATTTCCAAATTAAAGTGAGTTAACAGATTTAATTTGAGTAAAATAAGGAGTTAACTGATTCAATTTGAGTAGAAAAAGGAGTTAACTGATTTAACTCATTTTTTTATCAATAGTGAACTGGAAATTTCATTTTTTGAATTGAAGAGAGATTTTGTTGAGATATTTAATTTAATAAAATGAGATATGCTCTCATAATTACTTTTTATATTTAATTAAATAATCTTTAATTAATTAGAGACACTTTTCTTATTTAATTAAATAACTTCATTTAATTAATTAGGAATAGCTTCTCAATTAATCAAATAACTTTTTTTAATTAATTAGAAGTAAGTACTCCATTTAATTAAATAATTTCGTTTAATTATTTAAAAATGCTTTTCGAAACTAGTCAACTCAAGTCAACCGTGGTTAAATCTAGTCGACTTTCGGTCAAACTTGATCTTTCCATTTGTGAATTTGAGAAAATGTGAGTATGAATTCCAGCAACAATTCAATGCAAATTCTCATTCAACCTTTCAAAATGAAGAGATGAGGGTCTCTTAAATAGACTTTCTTGGAATTCATCAACAGTTAAAATCGATTTCAATCAACGGTCAGGATTAAAAGTCAAGTTCAGTCATAAAGGGAGATTTCCAAATTAAAGGGAGTTAACAGATTTAATTTGAGTAAAATAAGGAGTTAACTGATTCAATTTGAGTAGAAAAAAGAGTTAACTGATTTAACTAAATTTTGATCAATAGTGAAATGGAAATTTCCCTTTTTGAACTGAAGATAGATTTTGTTGAGATATTTAATTTAATAAAATGAGATATGCTCTCATAATTACTTTTTCTATTTATTAGATAATCTTTAATTAATTAGACTTAAGTACTACATTTAATTAAATAATTTTGTTTAATTATTTCAAATTTTTTTCAAAATTAGTCAACTCAAATCAACCCTGGTTAATTATGGTCAACTTTTTGTCAAACTTGATCTTTGCATATGTGAATATGAGCAAATGTGAGTATGAATTCCAACAGCAATTCAATACAAATTTTCATTCAACCTTTCAAAATGAAAAGATGAGGGTCTCTTAAATAGACTTTCTTGGAATTCATCAACGGTTGAGATCGATTTCAATCAACGGTCAGGATTGAAGGTGAAGTTCGATCATAAAGGGAGATTTCCAAATTAAAGAGAGTTAACAGATTTAATTTGAGTAAAATAAGGAGTTAACTGATTCAATTTGAGTAGAGAAGGGAGTTAATTGACTTAACTCATTTTTGATCAATAGTGAATTGAAAATTTCCCTTTTTGAAATGAAGAGAGATTTTGTTGAAATATTTAATATAATAAAATGAGATATGCTCTCATAATTACTTTTTCTATTTAATTAACTAATCTTTAATTAATTAGATACACTTTTCTTATTTAATTAAATAACTTCATTTAATTAATTAGGAATGTCTTCTCATTCAATTAAATAACTTTGTTTAATTAATTAGAAGTAAGTACTACATTTAATTAAATAATTTTGTTTAATTATTTTAAAATTCTTTTTGAAACTAGTCAACTCAAGTCAACCATGGTTAAATTCGGTCAACTTTTGGTCAAACTTAATCTTTGTGTATGTAAATATGAGCAAATATGAGCATGAATTCCAGTAACAATTCGATGCAAATTCTCAGTCAACCTTTAAAAATAAAGAGATGAGGGTCTCTTAAATAGAGTTTCCTGGAATTCATCAACGGTTGAGATCGATTTCAATCAATGGTCAGGATTAAACCTAAAGTTCAGTCATAAAGGGAGATTTCCAAATTAAAGGGAGTTAATAGATTTAATTTGAGTAAAATAAGGAGTTAATTGATTCAATTTGTGTAGAAAAAGAAGTTAATTGATTTAACTCATTTTTTATCAATAGCGAACTGGAAATTTCCCTTTTTGAACTGAAGAGAGATTTTGTTGAGATATTTGATTTAATAAAATGAGATATACTCTCATAATTACTTTTTTTATTTAATTAAATAATCTTTAATTAATTAGAGACACTTTTCTTATTTAATTAAATAACTTCATTTAATTAATTAGGAATGATTTCTTATTTAATTAAATAACTTTGTTTAATTAATTAGAAGTAAATACTCCATTTAAATAAATAACTTTATTTAATTAATTAGAAGTAAATACTCCATTTAATTAAATAATTTTGTTTAATTATTTAAAAAAAAAATTTGAAACTAGTCAACTCAAGTCAACCGTGGTTAAATCTGGTCAACTTTTGGTCAAACTTGATCTTTGCGTATGTGAATATCAGAAAATGTGAGTATGAATTCCAACAACAATTCTATGAAAATTCTCATTCAACCTTTCAAAATGAAGAGATGAGGGTCTCTTAAATAGACTTTTTTGGAATTCATCAATGGTTGAGATCGATTTTAATCAACGGTTAGGATTAAAGGTGAAGTTCAATCATAAAAGGAGATTTCTAAATTAAAGGGAGTTAACTAGTTTAATTTGAGTAAAATAAGGAGTTAACTGATTCAATTTGAGTAGAAAAAAATGTTAACTGATTTAACTCATTTTTTATCAATAGTTAACTGAAAATTTCGCTTTTTGAACTGAAGAGAGATTTTGTTGAGATATTTGATTTAATAAAATGAGATATGCTCTCATAATTACCTTTTTTATTTAATTAAATAATCTTTAATTAATTAGAGACACTTTTCTTATTTAATTAAATAACTTCATTTAATTAATTACGGATGACTTCTCATTTAATTAAATAACTTTTTTTAATTAATTAGAAGTGAGTACTCTATTTAATTAAATAACTTTGTTTAATTAATTAGAAGTAAGTACTGCATTTAATTAAATAATTTTGTTTAATTATTTCAAATTTTTTTTTAAATCTAGTCAACTCAAGTCAACCATGGTCAAATCTGATCAACTTTTGGTCAAACTTGATCTTTGCGTATGTGAATATGAGTAAATGTGAGTATGAATTCCAACAACTATTCTATGCATATTCTCATTCAACCTTTCAAAATGAAGAGATGAGGGTCTGTTAAATAGACTTTTCTGAAATTCATCAATGGTTGAGATCAATTTTAATCAACGATCAGGATTAAAGGTGAAGTTCAATCATAAAGGGAGTTTTCTAAATTAAAGGAAGTTAACAGATTTAATTTGAGTTAAATAAGGAGTTAACTGGTTCAATTTGAGTAGATAAAGGAGTTAACTGATTTAACTCATTTTTTATCAATAATAAATTGAAAATTTCCGTTTTTGAACTGAAGAGAGATTTTGTTGAGATATTTAATTTAATAAAATTAGATATGCTCTCATAATTACCTTTTCTATTTAATTAAATAATCTTTAATTAATTAGAGACACTTTTCTTATTTAATTAAATAGCCTCATTTAATTAATTAAGAATGGGTTCTCATTTAATTAAATAACTTTGTTTAATTAATTAGAAGTAAGTACTCCATTTAATCAAATAATTTTTTAAAAATAATTTTAAATTATTTTCAAAACTAGTCAACTCAAGTCAATTGTGGCTAAATCTGGTCAACTTTTGATCAAATTTGATCTTTGCATATGTGAATATGAGCAAATGTGAGAATGAATTCCAGCAACAATTCGATGTAAATTTTGATTGAACTGTTCAAAATGAAGAGATGAGGTTCTCTTAAATAGATTTTCCTGAAATTCATTGACAGTTGAGATCAGTTTCAATCAACGGTCAGGATTAAAGGTGAAGTTCAGTCATAAAGGGAGATTTCCAAATTAAATGGAGTTAATAGATTTAATTTGACTAAAATAAGGAGTTAACTGATTCAATTTGAGTAGAAAAAGGAGTTAACTGCTTTAACTCATTTTTGATCAATAGTAAACTTGAAATTTCCCTTTTTGAACTGAAGAGAGATTTTGTTGAGATATTTAATTTAATAAAATGAGATATGATCTCATAATTACTTTTTCTATTTAATTAAATAATCTTAATTAATTAGAGACACTTTTCTTATTTAATTAAATAACTTCATTTAATTAATTAGGAATGACTTCTCATTTAATTAAATAACTTTGTTTAATTAATTAGTACTCCATTTAATTAAATAATTTTGTTTAATTATTTCAAAATTCTTTTCAAAACTAGTCAACTCAAGTCAACCGTGGTTAAATCTGGTCAACTTTTGGTCAAACTTGATCTTTGCATATGTGAATATGAGCAAATGTGAGTATGAATTCTAGCAACAATTCGATACAAATTCTCATTCAACCTTTCAAAATAAAGAGATGAGGGTCTCTTAAATAGACTTTCTTGGAATTCATCAACGGTTGAGATCGATTTCAATCAAGGGTTAGGATTATAGGTGAAGTTCAATCATAAAGAGAGATTTCCAAATGAAAGGGAGTTAACAAATTTAATTTGAGTAAAATAACAAGTTAACTGATTCAATTTGAGTAGAAAACGGAGTCAACTGATTTAAAACATTTTTGATCAATAATGAACTAGAAATTTCCCTTTTTGAATTGAAGAGAGATTTTGTTGAGATATTTAATTTAATAAAATGAGATATGCTCTCATAATTACATTTTTTATTTAATTAAATAATCTTTAATTAATTAGAGACACTTTTCTTATTTAATTAAATAACTTCATTTAATTAATTAGGAATGGCTTCTCATTTAATTAAATAACTTTGTTTAATTAATTAGATGTAAGTAGTCCATTTAATTAAATAATTTTGTTTAATTATTTCAAAAAAAATTTCAAAACTAGTCAACTCAAGTCAACTGTGGTTAAATTTGGTCAACTTTTGGTCAAACTTTATCTTTGCGTATGTGAATATGACCAAATTCGAGTATGAATTTCAGCAACAATTCGATGCAAATTCTCATTCAACCTTTCAAAATGAAGAGATGAGGGTCTCTTAAATAGACTTTCTTGGAATTCATCAACGGTTTAGATCGATTTCAATCAACGGTCAGGATTAAAGGTGAAGTTTAGTCATAAAGGGAGATTTCCAAATTAAAGGGAGTTAATAGATTTAATTTGAGTAAAATAAGGAGTTAACTGATTCAATTTGAGTAGAAAAATGAGTTAACTCATTTAACTCATTTTTTATCAATAGTGAACTCAAAATTTTCTTTTTTGAACTGAAGAGAGATTTTGTTGATGTAATGCCCTGCCAAGGGATTCAAAGAATTAATCCAAAGTTTGCCAAACAATTTTTTTTTTAAGACATGAAAGTAAAACCATTCGCAACATCTGCAGAAGCAATAGTAATATCCAACTGAAAGTAAACATAACATAACAGATTACATTCTTTAAAGATCCCTTAACGTTGAATTACTTGAAAATCAACCATTCATCTAACATCACATTCTTATGAAATAACAATGATACATCCAACATTTTTAAACCATATACAAGTGTCATTTTTGTAACTACATTTTAGTTTAGCTCAATCATCCACTATACATGATACAAGGTATGAAAAGTTTAAAAGAATAAACATCTGTGTAAATAAAGTACATCATCATCTAATATTAATTCATGATGCATTTAATGTAAATGAAACCACATGTCATACATGATACATCATCTCAAAAGACATAATCATCCATCATGGAAGATAACCACATATCACAAACATAAATAACTAAGTGCACGGTTCCTCCCAACCATAAATAGCATCATTAGACCATCGTAGATCCTAGCCATCCCTCTGTGCATAACATTATAAAGCACTGAAGAGATTATCGGTATTAACATAGTAGGAATGTCACTTCTAAAACATCCTACTAACATGCAAAGTAAAGCATAGGATACCATCATCTAACATATGCAATCATCAATATAAGAAACATACCAGTAAATACATCCATCATAAGGTATATCATCTATCATAATGATCCAAGAACAGAATGAAAATAAATACCAATCAAAAAATACTTCAGCCACAGTGTCTCAGACGAATCTCAAATGATAAGAGTGGAAAAACACTATCACCCGACCGCGTGGAACCTAAGTGGTCCACTCCCATTGTGCCGAGGAGATAATCTTAAGTCCCAAACAAGCTATCAAAAACACATAGCACAAATTTCTATAAGTGTAGGAATCCTAAAAGTATACTAACTCAAAGGTTCCAATCACAAAATCGACATCTAATTTCCAAAGGCACAACAATAAGTACACCACCAAAGGTATACAAAATCTATAAAGGAGACTCAGGCTACATACTAGAGAGTGTCATCACATGGCTACTTGAGTTACCTTGGACTGGTCTTTTATTAGTCCCTGGATTCTCAAGCGTTGAGTTACCTTAGACTGGTTACTCTGAACCCCAGACCCTCAACGTGGCACATGTGAAAACCAAGAGCCCTCTCAAGAAGACGAGGCACTCATTCCATCCTTAGTCTATACAAGCACTGAAGGCATGGGTTGTTCAAATATCTCTATCTTATCTTTTTAATGTGTTTCCCCCCATAAATTTTAATTACTAGATTATCACTTATTACATAACTTGCATTAGGTTACCTTGGTACTAACCACTTTGGGCCCCGGACCCCTATGTAAGCCACTCCTACAGTCATATACGTAAAAAACCTCTCCTAAGCACATAAATCCATAGTTGTGTCCCATATCACAACACTCATAAAGATCAAACTTGGTTCCTTAATAGGCAACCTGATAATAAGATGGTTCTCCCATCCAAGAACACATAAAAGCTCCACAAAATATACCTCATAAATATAATCTCCAACATGAATCACAATATCCATTGGTTCTTATCAAGCAACCAAGAATATCTCAAAATAATATTGATCAAAGACTCCAAAATAGTTAAGTCAAACATGTCAGAACATGACATCATCAAGAAATAAATCAACATCTCAGTCCCATCATGGCGACTGAAAAATAATCCAAAGATAACTAATCGATGACTCAAAAATGATTAGCTAGAGTGTCTTGTACACATACATCTCAGCTTCACACATGAAGACTGATAAGCAATAACAATCAGTAAATACAAACATTTCATAGAGCATACGATCGCATAACCATGGTTGGGTTTATAAAGATTAGAATTAAGACATCATCATGACATCACAATCATAACCCCCGAGCCTCTGGTAGATGTCCTATAACTAGTCAACACTAGTCAACCCAAAACTCAAAACAAGAAGCATATAGAATACACAATGCAGATACATGTTTTGGTTTATTAAAATCACATAGCCGAATAATGTGTAGAGCTTCAGTTTTCGTTTCAAATATAAATGTGTAAGGTTCTTCATTTGACCTACACGTCAACCCGTTTGTTTTTTCGATAACATTATCCTTCCATTACTTTAAAATAATATTTTAAGGATAACTTAAGAGTAAATACTTTACTCATTAAACTGATCATTACTGACCCTTAATTAAATTGTTCTCTTTATTTAACTATGATCTATATTCTAATTGATTAACTCTTCTCTAATGTTACTACAACTTTTTAAGATAATCAAATGATCATTATTTGTTAAATTATAAGAGAACCAATTATCAATCTTTGATTAAGAAGATTATAACTTTATTAAAGTGGTCAATTAACATAGGAACACAATCCATGATCCAGTAAAGTTTTAATAATACTTAATTAAATATTACTAAAACTTAAGTCTCTTGACTAAATCATCACCAACAACTATTAAAATATCTAAAGTCTTTATTCAAATCATAAGACTTATCAACTTCGATATAAATAATCTACAATCTCGTAAAAAGAATTATATCAATTAAATCTCTATTACATAATTTAATTATCAATTAAATCTAATTAACTCTCATTAATTGATTTAATTAATAATTGCATAACTATAGCAACGTTCCAATTAATATCAGTTGACTAATAACTAACTAGAATTCTATAAAATAAAAGTCAACTATAATTCAATACTCAAATGATCATATTAATAATTCAATAATAATATCTTGATAACATTTAATAACAAGTTAAATTGGAAATCTTATTAATAATTCTATAATAACCAAATTCATCACTTTTCAACAAAGTACCCATTAATAATAACAAGTTATAATAGACGCCCCGATATTAATATCCTCAAATAGTTTTCCCCTATGTATGTTGATTTTAAGAAATTCAATTAATTAATACTCCTCTAAATTATTAACCAATTCAAATTGATTAATATTATTTACAGAACTTCATTCATTAACTTTAATCCAGTTAATTAATAACTATTTATACCATTATTTAATTATTAGTTTGTTAGACCCAACAAATTTTAATAAATGATAAACTCATCAAACTATATTTTCATAAATCCCATTAGTTAATATTTAACTAACCTTTAAGGCATATCAATAATTTATTATCAATATAATAATTCAAATCATAGCTATGTTATAACAAGGTCAAAATGTAACAATGACCCATTGTCCAATATGAATAAAATTTGAGTCACTTAATTTTAAAATCATCTCGTAATATAAAATTACCATCTCTAAATTATTTAATATATATTTAATAGTATTTAATATACATTATAAAAAGTCCACTATATAAACTATATTAAAATCTCTTTTCTTTTAATTTTCTCTCATTTTAAAAATCCATTTGCTTAGATTGAATAATAATTAAGTACACTTCTTCTACTATTAACTAATCTTAATTAAATTTGATTTAATTAGATTAGATAATAAATCATATAAAACTAATGCATATTAATAAGATTTAATAAGGGAAGATTTAAATAATATCTTTAATTCATTCCATGCTTTGATATATTATTTTTGTGAAGTTTAAGCATAAAGAACTCTTGGTTATGGAAAAATGGAAAAATATCTGTCTTTGAATAAAATAGTCTCATTATGACGACCATATCTCTCTAATGAACCATTGGATCGGGTTGAAATTGAAATATGTTGGAGAGGGCCAAGTTGCGCCAATTTTGACCAAAGCGATCGAATAAATTCGATCACGATAAAAAGTTATGAATGACTGAGTTTGGGTCTATCCAAGGGGCAGCGACAGGACAATTTGTGATGAATTAAAAATTTTCTCTTAAAATAATTGTTCTCTAAATTTATCCAATTCTTCTAATAGGTCTGGCTTATAGTTTTAGAAACTATTTTTTTTAAGTCCATTAATAAATTTGATTCCAAATTGAACCCAAACCCATTTTAGATCTAATTATTTCTCCTTAATTGGATCTAGGGTTTTTTTATTGTTTTCTTCTTAACCAAATAACATATCTAGATTCCAATTTCAAAATTGCAGATCCAATCACAGAGAATATTCAGACACATATAGCAGACATGATGAAGACAGGAAGAGAAAGAGTGCAAATAAATTATGTGATTATCACGAGTGCACCTGGACACTGATGCTAATTTTCCATGCTTCAAAAGTCTATAGAGAATCCCTTCCTTCTCCAATATTCGCAATTCCTCCAAGATCCAAGCCAACTGAATCCTCCAAGTGACTAGAAGTGTTAGAAGAAGCATGAAAGCATATAGAAGCATATGAGCATGAAGGAGCATATGAGCATGAGGAAGAATATGAGCATGTAAGCTTGGAGCTTCCATTTTTAGCTTGAAGCTTGTAGCTTATAGCTTCCATTAAGCTTTTATTTAAGCTTTCATTCAGCTTGTCCAAACACACTAGGAGAGCCTCTATTTAAAGGCCTCTAAGATGCATCTAAAGTGTCTGTAAAAATAACTAGAAGATAAGTATGACAACCAAGCATGGGTCTTCTCCAACCTTCTAGATAAGTCTTAAGGTTGTAGACACCATGTGCTCAAATAAAATGCTAACTCCTAAGTGTAGACAACTTATGCATTCTTAGAGTGCAAACCCTTATGTTCTCTACATGACAACTCTCGAGAATTTGCCAACTCCTATGTGAGCAAATATTAAAATAATGCACATTAATTAATATAATATTTACTTTACTCTTTCTAATTTAATTTATTTATTTATTAAATCTCATGCACTAACTTTAATAATTTCACTTTTCAATCTTAATATATTTATATTTTAATCACATGAGATCTAGAATCTTTTAATAATTTTAATATATTTTTCACTTTTAAATTTCATTTTCCAAAACTTAATTGCTAAAATATTTATTAGCTTTAATAATAATATTATTTAGTCATTTATTTAAAAATGAACATTAAATATATTATTATTAAAATAAATATTGTCACATTCCAAATTTAAACTTTAAACTTTTATTTTTAAATTTAATTATTTTATTCTATTAATTTATCAATTAATTAAATAAAATAAATATTAAAATATCATATTAATTTTTTATTTAATTAAATCTTTTAATTAGGCTTAATTAATAAAAAATACTCCAAAGACTCACAAGGTAAAAATATGAAAACCCATCATAGCCAAAATACATACAAAATCAAATCAAGGGTTAATATCACGAATTACGTCATCCGACGTATTCAGAGGGTACTCAACTCAGATGCTTATCCTAATTTTTTAATTAAGACAAATGGCTTAAAGGGTTTGAATTTGGACTTGAGAATTATCTCCCCTCTCTTATTATTGAGATAATGTGATAGGGTACGCTCATCCTGACAATTCAGGAAAGTCGATACCCGATACTTGCAACCTGTATAAAAAATCATACATGTACAAGCACAATATATACTAATTAAACAAGCAATGGCAGAAAGTGGTGCATCGTGTAGATCCTAACTAGCAGGTGATTACGACTCCCTTCCTTAACCACATCAAACACGTCATACATAAGAACAAACATGCACACCATACACATGCAAGTATGGGGTAAGTATTTATAAGAAACACATATGATAATAAAAATCATGTAGCTAATAACTATCAATAATTGAAATCACTAAAAATAATCATCATGCATACATGAAATATAAAGTCTAAGTGATCTCATCACATATTAAACTGAATCCATAGCACAATATCTAATAGTCTCAAAACAATGTTGTTAACCATCAACATAAAACTAGCTCTAAAAGAGTTCAACAATGTTAGCAAAAATGTGAACTAGGGGTGGGCACTACAATTGAGATGTTTAATTTAATAAAATGAGCTATGCTCTCATAATTACTTTTTCTATATAATTAAGTAATCTTTAATTAATTAGAGACACTTTTCTCATTTAATTAAATAACTTCATTTAATTAATTAGGAATGGCTTCTCATTTAATTAAATAACTTTGATTAATTAATTAGAAGTAAGTACTCCATTTAATTAAATAATTTTATTTAATTATTTCAAAATTCTTTTCGAAACTAATCAACTCAAGTCAACCGTGGTTAAATCTGATCAACTTTTGGTCAAACCTGATCTTTGCGTATGTCAATATGAGAAAATCTGAGTATGAATTCTAACAACAATTCAATGCAAATTCTCATTCAACCTTTCAAAATGAATAGAAGAGGGTCTCTTAAATAGACTTTCTTATAATTCATCAACGGTTGAGATCGATTTCAATCAACGGTCAAGATTAAAGGTGAAGTTCAGTCATAAAGAGAGATTTCCAAATTAAAGAGAGTTAACAAATTTAATTTGAGTAAAATAAGGAGTTAAATGATTCAATTTGAATAGAAAAAGGAGTTAACTAATTTAACTCATTTTTTATCAATAGTGAACTGGAAATTTCCCTTTTTGAACTGAAGAGAGATTTTGTTGAGATATTTAATTTAATAAAATGAGATATGCTCTCATAATTACTTTTTCTATTTAATTAAATAATCTTTAATTAATTAGAGACACTTTTCTTATTTAATTAAATAACTTCACTTAATTAATTAGGAATGGCTTCTCATTTAATTAAATAACTTTGTTTAATTAATTAGAAGTAAGTACTCCATTTAATTAAATAATTTCCTTTAATTATTTCAAAATTCTTTTCGAAACTAGTCAACTCAAGTCAAGCATATTTAAATCTGGTCAACTTTTGGTCAAACTTGATCTTTGCGTATGTTAATATGAGCAAATGTGAGTATGAATTCCAACAACAATTCAATGCAAATTCTCATTCAACTTTTCAAAATGAAGAGATGGGGGTCTCTTAAATAGACTTTCCTAGAATTCATCAACGGTTGAGATCGATCTCAAACAACGGTCAAGATCAAAGGTCAAGTTCAGTTATAAATGGAGATTTTTAAATTAAAAGGAGTTAACAGATTTAATTTGAGTAAAATAAAGAGTTAATTTATTCAATTTGAGTAGAAAAAGGAGTCAACTGATTTAACTCATTTTTTATCAATAGTGAACTGAAAATTTCCCCTTTTGAACTGCAGAGAAATTTTGTTGAGATATTTAATTTAATAAAATGAGATATGCTCTCATAATTAATTTTTCTATTTAATTAAATAATCTTTAATTAATTAGAGACAATTTTCTTATTTAATTAAATAACTTCATTTAATTAATTAGGAATGGCTTCTCATTTAATTAAATAACTTTGTTTAATTAATTCGAAATAAGTACTCCATTTAATTAAATAATTTTGTTTAATTATTTCAAAATTCTTTTCGAAATTAGTCAACTCAAGTCAACCGTGATTAAATCTGGTCAACTTTTGGTCAAACTTGATCTTTGCATATGTGAATATGAGCAAATGTGAGTATGAATTCTAGCAACAATTCGATGCAAATTCTCATTCAACCTTTCAAAATGAAGAGATGAGGGTCTCTTAAATAGACTTTCCTGGAATTCATCAACAGTTGAGATTGATTTCAATCAACGGTCAAGATAAAAAAGTGAAGTTCAGTCATAAAGGGAGATTTCCAAATTATAGGGAGTTAACAGATTTAATTTGAGTAAAATAAGGAGTTAACTGATTCAATTGGAGTAGAAAAAGGAGTTAACTGATTTAACTCATTTTTTATCAATAGTGAATTTGAAATTTCCCTTTTTGAACTAAAGAGAGATTTTGTTGAGATATTTAATTTCATAAAATGAGATATGCTCTCATAATTACTTTTTCTATTTAATTAAATAATCTTGAATTAATTAAAGACGCTTTTCTTATTTAATTAAATAACTTCATTTAATTAGTTAGGAATGGCTTCTCATTCAATTAAATAACATTGTTTAATTAATTAGAAGTACGTACTCAATTTAATTAAATAATTTTGTTTAATTATTTCAAAATTCTTTTCGAAAGTTGTCAACTCAAGTCAACCGTGGTTAAATCTCGTCAACTTCTGGTCAAACTTGATCTTTGCGTATGTGAATATGAGCAAATGTTAGTATGAATTCCAGCAGCAACTCGATGCAAATTCTCATTCGACCTTTCAAAATGAAGAGATGAGGGTCTCTTAAATAGACTTTCCTGGAATTCATCAACGGTTGAGATCGATTTCAATCAATGGTCAGGATTAAAGGTGAAGTTCAGTCATAAAGGGAGATTTCCAAATTAAAGGGAGTTAACATATTTAATTGGAGTAAAATAAGGAGTTAACTGATTCAATTTGAGTAGAAAAAAGAGTTGACTGATTTAACTCATTTTTTATCAATAGTGAATTGAAAATTTTCCTTTTTGAGCTGAAGATAGATTTTGTTGAGATATTTAATTTAATAAAATTAGATATGCTCTCATAATTACTTTTTCTATTTAATTAAATAATCTTTAATTAATTAGAGACACTTTTCTTATTTAATTAAATAACCTCATTTAATTACTTAAGAATGGCTTCTCATTTAATTAAATAACTTTGTTTAATTAATTAGAAGTAAGTAGTCCATTTAATTAAATAATTTTGTTTAATTATTTTAAAATTCTTTTCGAAACTAGTCAACTCAAGTCAACTGTGGTTAAATCTGGTCAACTTTTGGTCAAGCTTGATCTTTGCGTATGTGAATATGAGCAAATGTGAGTATGAATTCCAACAATAATTCGATACAAATTCTCATTCAACCTTTCAAAATGAAGAGATGAGGGTCTGTTAAATAGACTTTCTTAGAATTCATCAACGGTTGAGATTGATTCTAATCAACGGTCAAGTTTAAAGGTGAAGTTCAGTCATAAAGGGAGATTTCCAAATTAAAGGGAGTTAACAGATTTAATTTGAGCAAAATAAGGAGTTAACTGATTCAATTTGAGTAGAAAAAGGAGTTAACTGATTTAACTCATTTTTTATAAATAGTGAACTAAAAAAGTTTCTTTTTGAATTGAAGAGAGATTTTGTTGAGATATTTAGTTTAATAAAATGAAATATGCTCTCATAATTACTTTTTCTATTTAATTAATTAACTTCATTTAATTAATTAGGAATGGCTTCTCATTTAATTAAATAACTTTGTTTAATTGATTAGAAGTAAGTAGTCCATTTAATTAAATAATTTCGTTTAATTATTTCAAAATTCTTTTTGAAACTAGTCAACTCAAGTCAACCGTGCTTAAATCTTGTCAACTTTTGGTCAAACTTAATTTTTGCGTATGTGAATATGAGCAAATGTGAGTATGAATTCCAGCAAGAATTCAATGCAAATTCTCATTCAACCTTTCAAAATGAAGAGATGAGAGTCTCTTAAATAGACTTTTCTAGAATTCATCAACGGTTGAGATCGATTTCAATCAACGGTCGAGATTAAAGGTGAAATTTAGTCATAAAGGGAGATTTTCAAATTAAAAGGAGTTAACAGATGTAATTTGAGTAAAATAAGGATTTAACTTATTCAATTTGAGTAGAGAATGGAGTTAACTGATTTAACTCATTTTTGATCAATAGTGAACTGAAAATTTCCCTTTTTGAACTGAAGAGAGATTTTGTTGAGATATTTAATTTAATAAAATGAGATATGCTCTCATAATTACTTTTTTTATATAATTAAATAATCTTTAATTAATCAGAGACACTTTTCTTATTTAATTAAATAACTTCATTTAATTAGTTAGGAATGGCTTCTCATTTAATTAAATAACTTTGTTTAATTAATTAGAAGTAAATACTTCATTTAATTAAATAATCTTGTTTAATTATTTCAAAAAAAATTTTGAAACTAGTCAACTCAAGTCAACTGTGGTTAAATCTGATCAACTTTTGGTCAAACTTGATCTTTGCGTATGTGATTATGAGCAAATGTGAGTATGAATTCTAGCAACAATTCGATGCAAATTCTCATTCAACCTTTCAAAATGAAGAGATGAGGGTCTATTAAATAGACTTTTCTTGAATTCATTAATGGTTGAGATCGATTTCAATCAACGGTCAGGATTAAAGGTGAAGTTCAGTCATAAAGGGAGATTTCCAAATTAAAGGGAGTTAACAAATTTAATTTGAGTAAAATATGGAGTTAACTTATTCAATTTGAGTAGAAAAAAGAGTTAATTGATTTAACTCATTTTTGGTCAATAGTGAACTGGAAATTTCCTTTTTTGAACTGAAGAGATATTTTGTTGAGATATTTAATTTAATAAAATGAGATATGCTCTGATAATTACTTTTTCTATTTAATTAAGTAATCTTTAATTAATTAGAGACACTTTCCTTATTTAATTAAATAACTTTATTTAATTAGTTAGGAATGGCTTCTCATTTAATTAAATAACTTTGTTTAATTAATTAGAAGTGAGTACTCCATTTAATTAAATAATTTCGTTTAATTATTTCAAAATTTTTTTTGAAACTAGTCAACTCAAGTCAACCATGTTAAAATTTGGTCAACTTTTGGTCAAAATTGATTTTTGCGTATGTGAATATGAGAAAATGTGAGTATGAATTCTAGCAACAATTCAATACAAATTCTCATTCATCCTTTCAAAATGAATAGATGAGGTTCTCTTAAATAGACTTTCCTGAAATTCATCAACGATTGAAATCGATTTCAATCAACGGTCAGGATTAAAGGTGAATTTCAGTCATAAAGGAAGATTTCTAACTTAAAGGGAGTTAACAAATTTAATTTGAGTAAAATAAAGAGTTAATTGATTCAATTTGAGTAGAAAAAAGAGTTAACTCATTTAAATCATTTTTTATCGATAGTGAACTGGAAATTTTCCTTTTTGAACTGAAGAGATGTAATGGCCCGCCAAGGGTTCCAAAGAATTAAGCTAGAATTTCACTAAGTTTAGTAGAATTTTTTTTTTTTTGAAAATAAATACCATATATATAACTCATGCACAATAACGGAAGCAATAGCATTTTCCATCATAACATACATAACATATTAACTTCTTTAAGATCCCTTAACGTTGAATTACATACATGAATCCATCTAGTACAACATCCACATGAAATAATAATGATAAGTCCAATGTTTATACATTACATTTCAAATACTCAATCATCCACTGGTCATGTCACAGGGTATGACAACTTCAAAAACTATACATACATAGAATAAGGTACACCATCCTATTCTAATCCATGATACATCAAAGTAGAGATAATCACATGATACAAAAACATATACATCCATCATAAAGATCAAACATAATAAACTAAGTGCACGGTTCCTCCCAACCGTCAATAACATCATTAAACCATCATGGATCTTAGCCATCCCTCTGTGCGTAACATTCCAAATCAACGAAGAGATCATCGGTATTACATAGTAGGAATGTCACTCCTAATATATACAATATCATATGTAGAAAGTAATCTAATATGCAAATAAAAGCATAAGATAACATCATCTAACATATGCTAATCATCAATGAAAAAAGATACATATCCACTGTCATAAAGGATGCATCAGCCATGATGTCTCAATGAATCTCAAAATGATAAGAGTGGAAAATACACTACCACCCGACCGCGTGGTACCTAAGTGGTCCACTCCCACCATGCTAAGGAGATAATCTCAAGTCCCAAATAGGCTATCAAAATCACATAACACATCTCTATAAGTCCAGGAATCCTAAAAGTATACTAACTCAAGGTTTCAAACAAAAAATATGACATCTAATCCCAGAGGCACACAAGGACATGTAGGAACCTACTATGCAAGCGAGAAAGTGTCATCGCAATTATCACGTACAAGTTACCCTGGCAGTTAGCTAAACTCCACGGGTCCATACTGATTTCATGCGGCCACTAGTATCCTCTCATACTAATGAGGCATACTACGGAATGCAAGGTCGCAACCATGCGTCTCACTACTCCCATCCTAGCCTATACAAGCACTCAAGGCATGGGCGAGAACAAAACACTTATCTTTTTAGGTTCATTAAGTTAGTATTAGGTGTGAATGTTATCACTTATTAATCCAACTTACAATGAGTTACCCTGGCAGCCTCTTAAGGCTCCGACCCCCATTGCAAGCCACTTCCCATCACTACATGTAGATATCCTACCCTAATGCTCATGGACTCATAAATCTCAAAATCACAAAAGATAAACTATAAAATCATCAAATATGCATAAAAGCATCAAATCTCCATGAGCTAACATCCATAGAAAATCATGAACACAACAGATCTCTATTGGCAACTGAAGTATCACTGATAATCAAATATTCAGTGGTTCTCAATAACCAAAATATATATCTCAATCATACTAATCGAAGACTCCAAAAATGGTTGGGTCAAACATGTCACATCATGACATCACCAAGAATAAATCCACATTTCAGTCTCATCATGGTGACTAGAAAATAACCAAGGATAACTTATCGATGACCAAAATAATGGTTAAGTCAAGTGTCTCATACATAAGAATCTCAACTATAACAATCAATAATCACAACCAATACATAGAGCATTCCATTACATAACCATGGTTGGGTTTATAAAGATCGAGATTAAAACATCATCATGTCACCACAATCACATAACCCCCAAGCCTCTGGTAGACATCCTATACTGGTCAACACTAATCAACCCAAAAACCAAAACAATAGCATAAAGAATATACAATGTAAACACATGTTTTGGTTTTACAACTTGAATTGTAGAGATCTCAGTTTAAGTTCCCAAGTTTGAAGAATGAATGGAGAAACACTCATATTGTTTTTGGATATAAGTTTTCCTTAACAGAACTAAAAAAAATCCATTTTCCAATTTATAATATTTGTTTGATACATCTCCCACCAAACTATAAATTTCTTATTTAATAATTTAAAACAATTAAATTATTAAATAGTTAAAAGTTATTAAATAGTCACCTTTATGAAAATAAATCTTCAATATAAATCATTGATCAAATAATAATAACTTAAATTTATAAATAACTTATTTACATATTACATATATATATATATATATATATATATATATATATTATATATATACATATATATATATATATATATATATGTAATATATATATATATGTATATATGTAATATATATATATATGTATATATGTAATATATATATATGTATATATGTAATATATATATATATGTATATATATATGTATATATATATATATATATATATATATATATATATATATGTAATATGTAAATAAGTTATTTATAAATTTAAGTTATTATTATTTGATCAATGATTTATATTGAAGATTTATTTTCATAAAGGTGACTCTTTAATAACTTTTAACTATTTAATAATTTAATTATTTTAAATTATTAAATAAGAAATTTATAGTTTGGTGGGGGATGTATCAAACAAATATTATAAATTGAAAAATGGATTTTTTTTAGTTCTGTTAAGGAAAACTTCTATCCAAAAATAATATGAGTGTTTCTATATATATATATATATATATATATATATATATATATATATATATATATATATACATACATACATATGTTAATATATTAATACATTTTAATAAAATCGATTTAACAATTTTGATTGACACCATATTATATAGCAATGTGAATCGATTGTTTACAAACGTTTTAACATAACGTTTATTTTGCATAACATTAACATCAATTAAACCCCCCCCCCCCCCCCCTCCAAACTCTTTTTGTGGTACGCAGTACCTGCGGTCACAGGCACTGCGCTAACAGCGGGTATGTAGTACCCCTGTCACCGCAGACCTGCGACAACAGGTCTCTGCCTTTCGCAGGTGTGGGGTATGAATCGTGCCTAGGGCATTATAATATACACTTGTTTCATACAATATGAATCGCGATGCGATTTATTAAATTGCTCACTATGATTTATCAATCGCTCAATTCGATGCATTATATATAAATATACATAGGTATATATATATCTGTGTGTGTGTGTGTGTGTGTGTGTGTGTGTGTGTGTGTGTGTGTGTGTGTGTGTGTGTGTGTGTGTGTGTAATAAAATTTTATAATAGATCCATAATAAATGTATACATATGCATATATATATCTATGCAGATCTGAATATATAACCATGTATGTTTTTTTTTTTTTTACAAAGATTATATCTACAATTATGAATGCATATAAAATTCTCCAATAAAATTAATCTACCCATATTGAGAATGCATATAAATATGAAACTTCTTAGAAGACATATGGAAGACATGAAGAAGACAGGGAATGTGAGATGCGAAAATAGCATAATTAAAATCACAAGAATCTACTCGAATTCTGATGCTAAATCGCTCTTCCTCAGAAAATCCACAGAGCAAGCTCCTCCCTTCTTCAAAATTCTTGAGTTCTCCAATGCTGCAATTGCTCTCCCAATGCTATGTCTAAGCTTCTATGAATGCTTGAACATAAAGAGCTTTCAGGAAACATCTAGAATGCTTCTCGAAACAGCTGGAAGGTGTCACCAACTAAGCATGGGTCTTTTCCAACCTTCAAGATGAGTCATAGGGTTGTAGACACCATGTGCTTAATTGATGCACTAACCCTCATGTTGTTGACAAATGAGAAATAGAGAAGTGCGTTAATTCCCATGTAAGCTTATAGCTCCAATTTACTTTTTATATAATTTCTATTTAAATATTTATAACTTTCATTTTAACGTAATAACTTTTATTATTATTTATTTGTTACTTTATTATTATTTTATAATTATTATTAATTTTAATTTCTAATTTTTTTTATTTAATTCATTTTTCCTCAATAATTCACATTTAATTAATTATAATCAAAATATCAAATAACATTATATTTTATATTAATTTTCTCAAATCATTAATATATTAATTAAATCTATTTATTAAGACTTAATTAATAGATAATTCACCATAGACCTCCAAGATAGAATATAAAAACCCGTCGTAGAGCAAATCACTCAAAATCAGTTTAAAGGGTTAAAAATCACGAATTATGTCATCTGACACATTCGATGGGTAAAATATCCAGATACTTGTCCTACCTCACGAGGACAATTGGTTTAAGGGTTTGGGATTTGGACTTGAGAATTTAACTCCCTTCTCTTATCATTGAGATAGTATAATAGGGTATGGCCATCCTGGCAATTCAGGGAAGTCGATACCCGATACCTGCAACTTGCAGAAAAACCATGCATGTACATATAATATATATATAATGCAAAGCTAAAAAGACAATGGAAGAAAGTGGTGCATCGTGTAGATCCCGACTAAGCAGGTGACTATGACTCCTTTCTTTAACCACAACAGAAATGCCATACAATAAGAAAATACGCACACCATACACATGCAAGTATGGGGTAAGTATCCATAACAAAACACATAAGATAATAAACCATCCATCTAATCATCAATAATAATTGAAAACAATGTAATGATCATCATGTATGCATAAAATGTAAAGTCTAAATGATCTTATCTTATAACCACTGAATCCATAACATAATATCTGATAATGTCAAAACAATACCACTAATCTATCAACATAAAACTAGTCTATCATAGTCTGATAATATTAACAATGTCCAGAAAACATGTGAACGAGGGTAGGCACTACAAGAGAGATTTTGTTGAGATATTTAATTTGATAAAATGAGATATGCTCTCATAATTACTTTTTCTATTTAATTAAATAAACTTTAATTAATTAGAGACACTTTTCTTATTTAATTAAATAACTTCATTTAATTAATTAGGAATAGCTTCTCATTTAATTAAATAACTTTGTTTAATTAATTAGAAGTAAGTACTCCATTTAATTAAATAATTTGGTTTAATTAATTCAAAATACTTTATGAAACTAGTCAACTCAAGTCAACCGTGGTTAAATCTGGTCAACTTTTGATCAAACTTGATCTTTGCGTATGTGAATATGACAAAATATGAGTATGAATTCCAACAACAAATCGATGCAAATTCTCATTCAACCTTTCAAACCTAAGAGATGAGGGTCTCTTAAATAGACTTTCCTAGAATTCATCAACAATTGAGATCAATTTTAATCAACGGTCAGGATTAAAGGTGAACTTCAGTAATAAATGGAGATTTCCAAATTAAAGGAAGTTAACAGATTTAATTAGAGTAAAATAAGGAGTTAATTGATTCAATTTGAGTAGAAAAAGGAGTTAACTGATTTAACTCATTTTTTATCAATAGTGAACTGAAAATTTCCCTTTTTGAATAGAAGAGAGATTTTGTTGAGATATTTAATTTAACAAAATTAGATATGCTCTCATAATTACTTTTTTTATTTAATTAAATAATCTTTAATTAATTAGAGACACTTTTCTTATTTAATTAAATAAGTTCATTTAATTAATTAGGAATGGCTTCTCATTTAATTAAATAACTTTTTTAATTAATTAGATGTAAGTACTCCATTTAATTAAATAATTTCATTTAATTATTTCAAAATTCTTTTCAAAACTAGTCAACTCATTTCAACTGTGGTTAAATTTGGTCAACTTTTTGTCAAACTTAATCTTTGCGTATGTGAATATGAGCAAATGTGAGTATGAATTCTAGCAACAATGCGATGCAAATTCTCATTCAACTTTTCAAAATGAAGAGATGAGGGTCTCTTAAATAGACTTTCTTGGAATTCATCAACGGTTGAGATTTTTTTCAATTCACTATCAGGATTAAAGGAAAAGTTCAATCATAAAGAGAGATTTCAAACTTAAAGGGAGTTAACAGATTTAATTTGAGAAAAATAAGGAGTTAACTGATTCAATTTGAGTAGAAAAAAGAGTTAACTGATTTAACTCATTTTTTATCAATAGTGCACTGAAAATTTCCCTTTTTGAACTGAAGAGGGATTTTGTTGAGGTATTTAATTTAATAAAATAAGATATGCTCTCATAATTATTTTTTCTATCTACTTAAATAATCTTTAATTAATCAGAGACACTTTTCTTATTTAATTAAATAACTTCATTTAATTAATTAGGAATGGCTTCTCATTTAATTAAATAACTTTGTTTAATTAATTAGAAGTAAGTACTCCATTTAATTAAATAATTTTATTTAATTATTTCAATTTTTTTCAAAACTAGTCAACTCAAGTCAACCGTGGTTAAATGTGGTCAACCTTTTGTCAAACTTGATCTTTGCGTATGTGAATATGAGCAAATGTGAGTATGAATTCCAACAACAATTCGATGCAAATTCTCATTCAACCTTTCAAAATAAAGAGACGAGGGTGTCTTAAATAAGCTTTCTTGGAATTCATCAACGGTTGAGATCGATTTCAATCAACGGTCAGGATTAAAGGTGAAGTTTTGTCATAAAGGGAGATTTCTAAATTATAGGAAGTTAGCAGATTTAATTTGAGTAAAATAATGAGTTAACTGATTCAATTTGAGTAGAAAAACGAGTTAAGTCATTTAACTCATTTTTTATCAATAGTGAATTGGAAATTTCCCTTTCTGAACTAAAGAGAGATTTTGTTGAGATATTTAATTTAATAAAATGAGATATGCTCTCATAATTACTTTCTCTATTTAATTAAATAATCTTTAATTAATTAGAGACAATTTTATTATTTAATTAAATAATTTCATTTAATTAATTAGGATTAGCTTCTCATTTAATTAAATAACCTTGTTTAATCAATTAGAAGTACTCCATTTAATTAAATAATTTTGTTTAATTATATTAAAATTATTTTTGAAACTTATCAACTCAAGTCAACCATGGTTAAATTTGGTCAACTTTTGGTCAAACTTGATCTTTGCGTATGTGAATATGAGCAAATGTGAGTATGAATTCTAGCAACAATTTGATTCAAATTCTCATTCCAACTTTCAAAATGAAGAGATAAGGGTCTCTTAAATAGAGTTTCCTAGAATTCATCAACGGTTGAGATCGATTTCAATCAACAGTCAGGATGAAAGGTAAAGTTCAGTCATAAAGGGAGATTTCCAAATTAAAGGAAGTTAACAGATTTAAATTGAGTAAAATAAGGAGTTAACTGATTCAATTTTAGAAGAAAAAGGAGTTAACTCATTTAACTCATTTTTTTATCAAATGTTAAACTAAAAATTTCCCTATTTGAACTAAAGAGAAATTTTGTTGAGATATTTAATTTAATAAAATAAGATATGCTCTGATAATTAATTTTTCCATTTAATTAAATAATCTTTAATTAATTAGAGACACTTTTCTTATTTAATTAAATAACTTCACTTAATTAATTAGGAATGGCTTCTCATTTAATTAAATAACTTTGTTTAATTAATTAGAAGTAAGTACTCCATTTAATTAAATAATTTCAATTAATTATTTCAAAAAAAAATTTGAAACTAGTCAACTCAAGTCAACCGTAGTTAAATCTGGTCAACTTTTGGTCAAACTTGATCTTTGCGTATGTGAATATGAGCAAATGTGAGTATGAATTTCAGCAACAATTCAATGCAAATTCTCATTCAACCTTTCAAAATGAAGAGATGAGGGTCTCTTAAATAGACTTTCCTAAAATTCATCAACGGTTGAGATCGATTTCAATCAATGGTAAGGATTAAAGGTGAAGTTCAGTCATAAAGGGAGATTTCCAAATTAAAGAGATTTAATAGATTTAATTTGAGTAAAATAAGGAGTTAACTGATTCAATTTGAGTAGAAAAATGAGTTAACTGATTTAACTCATTTTTGATCAATAGTGAACTGAAAATTTCCCTTTTTGAACTCAAGAGAGATTTTGTTGAGATATTTAATTTAATAAAATGAGATATACTCTCATAATTACTTTTTCTATTTAATTAAATAATCTTTAATTAATTCGAGGCACTTTTTTTATTTAATTAAATAACTTCATTTAATTAATTAGGAATGGCTTCTCATTTAATTAAATAACTTTTTTTAATAATTAGAAGTAAGTACTCCATTTAATTAAATAATTTTATTTAATTATTTCAAAATTCTTTTCGAAACTAGGCAACTCAAGTCAATTGTAGTTAAATTTGGTCAACTTTTGGTCAAACTTGATCTTTGCGTATGTGAATATATGCAAATGAGAGTATGAATTCCAGCAACAATACAATGCAAATTCTCATTCAACCTTTCAAAATGAAGAGATGAGGGTCTTTTAAATAAACTTTCCTGAAATTCATCGACTATTTAGATCGATTTCAATCAACGATCAGGATTAAAGATGAAGTTCAGTCATAAAGGAAGATTTCCAAATTAAAGGGAGTTAACAGATTTAATTTGAGTAAAATAAGGAGTTAGCAGATTCAATTTGATTAGAAAAAAGAGTTAACTAATTTAACTCATTTTTGATCAATAGTGAACTCAAAATTTTCCTTTTTCAACTAAAAAGAGATTTTGTTGAGATATTTAATTTAATAAAATGAGATATGCTCTCATAATTACTTTTTCTATTTAATTAAATAATTTTTAATTAATTCGAGACACTTTTCTTATTTAATGAAATGAATTCATTTAATTAATTAGGAATGACTTCTCATTTAATTAAATAACTTTTTTAAATTAATTAGAAGTAAGTACTCCATTTAATTAAATAATTTCATTTAATTATTTAAAAATTCTTTTTGAAACTAGTCAACTCAATTCAATCGTAGTTAAATCTGGTCAACTTGTGGTCAAACTTGATATTTGCATATGTGAATATGAGCAAATGTGAGTATGAATTTCAGCAACAATTCGATGCAAATTTTAATTCAACCTTTCAAAATGAAGAGATGAGGGTCTCTTAGATAGACTTTCCTGAAATTCATCAACGGTTGAGATAGATTTCAATCAACGGTAAGGATTAAAGGTGAAGTTCAGTCATAAACGGAGATTTCCAAATTAAAGTTAATTAACAGATTTAATTTGAGTAAAAAAAGGAGTTAAATGATTCAATTTGAGTAGAAAGAGGAGTTAACTGTTTTAATTCATTTTTGATCTATAGTGAACTGAAAATTTTCCTTTTTGAACTGAAGAGAGATTTTGTTGAGATATTTAATTTAATAAAATGAGATATGCTCTCATAATTACTTTTTCTATTTAATTAAATAATCTTTAATTAATTAGAGACAGATTTCTTGTTTAATTAAATAACTTCATTTAATTAATTAGGAATGGCTTCTCATTTAATTAAATAACTTTGTTTAATTAATTCGAAATAAGTATTCCATTTAATTAAATAATTTCATTTATTTATTTTAAAATTAGTTTCGAAACTAGATAACTCAAGTCAACCATGGTTAAATTTGGTCATCTTTTGGTCAAACTTGATCTTTGCGTATGTGAATATGAGCAAATGTGAGTATGAATTCACTTTTCAAAATGAAGAGATAAGGGTCTCTTAAATAGAGTTTCTTAGAATTCATCAATGGTTGAGTTCGATTTCAATCAACAGTCAGGATTAAAGGTGAAGTTCTGTCATAAAGCGAGATTTTCAAATTAAAGGGAGTTAACAGATTTAATTTGAGTAAAATAAATAGCTAACTGATTCAATTTGAGCAGAAAAAGGAGTTAACTCATTTAACTCATTTTTTATCAAATGTTGAACTAAAAATTTCTCTTTTTGAACTAAAAAGAGATTTTGTTGAGATATTTAATTTAATAAAATGATATATGCTCTCATTTTTCTATATAATTAAATAATCTTTAATTAATCAGAGACACTTTTCTTATTTAATTAAATAACTTCATTTAATTAGTTAAGAATGGCTTCTCATTTAATTAAATAACTTTGTTTAATTAATTAGAAGTAAATACTTCATTTAATTAAATAATTTCATTTAATTATTTCAAAATTCTTTTCAAAACTAGTGAACTCAAGTCAATCGTAGTTAAATCTGGTCAACTTTTGCTCAAACTTGATATTTGCGAATGTGAATATGAGCAAGTGTGAGTATGAATTCCAGCAACAATTCGATGCAAATTCTAATTCAACCTTTCAAAATGAAGAGATGAGGGTCTGTTAAATAGAGTTTCCTGGAATTCATCAACAGTTGAGATCAATTTCAATCAACGGTCAGGATTAAAGGTGAGGTTCAGTCATAAAGGGAGATTTCCAAATTAAAGGGTGTTAACAGATTTAATTTGAGTAAAATAAGGAGTTAATTGATTCAATTTGAGTAGAAAGAGGAGTTAACTGATTTAACTCATTTTTTATCAATAGTGAACTTCAAATTTCCCTTTTTGAACTGAAGAGAGATTTTGTTGAGATATTTAATTTAATAAAATGAGATATGCTCTCATAATTACTTTTTCTATTTAATTGAATAATCTTTAATTAATTCGAGGCACTTTTCTTATTTAATTAAATAACTTCATTTAATTAATTGCGAATGTCTTTTCATTTAATTAAATAACTTTGTTTAGTTAATTAGAAGTAAGTACTCCATTTAATTAAATAATTTCGTTTAATTATTTGAAAATTCTTTTTGAAACAGGTCAACTCAAGTCAATCGTGGTTAAATCTGGTCAACTATTGGTCAAACTTGATATTTGTGTATGTGAATATGAGCAAATGTGAGTATGAATTTCAACAACAATTCAATGCAAATTTTAATTCAACCTTTCAAAATGAAGAGATGAGGGTCTCTTAAATAGACTTTCTTGGAATTCATAAACGGTTGAGATCGATTTCAATCAACGATCAGGATTAAAGGTGAAGTTTAGTAATAAAGGGAGATTTCCAAATTAAAGGGAATTAACAGATTTAATTTGAGTAAACTAAGGAGTTAACTGATTCAATTTGAGTAGAAAGAGGAGTTAACTGTTTTAACTCATTTTTGATCAATAGTGAACTAGAAATTTCCCTTTTTGAACTGAAGAGAGATTTTGTTGAGATATTTAATTTAATAAAATGAGATATGCTCTCATAATTACTTTTTCTATTTAACTAAATAATCTTTAATTAATTCGAAGCACTTTTACTTCATTTAAATAATTAGGAATGGCTTCTCATTTAATTAAATACTTTTTTTTAATTAATTAGAAGTAAGTACTCCATTTAATTAAATAATTTCATTTAATTATTTTAAATTTTTTTTCGAAACTAGTCAACTCAAGTCAATCGTAGTTAAATCTGGTCAACTTTTGGTCAAACTTAATCTTTGCGTATGTGAATATGAGCAAATGTGAGTATGAATTCTAGCAACAATATGATGTAAATTCTCATTCAACCTTTCAAAATGAAGAGATGAGGATCTCTTAGACAAACATTCCTAGAATTCATCAACTATTTAGATCGATTTCAATCAACCGTCAGGATTAAAGATGAAGTTCAGTCATAAAGGAAGATTTCCAAATTAAAAAGAGTTAACAGATTTAATTTTTTTTCGAAACTAGTCAACTCAAGTCAATCGTAGTTAAATCTAGTCAACTTTTGGTCAAACTTGATCTTTGTGTATGTGAATATGAGAAAATGTGAGTATGAATTCCAGCAACAATTCGATACAAATTCTCATTCAACCTTTCAAAATAAAGAGACGAGGGTGTCTTAAATAAGCTTTCTTGGAATTCATCAACGGTTGAGATCGATTTCAATCAACGGTCAGTATTAAAGGTGAAGTTCTGTCATAAAGGGAGATTTCTAAATTATAGAAAGTTAGCAGATTTAATTTGAGTAAAATAAGGAGTTAACTGATTCAATTTGAGTAGAAAAAGGAGTTAAGTCATTTAACTCATTTTTTATCAATAGTGAATTGGAAATTTCCCTTTTTGAACTGAAAAGAGATTTTGTTGAGATATTTAATTTAATAAAATGAGATATGCTCTCATAATTACTTTTTCTATTTAATTGAATAGTCTTTAATTAATTAGAGACAATTTTCTTAATTAATTAAATAACTTTATTTAATTAACTAGGAATGACTTCTCATTTAATTAAATAACATTGTTTAATTAATTAGAACTAAGTACTCCATTTAATTAAATAATTTCGTTTAATTATTTCAAAATTTTTTTCGAAACTAGTCTTCTCAAGTCAACCGTGGTTAAATCTGGTGAACGTTTGGTCAAACTTGAACATTGCATATGTGAATATGACCAAATGTGAGTATGAATTCCAGTAACAATTCGATGAAAATTCTCATTCAACCTTTCCAAATAAAGAGCTGAGGGTCTCTTAAATAGACTTTACTAGAATCATCAACGGTTGAGATCGATTTCAATCAACGGTCAGGATTAAAGGTGAAGTTCAGTCATAAAGGGAGATTTCCAAATTAAAGAGAGTTAACAGATTTAATTTGAGTAAAATAAGGAGTTAATTAATTCAATTTGAAAAGAAAAAGGAGTTAATTGATTTAAATCATTTTTGATCAATAGTGAACTGAAAATTTCTCTTTTTGAACTGAAGAGAGATTTTGTTTAGATATTTAATTTAATAAAATGAGATATGCTCTGATAATTACTTTTTCTATTTAATTAAATAATCTTTAATTAATTAGAGGCACTTTTCTTATTTAATTAAATAATTTCATTTAATTAATTAGGAATGGCTTCTCATTTAATTAAATAACTTTGTTTAATTAATTAGATGTAAGTACTTCATTTAATTAAATAACTTCATTTAATTATTTCAAAATTCTTTTCAAAACTAGTGAACTCAAGTCAATAGTGGCTAAATCTGGTCAAAATTTGGTCAAACTTGATCTTTGCGCATGTGAATATGAGCAAATGTGAGTATGAATTCTGTCAACAATTCGATGCAAATTGTCATTCAACCTTTCAAAATGAAGAGATGAGGGTCTCTTAAATAGACTTTCCTGTAATTCATCAAAGGTTGAGATTGATTTCAATCAATGGTCAGCATTAAATATGAAGTTCAGTCATAAAGGGAGATTTCCAAATTAAAAGGAGTTAATAGATTTAATTTGAGTAAAATAAGGAGTTAACTGATTCAATTTGAGTAGAAAAAGTAGTTAACTGATTTAACTCATTTTTGATCAATAGTGAACTGGAAATTTCCCTTTTTGAAATGAAGAGAGATTTTTTTGAGATATTTAATTTAATAAAATGAGATATGCTCTCATAATTATTTTTTCTATTTAATTAAATAATCTTTAATTAATTAGAGGCACTTTTCTTATTTAATTAAATAACTTCATTTAATTAATTAGGAATGGCTTCTCATTTAATTAAATAACATTGCTTAATTGATTAGAAGTAAGTACTCCATTTAATTAAATAATTTTGTTTAATTATTTCAAAATTCTTTTCGAAACTAGTCAACTCAAGTCAATCGTGGTCAAATCTGGTCAACTTTTGGTTAAAATTGATCTTTGCCTATGTGAATATGAAAAAATGTGAGTATGAATTCCAGCAACAATTCGATGCAAATTCTCATTCAACCTTTCAAAATGAAGAGATGAGAGTCTCTTAAATAGACTTTCTTGGAATTCATCAACGGTTGAGATCGATTTCAATCAACAGTCAGGATTAAAGGTGAAGTTCAGTCAAAAAGAAAGATTTGCAAATTAAATGGAGTTAACAGATTTAATTTGAGTAAAAGAAGGAGTTAACTGATTCAATTTGAGTAGAAAAAGGAGTTAACTCATTTAACTCATTTTTGATCAAATGTTGAACTAGAAATTTCCCTTTTTAACTAAAAAGAGATTTTGTTGAGATATTTAATTTAATAAAATGAGATATGCTCTCATAATTACTTTTTCTATTTAATTAAATAATCTTTAATTAATTAGAGAAAATTTTCTTATTTAATTAAATAGCTCCATTTAATTAATTAGGAATGGCTTCTCATTTAATTAAATAACTTTATTTAATTAATTAGAAGTAACTACTCCATTTAATTAAATGATTTCGTTTAATTATTTTAAAATTCTTTTCGAAACTAGTCAAGTAAAGTCAATCGTGGTCAAATCTGGTCAATTTTTTGTCAAACTTGATCTTTGCGTATGTGAATATGAGCAAATGTGAGTATGAATTTCAGCAACAATTCGATGCAAATTTTCATTCAACCTTTTCAAAATGAAGAGATGAGGGTCGCTTAAATAGACTTTCCTAGAATTCATCAACGTTTGAGATCGATTTCAGTCAACGGTCAAGATTAACGGTGAAGTTCAATCATAATGGGAGATTTCTAAATTAAAGGGAGTTAACAAATTTAATTTGAGTAAAATAAGGAGTTAACTGATTCAATTTGAGTAGAAAAAGGAGTTAACTAATTTAACTCATTTTTTATCAATAGTGAACAGGAAATTTCCCTTTTTGAACTTAAGAGAGATTTTGTTGGGATATTTAATTTTATAAAATTAGAGACACTTTTCTTATTTAATTAAGTAACTTCATTTAATTAAATAGGAATTACTTTTCATTTAATTAAATAAATTTGATTAATTAATTAGAAGTAAGTACTCTATTTAATTAAATAATTTCGTTTAAGTATTTCAAAATTCTTTTCAAAACTAGTCAACATAAGTCAACTGTGGCTAAATCTGGTCAGCTTTTGCTCAAACTTGATCTTTGCGTATGTGAATATGAGCAAATGTGAGTATGAATTCTAGCAACAATTCGATGCAAATTCTCATTCAACCTTTCAAAATGAAGAGATGAGGGTCTCTTAAATAAACTTTCTTAGAATTCATCAACCGTTGAGATCGATTTCAATCAACGGTCAGGATTAATGGTGAAGTTCAGTCATAAAGGGAGATTTCCAAATTAAAGGGAGTTAACAGATTTAATTTGAGTAAAATAAGGAGTTAACTGATTGAATTTGAGTAGAAAAATGAGTTAACTGATTTAACTCATTTTTTATCAATAGTGAACTGGAAATTTCCCTTTTTTCAATTGAAGAGAAATTTTTTTGAAAAATTTAATTTAATAAAATGAAATATGCGCTCATAATTACTTTTTCTATTTAATTGAATAATCTTTAATTAATTAGAGACACTTTTCTTATTTAATTAAATAACTTCATTTAATTAATTAGGAATGGCTTCTCATTTAATTAAATAACATTGTTTAAATAATTAGAAGTAAGTACTCTATTTAATTAAATAATTTTGTTTAATTATTTCAAATTTTTTTTCAAAACTAGTGAACTCAAGTCAACCATAGTTAAATTTGGTCAAAATGTGGTCAAACTTGATCTTTGCGTATGTGAATATGAGCAAATGTGAGTATGAATTTTAGCAACAATTCGATGCAAATTCTCATTCAACCTTTAGAAATAAAGAGATGAGTGTCTCTTAAATAGACTTTCCTGGAATTCATCAACGATTGAGATCGATTTCAATCAATGGTCAGGATTAAAGGTGAAGTTCAGTCATAAAGGGAGATTTTCAAATTAAAGAGAGTTAACATATTTAATTTGAGTAAAATAAGGAGTTAACTGATTCAATTTGAGTAGAAAAATGAGTCAACTAATTTAACTAATTTTTGATCAATAGTGAACTGAAAATTTCTCTTTTTGTGTTGAAGAGAGATTTTGTTGAGATATTTAATTTAATAAAATGAAATATGCTCTCATAATTACTTTTTCTATTTAATTAAATAATCTTTAATTAATTAGAGGCACTTCTCTTATTTAATTAAATAACTTCATTTAGTTAATTAGAAATGTCTCTCATTTAATTAAATAAATTTGTTTAATTAATTAGAAGTAAGTACTCCGTTTAATTAAATAATTTCATTTGATTATTTCAAAACTAGTCAACTCAGTCAGCCATAGTTAAATCTGGTCAACTTCTGGTCAAACATGATATTTGCGTATGTGAATATGAGCAAATGTGAGTATGAATTCTAGTAACAATTTGATGCAAATTCTCATTCAACCTTTCAAAATGAAGAGATGAGTGTCTCTTAAATAAGCTTTCTTAGAATTCATCAACGGTTGAGATCGATTTCAATCAACTGTTAGTATTAAAGGTGAAGTTCTGTCATAAAAGGAGATTTTCAAATTAAAAGGAGTTAATAGATTTAATTCTAGTAAAATAAGGAGTTATCTGATTATATTTGAGTAGAAAATGGAGTCAACTGATTTAACTCATTTTTTGTCAATAGTGAAAATGAAATTTCCCTTTTTGAACTGAAGAGAGATTTTGTTGAGATATTTAATTTAATAAAATGAGATATGCTTTCATATTTACTTTTTATATTTAATTAGGTAATCTTTAATTAATTAGAGACACTTTTCTTATTTAATTACATAACTTTATTTTATTAATTAGGAATGGCTTCTCATTGAATTAAATAAATTTGTTTAATTAATTAGAATTAAGTACTCTATTTAATTAAATAATTTTGTTTAATTATTTCAAATTTTTTTTGAAACTAGTCAACTCAAGTCAACCGTAGTTAAATTTGGTCACCTTTTGGTCAAATTTTATATTTGCGTATGTGAATATGAGGAAATGTGAGTATGAATTCCAGCAACAATTCAATGTAAATTCTCATTCAACCTTTCAAAATGAAGAGATGAGGGTCTTTTAAATAGACTTTCTTGAAATTCATCAACAGTTGAGATCGATTTCAATCAATGATCAGAATTAAAGGTGAAGTTCAATCATAAAGGAAGATTTTCAAATTAAAGGGAGTTAACAGATTTAATTTGAGTAAAATAAAGAGTTAACTGATTCAATTTGAGGACAAAAAGGAGTTAACTGATTTAACTCATTTTTTATCAATAGTGAATTGGAAATTTCCCTTTTTGAACTAAAGAGAGATTTTGTTGAGATATTTAATTTAATAAAATGAGATATGCTCTCATAACTACTTTTTCTCTTTAATTAAATAATCTTTAATTAGTTAGAGGCAATTTTCTTACTTAATTAAATAACTTCATTTAATTAATTAGGAATGGCTTCTCATTTAATTAAACAACTTTGTTGAATTAATTAGAAGTAAGTACTCCATTTAATTAAATAATTTCGTTTAATTATTTCAAAAAAAAAAATTTAACTAGTCAACTCAAGTCAACCGTGGTTAAATATGGTCAACTTTTGGTCAAACTTGATCTTTACGTATGTGAATATGAGCAAATGTGAGTATGAATTCCAGCAACAATTCGATCCAAATTCTCATTCAACTTTTCAAAATGAAGAGATGAGGGTCGCTTAAATATACTTTCCTGGAATTCATCGACGATTGAGATCGATTTCAATCAATGGTCAGGATTAAAGGTGAAGTTCATTCATAAAGGGAGATTTTCAAATTAAAGGGAGTTAACAGATTTAATTTGAGTAAAATAAGGTGTTACCTAATTCAATTTGAGTAGAAAAAAGAGTCAACTGATTTAACTCATTTTTGATCAATAGTGAACTGAAAATTTTCCTTTTTGAACTAAAGAGAGATTTTGTTGAGATATTTAATTTAATAAAATGAGATATGCTCTCATAATTACTATTTCTATTTAATTAAATAGTCTTTAGTTAATTAGAGACACTTTTCTTATTTAATTAAATAACTTCATTTAATTAATTAGGAATGGCTTCTCATTTAATCAAATAACTTTGTTTAATTAATTAGAAGTAAGTACTCCATTTAATTAAATAATTTCGTTTAATTATTTCAAAATTCTTTTCGAAACTACTCAACTCAAGTCAACTGTGGTTAAATCTGGTCATCTTTTTGTCAAACATGATCTTTGCGTATGTGAATATGAGAAAATCTAAGTATGAATTCCAGCAACAATTTGATGCAAATTCTCATTCAACCTTTCAAAGTGAAGAGATGAAGGTCTCTTAAATAGACTTTTCTGAAATTCATCAATAGTTGATATCGATTTCAATCAATGGTCAGGATTAAAGGTGAAGTTCAGTCATAAAGGTACATTTCCAAATTAAAAAGTGTTAATAGATTTAATTTGAGGAAAATAAGGAGTTAACTGATTCAATTTGAGTAGAAAAAGGAGTCAATTGATTTAACTCATTTTTTATCAATAGTGAACTAGAAATTTATCTTTTTGAACTAAAGAGAGATTTTGTTGAGATATTTAATTTAATAAAATGAGATATCCTCTCATAATTACATTTTTTATTTAATTAAATAATATTTAATTAATTAGAATCATTTTTCTTATTTAATTAAATAACTTCATTTAATTAATTAGGAATGGCTTCTCATTTAATTAAATAACTTTGTTTAATTAATTAGAAGTAAGTAGTCCATTTAATTAAATAATTTCGTTTAATTATTTCAAAAAAATTTTTGAAACTAGTCAACTCAAGTCAACCGTAGGTCAATCTGGTCAACTTTTGGTCAAACTTGATCTTTGGATATGTGAATATGAGGAAATGTGACTATGAATTCTAGCAACAATTCGATGCAAATTCTCATTCAACCTTTCAAAATGAAGAGATGAGGGTCTTTTAAATAGACTTTTCTTTAATTCATCAATGGTTGAAATCGATTTCAATCAACGGTCAGGATTAATGTTGAAGTTCAATCATTTTTCTTATTTAATTAATTAGAAATGACTTCTCATTTAATTAAATAAATTTGTTTAATTAATTATAAGTAAGTACTCTCTTTAATTAAAGAATTTCGTTTAATTATTTCAAAATTCTTTTTGAAACTAGTCAACTCAAGTCAACTGTGGTTAAATCTGGTCAGCTTTTGGTCAAACTTGATCTTTGGATATGTGAATATGAAAAAATGTGAGTATGAATTCCAGGAACAATTTCATGCAAATTCTCATTCAACGTTTCAAAATGGAGAGATGAGGGTCTCTTAAATAGACTTTCATTTCATTCATCAACAGTTGAAATCGATTTCAATCAATGGTCAGGATTAATGGTGAAGTTCAGTCATAAAGGAAGATTTCCAAATTAAAAGGAGTTAACAGATTTAATTTTAGTAAATTAAGGAGTTAACTGATTCAATTTGAGTAGAAAAAGGAGTCAACTAATTTAACTCATTTTTGATCAATAGTGAATTAGAAATTTCCCTTTTTGAACTAAAGAGAGATGTTGTTCAGATATTTAATTTAATAAAATGAGATATGCTCTCATAATTACTTTTTCTATTTAATTAAATAATCTTTAATTAATTACAGACACTTTTCTTATTTAATTAAATAACTTCATTTAATGAATTAGGAATGGCTTCTCATTTAAATTAAATAAATTTTTTTAATTAATTAGAAGCAAGTACTCCATTTAATTAAATAATTTCATTTAATTATTTCAAACTTCTTTTCAAAACTAGCCAACTCAAGTCAATCGTGGTTAAATCTAGTCAGCTTTTGGTCAAACTTGATTTTTGCAAATGTGAATATGAGCAAATGTGACTATGACTTCTAGAAACAATTCGATGCAAATTATCATTCAACCTTTCAAAATTATTAAATGAGGGTCTCTTAAATAGACTTTTTTGGAATTCATCAATGGTTGAGATCGATTTCAATCAACGGTCAAGATTAAAGGTGAAGTTCAGTCATAAAAGAAGATTTCCAAATTAAACGGAGTTAACAGATTTAATTTGAGTAAAATAAGGAGTTAACTAATTCCATTTGAGTAGAAAAAGAAGTCAACTGATTTAACTCATTTTTGATCAATAGTGAATTAAATAGAAAGAGTAATTATGAGACCATATCTCATTTTATTAAATTAAATATCTCAACAAAATCTCTCTTCAGTTCAAAAAGGGAAATTTCTAGTGCACTATTGATAGAAAATGAGTTAAATCAGTTCACTCCTTTTTCTACTCAAATTGAATCAGTTAACTCTTTATTTTACTCAAATTAAATCTGTTAACTCCCTTTAATTTGAAAATCTCCCTTTATGACTGAACTTCACCTTTAATCCAGACCGTTGATTGAAATCGATCTCAAGCATTGATGAATTCCACGAAAGCCTATTTAAGAGACCCTCATCTTTTGATTTTTAAAAGTTGAATGAGAATTTGCATCGAATTGTTGCTGGAGTTCATAGTTGCATTTGCTCATATTCACATATGCAAAGATCAAGTTTGACCAAAAGTTGAGCAGATTTAACCACGGTTGACTTGAGTTGACTATTTTCAAAAAGAATTTTGAAATAATTAAACAAAATTACTTAATTAAATGAAGTACTTACTTCTAATTAATTAAACAAAGTTATTTATTTAAATGAGCAGCCATTCCTAACTAATTAAATGAAGTTATTTAATTAAATAAGAAAAGTGTCTCTAATTAATTAAAGATTATTTAATTAAATAGAAAAATTAATTATGAGAGTATATCTGATTTTATTAAATTAAATATCTCAACAAAATCTCTCTACAGTTCAAAAAGGGAAATTTACAGTTCACTATTGATTAAAAATGAGTTAAATGAGTTAACTTTTTTTTCTACTCAAATTGAATAAGTTAACTACTTATTTTACTCAAATTAAATCTGTTAACTCCATTTTATTTGGAAATCTCCCTTTATGACTGAACTTCACCTTTAATCCTGACCGTTGTTTGAAATCAATCTAAACCGTTGATGAATTCTAGGAATGTCTATTTAAGAGACCCTCATCTCTTCATTTTGAAAGGTTGAATGAGAATTTGCATCGAATTGTTGCTGGAATTCATACTCACATTTGCTCATATTCACATACGCAAAGATCAAGTTTGACCAAAAGTTGACCAGATTTAACCACGGTTGACTTGAGTTCACTAGTTTTGAAAAAAAAATTGAAATAATTAAAAGAAATTATTTAATTAAACAAAGTTATTTAATTAAATGAGAAGCCATTCCTAACTAATTAAATGAAGTTATCTAATTAAATAAGAAAAGTGTCTCTAATTTATTGAAGATTATTTAATTAAATAGAAAAAGTAATTATGAGAGCATATCTAATCTTATTAAATTAAATATCTCAACAAAATCTCTTTTCAGTTCAAAAAGGGAAATTTATAGTTCACTATTGATAAAAAATGAGTTAAATCAGTTAACTCATTTTTCTACTCAAATTGAATCAGTTAACTTCTTATTTTAATCAAATTAAATCTGTTAACTCCTTTTAATTTTGAAATCTCCCTTTACGACTGAACTTCACCTTCAATCCTGACCATTGATTGAAATCTATCTCAACTGTTAATGAATTCAATGAAAGTCTATTGAAGAGACTCTCATCTCTTCATTTTGAAAAGTTGAATGAGAATTTGCATCGAATTGTTGCTAGAATTCATACTCACATTTGCTCATATTCACATACGCAAAGATCAAGTTTGACAAAAAGTTGACTAGATTTAACCACGGTTGACTTGAGTTGACCAGTTTTGAATTTTTTTTTAAAATAATTAAACAAAATTATTTAATTAAATGGAGTACTTAATTCTAATTAATTAAACAAAGTTATTTAATTAAATGAGAAGCCATTCTTAATTAATTAAATAAAGTTATTTAATTAAATAAGAAAAGTGTCTCTAATTAATTAAAGATTATTTAATTAAATAGAAAGAGTAATTGTGAGAGCATATCTCATTTTATTAAATTAAATATCTCAATGAAATATCTCTTCATTTTAAAAAGGGAAATTTTCAGTTCACTATTGATAAAAAATGAGTTAAACCAGTTAATACTTTTTCTACTCAAATTGATTCAGTCAAATCCTTATTTTACTCAAATTAAATCTGTTAACTCTCTTTAATTTAAAAATTTCCCTTTATGACTGAACTTCACACTTAATCCTGACCGTTGATTGAAATTGATCTCAACCGTTGATGAATTCCATAAAAATCTATTTAAGAGATCCTCATCACTTCATTTTGAAAGCTTGAATGAGAATTTGCATCGAATTGTTACTGGAATTCATACTCACATTTGCTCATATTCGCATACGCAAAGATCAAGTTTGACCAAAAGTTGAGCAGATTTAACCATGGTTCACTTGAGTTGACTAGTTTCAAAAAGAATCTTGAAATAATTAAATAAAATTATTTAATTAAATGGATTACTTACTTCTAATTAATTAAACAAAGTTATTTAATTAAATAAGAAGCCACTCCTAACTAATTAAATGAAGTTATTTAATTAAATTAGAAAAGTGTTTCTAATTAATTAAAGATTATTTAATTAAATAGAAAAAGTAATTATGAGAGCATATCTAAATTTATTAAATTAAATATCTCAAAAAAATCTCTCTTCATTTCAAAAAGGGAAATTTCCAGTTCACTATTGATCAAAAATGAGTTAAATCAGTTAACTCCTTTTTCTACACAAATTGAATCAGTTAACTCCTTATTTTACTCAAATTAAATCTGTTAACTCCCTTTAATTTGGAAATCTTCCTTTATGACTGAACTTCACCTTTAATCCTGACCGTTGTTTGAAATCGATCTAAACCGTTGATGAATTTCAGGAAAGTCTTTTTAAAAGACCCTCATCTCTTCATTTTGAAAGGTTGAATGAGAATATGCATAGAATTGTTGCTTGAATTCATACTCACATTTGCTCATGTTCACATACGCAAAGATCAAGTTTGACAAAAAGTTAACCAGATTTAACCACAGTTGACTTGAGTTTACTAGTTTTGAAAAAAAATTAGAAATAGTTAAACGAAATTATTTAATTAAATGGAGTACTTACTTCGAATTAATTAAACAAAGTTGTTTAATTAAATAAGAAGCCATTCATGACTAATTAAATGAGAAGCCATTCATAACTAATTAAATGAAGTTATTTAATTAAATAGGAAAAGTGTCTCGAATTAATTAAAGATTATTTAATTAAATAGAAAATATAATTATGAGAGCATATCTCATTTTATTAAATTAAATATCTCAACAAAATCTCTCTTCAGTTCAAAAAGAGAAATTTTTAGTTCACTATTAATCAAAAATAAGTTAAATCAGTTAACTCTTTTTTCTACTCAAATTGAATCACTTAACTCTTTATTTTACTCAAATTAAATCTGTTAACTCCCTTTAATTTGGAAATCTCCCTTTACGATTGAACATCACCTTTAATCCTCACCGTTGATTGAAATCGATCTCAACCTTTGATGAATTCTAAGAAAGTCTATTTAAGAGAACCTCATCTCTTCATTTTGAAAGGTTGAATGAGAATTTGCATCGAATTGTTGCTGAAATTCATACTCACATTTGCTCATATTCACATACGCAAAGATCAAGTTTGACCAAAAGTTGACCAGATTTAACCAAGGTTGACTTGAGTTGACTAGTTTCGAAAAGAATTTTGAAATAATTAAACAAAATTATTTAATTAAATGGAGTATTTAATTTTAATTAATTAAACAAATTTATTTAATTAAATGAGAAGCCATTCCTAACTAATTAAATGAACTTATTTAATTAAATAAGAAAATTGTCTCTCATTAATTAAAGATTATTTAATTAAATAGAAAAAGTAATTATGAGAGCATATCCTATTTTATTAAATTAAATATCTCAACAAAATCTCTCTTCAATTCAAAAAGGGAAATTTTTCAGTTCACTATTGATCAAAAATTAGTTAGATCAGTTAACTCATTTTTCTACTAAAATTGAATCAGTTAACTCTTTATTTTACTCAAATTAAATCAGTTAACTCTTTTTAATTTGGAAATCTCCTTTTATGACTGAACTTCACCTTTAATCATGACCGTTGATTGAAATCGATCTCAACCATTGATGAATTCTAGGAAAGTCTATTTAAGAGACCCTCATCTCTTCATTTTAAAAGGTTGAATGAGAATTTGCACCGAATTTTTGTTGGAATTCATACTCACACTTGCTCATATTCACATACGCAAAGATTAAATTTAACCAAAATTTGCCCAGATTTAACCACGGTTGACTTGAGTTGACTAGTTTTTAAAAGAATTTTAAAATAATTAAATAAAATTATTTAATTAAATGGAGTACTTACTTCTAATTAATTAAATAAAGTTATTTAACTAAATGAGAAGCCATTCCTAACTACTTAAATAAAGTTATTTAATTAAATAAGAAGTGTGTCTCTAATTAATTAAAGATTATTTAATGAAATAGAAAAAGTAATTATGAGAGCATATCTCATTTTATTAAATTAAATATCTCAACAAAATCTCTTTTCAGTTCAAAAAGGGAAATTTTTAATTCACTATTCATCAAAAATGAGTTAAATCAGTTAACTCCTTTTTCTAATCAAATTGAATCAGTTAACTCCTTATTTTACTCAAATTAAATCTGTTAACTTCCTTTAATTTGGAAATCTCCCTTTATTGCTGAAGTTCACATTTAATCCTGACCGTTGTTTGAAATCTATCTCAACCGTTGATGAATTCTAGAAAAGTCTATTTAAAGGACCCTCATCTCTTCATTTTGAAAGGTTGAATGAGAATTTGTATCGAATTGTTGCTGAAATTCATACTCACATTTGCTCATATTCACATACGCAAAGTTCAAGTTTGACCAAAAGTTGACCAGATTTAACCACAGTTGACTTGAGTTGACTAGTTTCGAATTTTTTTTTAAAATAATTAAACAAAATTATTTAGTTAAATGGAGTACTTACTTCTAATTAATTAAACAAAGTTATTTAATTAAATGAGAAGCCATTCCTAATTAATTAAATGAAGTTATTTAATTAAATAAGAAAAGTGTCTCTAATTAGTTAAAGATTACTTAATTAAATAGAAAAAGTAATTATGAGAGCATATCTCATTTTATTAAATTAAATATCTCAACAAAAATTTTCTTCAGTTCAAAAATAGAAATTTTCAGTTCACAATTGATAAAAAATGAGCTAAATCAGATAACTCCTTTTTTTACTCAAATTGAATCAGTTAACTCCTTATTTTACTCAAATTAAATCTGTTAACTCCCTTTAATTTGGAAATCTCCCTTTATCACTTAACTTTACCTTTAATCCTGACTGTTGATTGAAATTGATCTCAACCGTTGATGAATTCCAAGAAAGTCTATTTAAGAGACCCTCATCTCTTCATTTTGAAAGGTTGAATGAGAATTTCCATCGAATTGTTGCTGAAATTCACACTCACATTTGCTCATATTCACATATGAAAAGATCAAGTTTGACCAAAAGTTGACCAGATTTAACCACGGTTGACTTGAGTTGACTAGTTTCAAATTTTTTTTTGAAATAATTAAACAAAATTATTTAATTAAATGTAGTACTCACTTGTAATTAATTAAACAAAGTTATTTAATTAAATGAGAAGCCATTCGTAATTAATTAAATGAAGTTATTTAATTAAATAAGGATAGTGTCTCTAATTAATTAAAGATTATTTAATTAAATAGAAAAAGTAATTATGAGAGCATATCTCATTTTATTAAATTAAATATCTCAACAAAATCTCTCTTCAGTTCAAAAAGGGAAATTTCTAGTTCACTACTGATCAAAAATGAGTTAAATGAGTTAACTCCTTTTTCTACTCAAATTGAATCAGTTAACTCCTTATTTTATTCAAATTGAATCTATTAACTCCCTTTAATTTGTTAATCTCTCTTTATGACTTAACTTCACCTTTAATCTTGACCGTTGATTGAAATCAATCTCAACCGTTGATGAATTCCAAGAAAGTCTATTTAAGAGACCCTCATCTCTTCATTTTGAAAGGTTGAATGAGAATTTGCATCGAATTGTTGCTAGAATTCATACGCACATTTGCTCATTTTCACATACGCAAAGATCAAGTTTGACCAAATGTTGACCAGATTTAACCATGGTTGACTTGAGTTGACTAGTTTCGAAAAGAATTTTGAAATAATTAAACAAAATTATTTAATTAAATGGAGTACTTACTTCTAATTAATTAAACAAAGTTATTTAATTAAGTGAGAAGCCATTCCTAATTAATTAAATGAAGTTATTTAATTAAATAAAAAAAGTGGCTCTAATTAATTAAAGATTATTTAATTAAATAGAAAAAGTAATGATGAGAGCATATCTCATTTTATTAAATTAAATATCTCAACAAAATCTCTCTTCAGTTCAAAAAGCAAAATTTCTAGTTCACTATTGATCAAAAATGAGTTAAATGAGTTAACTCCTTTTTCTACTCAAATTGAATCAGTTAACTCCTTATTTTACTTAAATTAAATCTGTTAACTCCCTTTCATTTGGAAATCTCCCTTTATGACTGAACTTCACCTTTAATCCTAACCGTTGATTGAAATCAATCGCAACCATCGATGAATTCATGAAAGTCCATTTAACAGACCCTTATCTCTTCATTTTGAAATGTTGAATGAGAATTTGCATCGAATTGTTGCTGGAATTCATACTCACATTTGCTCATGTTCACATACGCGTAGATCAAGTTTGACCAAAAGTTGACCAGATTTAACCACAGTTGACTTGAGTTGACTAGTTTCAAAAAGAATTTTAAAATAATTGAATAAAATTATTTAATTAAATGGAGTACTTACTTTTAATTAATTAAACAAAGTTATTTAATTAAATGAGAAGCCATTCCTAATTAATTAAATAAAGTTATTTAATTAAATAAGAAAGGTGTCTTTAATTAATTAAAGATTTTTTAATTAAATAGAAAAAGTAATGATGAGAGCATATCTCATTTTATTAAATTAAATATCTGAACAAAATCTCTCTTCAGTTCAAAAAGGGAAATTTTCAGTTTACTATTGATAAAAAATGAGTTAAATTAGTTAACTCCTTTTTCTATTCAAATTGATTCATTTAACTCCTTATTTTACTCAAATTAAATATGTTAACTCTCTTTAATTTGGAAATCTCCCTTTATGACTGAACTTCACTTTTAATCTTGACCGTTGATTGAAATCGATCTCAACCATTGATGAATTTCAGGAAAGTCTATTTAAGAGACCCTCATCTCCTCCTTTTGAAAGGTTGAATGAGAATTTGCATCGAATTGTTGGTGGAATTCATACTCACATTTGCTCATATTCACATATGCAAAGATCAAGTTTGACCAAAAGTTGACCAGGTTTAACCATGGTTGACTTGAGTTGACTAGTTTCGAAAAGAATTTTGAAATAATTAAATAAAATTATTTAATTAAATGGAATACTTACTTCTAATTAATTAAACAAAGTTATTTAATTAAATGAGAAGCCATTTCTAATTAATTAAATGAAGTTATTTAATTAAATAAGAAAAGTGTCTCTAATTAATTAAAGATTATTTAATTAAATAGAAAAAGTAATTATGAGAGCATATCTCATTTTATTAAATTAAATATCTCAACAAAATCTCTCTTCAGTTCAAAAAGGAAAATTTTCAGTTCACTATTGATCAAAAATGAGTTAAATGAGTTAACTCCTTTTTCTACTCAAATTGAATCAGTTAACTCCTTATTTTACTCAAATTAAATCTGTTAACTCTCTTTAATTTGGAAATCTCCCTTTATGATTAAATTTTACCTTTAATCCTGACCGTTAATTGAAATTTATCTCAACCGTTGATGAATTCCATGAAAGTCTATTTAAGAGACCCTCATCTCTTCATTTTGAAAGGTTGAATGCGAATTTGCATCGAATTGTTGCTGGAATTCATACTCACATTTGCTCATATTCATATACGCAAAGAACAAATTTAACCAAAAGTTGACCAGATTTAACCACGGTTGACTTGAGTTGACTAGTGTCGAAAAGAATTTTGAAATAACTAAACGAAATTATTTAATTAAATGGAGTACTTACTTCTAGTTAATTAAACAAATTTATTTAATTAAATGAGAAGCCATTCCTAATTATTTAAATGAAGTTATTTAATTAAATAAGAAAAGTGTCTCTAATTAATTAAAGATTATTTAATTAAATAGAAAAAGTAATTATGAGAGCATATCTCATTTTATTAAATTAAATATCTCAACGAAATCTCTCTTCAGTTCAAAAAGAAAAATTTCCAGTTCACTATTGATAAAAAATGATTTAAATGAGTTAACTCCTTTTTCTACTCAAATTGAATCAGTTAACACCTTATTTTACTCAAATTAAATCTGTTAACTCCTTTTAATTTGGAAATCTCCTTTTATGACTGAACTTCACCTTTAATCCTTACCGTTGATTGAAATCGATCTCAACCGTTGATGAATTTCAGGAAAGTCTATTTAAGAGACCCTCATCTCTTCATTTGGAAAGGTTGAATGAGAATTTGCATCAAATTTTTGCTGGAATTCATACTCACATTTGCTCATTTTCACATATGTAAAAATCAAGTTTGACCAAAAGTTGACCAAATTTAACCACGGTTGACTTGAGTTGACTAGTTTCAAAAAGAATTTTGAAATAATTAAATGAAATTATTTAATTAAATGAAGTACTTACTTCTAATTAATTAAATAAATTTATTTAATTAAATGAGAAGTCATTCCTAATTAATTAAATGAAGTTATTTAATTAAATAAGAAAAGTGTCTCTAATTAATTAAAGATTATTTAATTAAGTAGAAAAAGTAATTATGAGAGCATATCTGTGAGGCCTCGCCCCGACCCTTCGTGGCCTTAGTTGTTAATTTATCTTTTTGTTACTCACAACTCGAGATGTCGAGACATTATCAGATACTTGAACATATTATATTATTTCATGTTGTGTGATGTTATTTTCAGATATTTGATATCTGTCATTTAATGCTTTATGTATATGTATGTTGATGAAATCAGTACATGTAGGATTGCTACTTTGATTTAAGATATTTTAATGGTGAAAAAATGAGAGAAACCCTGAGTGATGTATGTTCCAATTTATGTAAAATTCTGATACATATATACATATGTACATGTGATTTTCGGGACTACTGATGTGTACAATGAGTGTGCAGATATTTTAGCCGAGAAAACTAATGGAGGAACAGAACTGATCTCTATGTGCTAATTTTTGAAACCTTGTTGTTCGTAATTCACGTATTGTATTGTGAGATTTATGTATGTATCTTTCTATGTTTAGTAAATGTGAAAGTCTCGTAATTATGTTCTGTCAGTAAATGTGAATGTCTCGTAACTATGTTCTTTTAGTGTCGCTTGACACTCGTAAATTTGTTTATGATCTTCAGTGTGCTGAGTAGGGTCAGTTGTGTAACTTTTGAACCTATGTTTGTTTAAGTTGGTATCTTTTGCTAATCTGGTTCTTAATCGAGTTTAGTCACCCTAATCCGATTTAGTGCTTAATCTGCTTTGTTAGAGTTGTTAGTTGGTCCTGTTTTTTTCCTAGCCTTTGTTTGGCTCTAAACCTATTCCTAAGGCTTTAAAACATGAAATAATTATACCCAAGGGGTATGGGTATGGGTTAGGGGTCTTTTCTAACTCCTAAGCCCCTTTTGTTGACTTTGGAGATCACTCAAAAAGTCCCATTTTACCTTTGTGCGAAAATTGCAAGTGGTTACCATGAGTTGCCTTACCTCACCTCCTTCTAGTGTCTAACCATAGTGTGGGTTGAGTTAGGAGTTTCTAGAATTGTTAGTAGGTGGGAGAAGTTATTGATCCTTTTGAGTGGTTGAGTTTGAGGCTTATTTAGAGGCCTTTCTTGTTCTAGTTGAGGTGGTTATCCAATCTCTATATTTGGAGAGGAGTTCTTGAAGATTGAAGCAAGGAGAAGAAAACTCTACTCAAACTTGTTCATTGCCATTACCTCTTTGTGAAGGTTGGAATTCTCATGTCCCTTATTCAGATTTCATTCTTGTTTCATGCTTATACTACCTTGTTGTTGTTTGAATGTTTGTATGGTTGTGGGTATGTTGGAAAGATTTGAAAATTATGTTATTTTTGGATGATTTCCTTTCATGTTTATGTCTACAATTTTGAGATTTTTCTTGCATGGGTGTTTTGGTATTACTCGCCCTTGGAGAGGGCAGAAGTGACCAATTGTGGGAAAGGTCTATTTAGTTGGACTCCAACCAGTGTAGAGTCTCTTCTCAGGATGAGAAGAGGGGGAAAGGGTAGGGTGTTATGGGCCCCTACCTATCAGCACAAACCTTGTATGTTTATGGTATGTCGAAATGGAAGAATGAAAGTTCTTGGTATATAGCCCCGATTGGGCATCTGTTTGGTGTTGTGCTTGACTTCTCCTAGTTGGAAGAATCCACCTTTCCCTAGTTCATTGTGAATCATATAGTGAAAACCTTGTGTGAATATGCATGGTTGAATTGTTCTTGGTCTTGCTTGTTATCACCTGATCATATTTTTTTTCCTCCATGGTTCGTAGAAATGTGTTGCAGAATTGGATATGGAACCCTTGTTGGGGGGCATGAAGAAAATTTCATTTAAGTGTTGTAATTCAGGATTGAAATCCTATGTAATTTGTATCTCAAAACTTTGTTGGATTGGCAATGAAGTCGAGTTTTCTTCCTGATTCTTTCCTGGCTGAGCTCTTGAATCAAGTTTGCCAATAAAATTGGTGTTTGATTATAATTGCTTGTTATGTGATTTAATCATAAATTTAATTTAGATGGATGCACATCAAGAATAGGATGGAAATGATGTTTGATTCAATTAGGCAAATTTCAAGTATTCCTTATATGTTGAAATATGAAATTTATGTCATGAATGTAGGTTCAGTTCCAGGATTATTGGAAGCAAAACAATTCTTGCATTATAGTATATGGATCATTCATATTCTTGGAATATTTAATTTTGTAATAGTTCCTATTAGACTTTAAAAAAAAGGATAACCCCTCTTAGTAAATCAATCAATTTCAAAAAAAATAATACTTGAGAAAATTTATTCTTAGAACAAAAATGCTCACTGCCTTTTGTATGAGGAACAAGATTTATTGTCTTTTGCCACAGAGCATCAAAAAAGATTCTATTATTATTCTCTTGAACTTGTTAATTTTAAATGTTTAAATAAAATAAAGTAAAAATAAAATAATTACTACCATCTAAAGAAATAAAACCTAAGCATTCCAAATATCCTATTCTTACCTAATAAACTTTATAACTTAATGTATTAACTCTTAGTCCTTATCTACCCCTGCATTAAACTCCTAGGCGCCAGCTCATAGTATGGGGTTTGTAAGAGTTTGTTTTCATAATCATATCTCCTTTCAGGGTGACATCACCACCGTACCCTTCTCCTTTTGAAGTTGAGCGCTCACCTTTGTTTAAATTATCATTGTGGTGGTCTTAAACATAGTGGGATTACTTGAGTTTTTATTTTCAATTTGGGGCTTGAGTTTGGGTGGCCCTTCACCCATGACAAGATGGGTTGGTGGAGGAGACAGGACTGACGCAGGGTCAGTCCTTGGGCAGCGCGCTGGGTTGGGAAGCGCAGAGGTAAGTTAGGATGTGGGGTGGAGAGAGTAGAGTGTAGGGGTAGCTTAGGTGTTAAGGGTTAGTTAGAATGTAGGTTAGTATAGGTTGGTTAGGTTAGTTTGTTTTTATATTGTTTAATTTATTTATTTTAAGTTAAGTTTTTAGTTAGATTTAAATTAGTTTTAGTAGTTGTGTTAGGATTAGTTTTAGTTTAGTATAGGGCTTAGTTATTATAATATTTGAGTTGTGAATATATTCAATGTAGAGTTAGTATTAAAATTTGTAGTAGTATCTTTTGAATTATAGTAAGGTTTTAATTTAGCTTTAGATTAATGAGCTTTTAGTTTAATGTTTTTTTTTGTTGTTGTTTGATTTATAGTTGTAGTATTATAAGAATGTTAGGATTTTAGTCTGTTGATTTTATTTATTTATTGAGTAAATAACTAAATGAAATTTTACGCTTTTTATTATTATTATTGGTTATAATTTAAGTTAGCAAAATTTAGCTTATTACAAGGTGATTATTTGTAAGTGACATTAATTAAATTAATATGGATCAAGTATGTAATTATTATGATTAGAACAATTCTATTTAGAAGTTCAAATTAGTTAAAAGATCATGTTAGAATATTGTGTTATTTTTAAAAGTGTTTGTTTTAAATTAGGTTAGTTCAGTGCTAAAGTAAAATTAAATGCAATATAGTTAAGATTTTAAATTTGTTAGTATTTTTAAATATTTATTGTAATATAATTTTGTTGCAAATACAGTTTTAATTTTAGCTAATTGTTTTCTTCAAGTGACTTTCCTATATCGATTTAGATTTTCAATCAATGAATGTCTAAGAGATTTATAGTTGATGTTGATTAGATACTTTCAATTAATCTAAACCTGAATACATTTACATTGATATTTAAATAATTTTCTCATATTGTTGTAAGTTAATGTAATAGCATAACTTTTGTTGATATTAACTTTATAACGAAAGTTTCAAAACCTTAACGATGTAATCATCCTCATGTTTATAAACTTAAGACGTAATATAGAGAACCTGTACTTAACTATTATCACAATCATTTCAACTTAGAGCATGTTTAATTATTAATCATTATTCAAAAAAAAATTTGTGTGTTTTGCCCTCGTATTTTTGGGCATGACAATATCTTATTTTATTAAGTTAAATATCTCAACAAAATCTCTCTTCAGTTGAAAAAGGGAAATTTCCAGTTCACTATTGATCAAAAATGAGTTAAATTAGTTAACTCCTTTTTCTATTCAAATTGAATCAGTTAACTCTTTATTTTACTCAAATTAAATCTGATAACTCCCTTTAATTTAGAAATCTCCTTTTATGACTGAACTTCACATTTAATCTTGACCGTTGATTGAAATCAATCTCAACCGTTGATGAATTCAAAGAAAGTCTATTTAAGAGACCCTCATCTCTTCATTTTGAAAGGTTGAATGAGAATTTACATAAAATTGTTGTTGGAATTCATACTCACATTTTCTCATATTCACATACGTAAAGATCAAGTTTGACCAAAAGTTGAACAGATTTAACCACGATTGACTTGAGTTGACTAGTTTCGAAAAGAATTTTGAAATAATTAAACAAAATTATTTAATTAAATGGAGTACTTACTTCTAATTAATTAAACAAAGTTATTTAATTAAATGAGAAGCCATTCCTAATTAACTAAATGAAGTCATTTAATTAAATAAGAAAATTGCCTCTAATTAATTAAAGGTTATTTAATTAAATAGAAACAGTAATTATGAGAGAATATCTCATTTTATTAAATTAAATATCTCAACAAAATCTCTCTTCAGTTCAAAAAGGGAAATTTCCAGTTCACTATTGATAAAAAAATGAGTTAAATCAGTTAACTCCTTTTTCTACTCAAATTGAATCAGTTAACTCCTTATTTTACTCAAATTAAATTTGTTAACTCTCTTTAATTTGAAAATCTACCTTTATGACTGAACTTCACCTTTAATCCTGACCGTTGATTGAAATCGATCTCAATTGTTGATGAATTCCAAGAAAGTCTATTTAAGAGACCCTCATCTCTTCATTTTGAAAGGTTGAATGAGAATTTGCATCGAATTGTTGCTAGAATTCATACTCACATTTGCTCATATTCACATATGCAAAGATCAAGTTTGACAAAAAGTTGACCAGATTTAACCACGGTTGACTTGAGTTCACTAGTTTTGAAAAGAATTTTAAAATAATTAAACGAAATTATTTAATTAAATGGAGTACTTACTTCTAATTAATTAAACAAAGTTATTTAATTAAATGAGAAGCCATTCCTAATTGATTGAATGAAGTTATTTAATTAAATAAGAAAAGTGCCTCTAATTAATTAAAGATTATTTAATTAAATTGAAAAAGCAATTATGAAAGCATATCTCATTTTATTAAATTAAATATCTCAACAAAATCTCTCTTCGGTTCAAAACAGGAAATTTCAAATTCACTATTGATAAAAAATGAGCTATATCAGTTAACACCTTTTTCTACTCAAATTGAATCAGTTAACTCCTTATTTTATTCAAATTAAATCTGTTAACTCCCTTTAATTTAGAAATCTCCCTTTATGACTGAACTTCACCTTTAAGCCTAACCGTTGATTGAAATCGATCTCAACCGTTGAAGAATTCTAGGAAAGTCTATTTAAGAGACCCTCATCTCTTCATTTTTAAAGGTTGAATGAGAATTTGCATCGAATTGTTGCTAAAATTCATAATCACATTTGCTGATATTCACATACGCAAAGATCAAGTTTGACCAAAAGTTGACCAGATTTAACCACGGTTGACTTGAGTTGACTAGTTTCGAAAAGAATTTTGAAATAATTAAACAAAATTATTTAATTGGATGGAGTACTTAGCTCTAATTAATTAAACAAAGGTATTTAATTAAATGAGAAGTCATTCCTAATTAATTAAATGAAGTTATTTAATTAAATAAGAAAAGTGTCTCTAATTAATTAAAGAATATTTAATTAAATAGAAAAAGTAATTATGAGAGCATATCTCATTTTATTAAATTAAATATCTCAACAAAATCTGTCTTAAGTTCAAAAAGAGAAATTTCCAGTTCACTATTGATTGAAAATGAGTTAAATCAGTTAACTCTTTTTTCTACTAAAATTGAATCAGTTAAATCCTTATTTTACTCAAATTAAATCTGTTAACTCCCTTTAATTTGGAAGTCTCCCTTTATGACTGAACTTCACCTTTAATTCTGACCGTTGATTGAAATCGATCTCAACCGTTGATGAATTCTAGGAAAGTCTATTTAAGAGACCCTCATCTCTTCATTTTGAAAGGTTGAATGAGAATTTCCATGAAATTGTTGCTGGAATTCATACTCACATTCGCTCATATTCACATACGCAAAGATCAATTTTGACCAAAAGTTGAGTAGATTTAACCACGGTTGACTTGAGTTGACTAGTTTTGAAAAGAATTTTGAAATAATTAAACATATTTATTTAATTAAATGGACTACTTACTTCTAAATAATTAAACAAAGTTATTTAATTAAATGAGAAGCGATTCTTCATTAGTTAAATGAAGTCATTTAATTAAATAAGAAAAGTGTCTCTAATTAATTAAAAATTATTTAATTAAATAGAAAAAGTAATTATGAGAGCATATCTCATTTTATTAAATTAAATATCTCAACAAAATATCTCTTTAGTTCAAAAAAGGAAATTTCTAGTTCATTATTGATAAAAAATGAGTTAAATCAGTTAACTCCTTTTCCTACTCAAATTGAATCAGTTAACTCCTTATTTTACTCAAATTAAATCTGTTAACTCACTTTAATTTGAAAATCTCCCTTTATAACTGAACTTAACATTTAATCCTGACCGTTGATTGAAATCGATCTCAACCGTTGATGAATTCTAGGAAAGTCTATTTAAGAGACCCTCATCTCTTCATTTTGAAAGGTTGAATGAGAATTTGTATCGAATTGTTGCTGGAATTCATACTCACATTTGCTCATATTCACTTATGCAAAGATCAAGTTTGACCAAAAGTTGACCAAATTTAACCATGGTTGACTTGAGTTTACTGGTTTCGAAAAGAATTTTGAAATAATTAATAGAAATTATTTAATTAAATGGAGTAGTTACTTCTAATTAATTAAACAAAGTTATTTAATTAAATGAGAAGCCATTCCTAACTAATTAAATGAAGTTATTTAATTAAATAAAAAAAGTGCCTCTAATTAATTAAAGATTATTCAATTAAATAGAAAAATTAATTATGAGAGCATATCTCATTTTATTAAATTAAATATCTCAACAACATCTCCCTTCAGTTCAAAAAGAAAATTTTTCAGTTCACTATTGATCAAAAATGAGTTAAATGAGTTAACTCCTTTTTCTACTCAAATTGAATTAGTTAACTCCTTATTTTACTCAAATTAAATCTGTTAGCTCCCTTTAATTTGGAAATCTTCCTTTATGACTGAACTTCACCTCTAATCCTAACCGTTGATTGAAATCAATCTCAACCGTTGATGAATTCAAAGAAAGTCTATTTAAGAGACCCTCATCTCTTCATTTTGAAAGGTTGAATGAGAATTTGCATCGAATTGTTGCCAGAATTCATACTCACATTTCTTCATATTCACATATGCAAAGATCAAGTTTGACCAAAAGTTGACCAGATTTAACCATGGTTGACTTGAGTTGACTATTTTCGAAAAGAATTTTGCAATAATTAAATTAAATTATTTAATTAAATGGAGTACTTACTTTTAATTAATTAAACAAAGTTATTTAATTAAATGAGAAGCCATTCCTAATTAATTATATGAAGATATTTAATTAAATAAGAAAAGTGCCTCTAATTAATTAAAGATTATATAATTAAATAGAAAAAATAATTATGAGAGCATATCTCATTTTATTAAATTAAATATCTTAACAAAATCTCTCTTCAGTTGAAAAAGGAAAATTTCAAGTTCACTATTGATCAAAAATGAATTAAATGAGTTAACTCTTTTTTCTACTCAAATTGAATCAGTTAACTCTTTGTTTTACTCAAATTAAATCTGTTAGCTCCCTTTAATTTGGAAATCTCGCTTTATGACTGAACTTCACCTTTAATCCGAACTGTTGATTGAAATCGATCTCAACCGTTGATGAATTCCAAGAAAGTCTATTTAAGAGATCCTCATCTCTTCGTTTCGAAAGGTTGAATGAGAATTTGCATCGAATTGTTACCGGAATTCATACTCACATTTGCTCATATTCACATACGCAAAGATCAAGTTTGATAAAAAGTTGACCAGATTTAACCACGGTTGACTTGAGTTGACTAGTTTCGAAAAGAATTTTGAAATGATTAAACGAAATTATTTGATTAAATGGAGTACTTAATTCTAATTAATTATACAAAGTTATTTCATTAAATCAGAAGTCATTCCTAATTAATTAAATGAAGTTATTTAATTAAATATGAAAAGTGCTTCTAATTAATTAAAGATTATTTAATTAAATAGAAAAACTAATTATGAGAGCATATCTCATTTTATTAAATTAAATATCTCAACAAAATCTCTCTTCGACTCAAAAAGGGAAATTTTAGGTTCATTATTTATCAAAAATGAGTTAAATCAGTGAACTCCTTTTTCTACTCAAATTGAATCAGTTAACTCATTAGTTTACTCAAATTAAATCTGTTAACTCTCTTTAATTTGGAAATCTTCCTTTATGACTGAAAGTCACCTTTAATCTTGACCGTTGATTGAAATTGATCTCAATCGTTGATGAGTTCCAGGAAAGTCTATTTAAGAGACCCTCATCTCTTCATTTTGAAAGGTTGAATGAGAATTTGCATCGAATTGTTGCTGGATTTCATACTCACATTTTCTCATATTCACATACGCAAAGATCAAATTTGACCAAAAGTTGACCAGATTTAACTATGGTTTACTTGAGTTGACTAGTTTTAAAAAGAATTTTGAAATAATTAAACAAAATTATTTAATTAAATTGAGTACTTACTTCTAATTAATTAAACAAGTTTATTTAATTAAATGAGAAGCCATTCCTAATTAAATAAATGAAGTTATTTAATTAAATAAGAAAAGTGTCTCTAATTAATTAAAGATTATTTAATTAAATAGAAAAAGTAATTATGAGAGCATATCTCATTTTATTAAATTAGATATCTCAACAAAATCTCTCTTCAGTTCAAAAAGCAAAATTTTCAGTTCGTTATTGATCGAAACTGAGTTAAATTAGTTAACTCCTTTTTCTACTCAAATTGAATCAGTTAACTCTTTATTTTACTCAAATTAAATCTGTTAAATCCGTTTAATTTGAAAATCTCCCTTTATGACTGAACTTCACCTTCAATCCTGACTGTTGATTGAAATCGATCTCAACCGTTGATGAATTCCAAGAAAGTCTATTTAAGAAACCCTCATCTCTTCATTTTGAAAGGTTGAATAAAAATTTGCATCATATTTTTGCCAAAATTTATATTCACATTTTTTCATATTCACATACGCAAAGATCAAGTTTGACCAAAAGTTGACCAGATTTAAACAAGGTTGACTTGAGTTGACTAGTTTCGAAAACAATTTTAAAATAATTAAATAAAATTATTTAGTTAAATGGAGTACTTACTTCTAATTAATTAAACAAAGTTATTTAATTAAATGAGAAGCCATTCCTAATTAATTAAATGAAGTTATTTAATTAAATAAGAAAATTGTCTCTAAGTAATTAAAGATTATTTAATTAAATAGAAAAAGTAACTATGAGAGCATATCTAATTTTATTAAATTAAATATCTCAACAAATTCTCTCTTCAGTTCACAAAGGGAAATTTTCAGTTCACTATTGATCAAAAATGAGTTAAATGAGTTAACTCCTTTTTCTACTCAAATTAAATCAGTTAACCCCTTATTTTACTCAAATTAAATCTGTTAACTCCCTTTAATTTGGAAATCTCTTTTTATGACTGAACTTCAAATTTAATCCTGACCGTTAATTGAAATCGATCTCAACAATTGATGAATTTCAAGAAAGTCTATTCAAGAGACCTTCATCTCTTCATTTTGAAAGGTTGAATGAGAATTTGCATCGAATTTTCGTTGGAATTCATACTCACATTTGCTCATATTCACATACGCAAAGATCAAGGTTGAACAAAAGTTGACCAGATTTAATCACGGTTGACTTGAGTTGACTAGTTTTAAAATTATTTAATTAAATAGAAAAAGTAATTATGAGAGCATATCTCATTTTATTAAATTAATTATCTGAACAAAATCTCTCTTTAGTTCAAAAAGGGAGATTTCCAGTTCACCATTGATAAAAAATGAGTGAAATCAGTTAACTCCTTTTTCTACTCAAATTGAATCAGTTAACTCCTTATTTTACTCAAATTAAATATATTAACTCCCTTTAATTTGAAAATCTCTTTTTATGACTGAACTTCAACTTTAATCTTGACCGTTGATTGAAATCGATCTCAACCGTTGATGAATTCCAAGAAATTCTATTTAAGAGTCCCTCATCTCTTCATTTTGAAAGGTTGAATGAGAATTTGCATCGTATTGTTGCTAGAATTCATACTCACATTTGCTCATATTCACATAAGCAAAGATCAAGTTTGACCAAAAGTTGACCAGATTTAACCACAGTTGACTTGAGTTGACTAGTTTCAATTTTTTTTTTCAAATAATTAAAAGAAATTATTTAATTAAATGGAGTACTTACTTATAATTAATTAAACAAAGTTATTTAATTAAATCAAAAGCCATTCCTAATTAATTAAATGAAGTTATTTAATTAAATAAGAAAAGTGTATCTAATTAATTAGAGATTATTTAATTAAATAGAAAAAGTAATTATGAGAGCATATCTCATTTTATTAAATTAAATATCTCAACAAAATCTCTCTTCAGTTCAAAAAGGAAAATTTTCAGGTCACTATTGATAAAAAAATGAGTTAAATCAGTTAACTACTTTTTCTACTCAAATTGAATTAGTTAACTCTTTATTTTACTCTAATTAAATCTGTTAATTCTCTTTAATTTGGAAATCTCCTTTTATGACTAAACTTCACCTTTAATCCTGACCGTTGATTGAAATCAATCTCGACCGTTGATGAATTCCAGGAAAGTTTATTTAAGAGACCCTCATCTCTTCATTTTGAAAGGTTGAATAAGAATTTGCATCAAATTGTTGTTGGAATTCATAGTCACATTTGCTCATATTTCCATACGCAAAGATCAAGTTTGAAAAAAAGTTGATCAAATTTAACCACGGTTGACTTGAGTTGACTAGTTTTGGAAAGAAGTTTTAAATAATTAAACAAAATTGTTTAATTAAATAGAGTACTTACATCTAATTAATTAAACAAAGTTATTTAATTAAATGAGAAGCCATTCCTAATTAATATAATGAAGTTATTTAATTAAATAAGAAAAGTGTCTCTAATTAATTAAAGATTATTTAACTAAATAGAAAAAGTAATTATGAGAGAATATCTAATTTTATTAAATTAAATATCTCAACAAAATCTCTCTTCAGTTCAAAAAGAGAAATTTTTAGTACACTATTGATCAAAAATAAGTTAAATGAGTTAACTCCTTTTTCTACTCAAATTGAATTAGATAACTACTTATTTTACTCAAATTAAATCTGTTAACTCCCTTTAATTTGGAAATCTCCTTTTATGATTGAACTTCACATTTAATCCTGACCGTTGATTGGAATCGATTTCAACCGTTGATGAATTTCAGAAAAGTCTTTTTAAGAGACCTTCATCTTGTCGTTTTTAAAGGTTGAATGAAAATTTTCATCTAATTGTTTCTGAAATTCATACTCACATTTGCTCATATTCACATATGCAAAGATCAAGTTTGACCAAAAGTTGACTAGATTTAACCACGGTTATTTAATTAAATGAGAAGCCATTCCTAATTAATATAATGAAGTTATTTAATTAAATAAGAAAAGTTTCTCTAATTAATTAAAGATTATTTAATTAAATAGAAAAAGTAATTATGAGAGCATATCTCATTTTATTAAATTAAATATCTCAACAAAATCTCTCTTCAGTTCAAAAAGGGAAATTTTCAGTTTGTTATTGATCAAAAATGAGTTAAATCAGTTAACTCTTTTTTCTATTCAAATTGAATCAGTTAACTCTTTATTTTACTCAAATTAAATTTGTTAAATCCCTTTAATTTGAAAATCTCCCTTTATGACTGAACTTCACCTTCAATCCTGACTGTTGATTGAAATCGATCTCAACCGTTGATGAATTCCAGGAAAGTCTATTTAAGAAACCCCCATCTCTTCATTTTGAAAGGTTGAATGAGAATTTGCATCATATTTTTGCCAAAATTTATATTCACATTTTCTCATATTCACATACGCAAAGATCAAGTTTGACCAAAAGTTGACCAAATTTAACCAAGGTTGACTTGAGTTGACTAGTTTTGAAAACAATTTTAAAATAATTAAATAAAATTATTTAATTAAATGGAGTACTTACTTCTAATTAATTAAACAAAGTTATTTAATTAAATGAGAAGCCATTCCTAATTAATTAAATAAAGTTATTTAATTAAATAAGAAAAGTGTCTCTAAGTAATTAAAGATTATTTAATTAAATAGAAAAAGTAATTATGAGAGCATATCTAATTTTATTAAATTAAATATCTCAACAAATTCTCTCTTCAGTTTAAAAAGCGAAATTTTCAGTTCACTATTGATCAAAAATGAGTTAAATGAGTTAACTCCTTTTTCTACTCAAATTAAATCTGTTGACTCCCTTTAATTTAGAAATCTGTTTTTATGACTGAACTTCACCTTTAATCCTAACTGTCGATTGAAATCGATCTCAACAGTTGATGAATTTCAGAAAAGTCTATTCAAGAGACCTTCATCTCTTCATTTTGAAAGGTTGAATGAGAATTTGCATCGAATTTTTGTTGGAATTCATACTCACAGTTGCTCATACTCACATACGCAAAGATCAAGGTTGAACAAAAGTTGACCAGATTTAACCACGGTTGACTTGAGTTGACTAATTTTGAAAAGAATTTTGAAATAATTAAATGAAATTATTTAATTAAAAAGAGTACTTACTTCTAATTAATTAAACAAAGTTATTTAATTTAATAAAAAGCCATTCCTAATTAATTAAATGATGTTATTTAATTAAATAAAAAAAGTGTCTCTAACTAATTTAAAATTATTTAATTAAATAGAAAAAGTAATTATGAGAACATATCTCATTTTATTAAATTAATTATCTCAACAAAATCTCTCCTCAGTTGAAAAAGGGAGATTTCCAATTCACCATTGATAAAAAATGAGTGAAATCAGTTAACTCCTTTTTCTACTCAAATTGAATCAGTTAACTCCTTATTTTACTCAAATTAAATCTATTAACTCCCTTTAATTTGGAAATCTCTTTTTATGACTGAACTTCAACTTTAATCCTGACCGTTGATTGAAATTGATCTCAACCGTTGATGAATTCCAAGAAAGTCTATTTAAGAGTCCCTCATCTCTTCATTTTGAAAGGTTGAATGAGAATTTGCATCGTATTGTTGCTAGAATTCATACTCACATTTGCTCATATTCACATAAGCAAAGATCAAGTTTGACCAAAAGTTGACCAAATTTAACCACGGTTGACTTGAGTTGACTAGTTTCGAATTTTTTTTTGAAATAATTTAAAAAAATTATTTAATTAAGTGGAGTACTTACTTATAATTAATTAAACAAAGTTATTTAATTAAATCAAAAGCCATTCCTAATTAATTAAATGAAGTTATTTAATTAAATAAGAAAAGTGTATCTAATTAATTCGAAATTATTTAATTAAATAGAAAAAGTAATTATGAGAGCATATCTAATTTTATTAAATTAAATATGTCAACAAAATCTCTCTTCAGTTCAAAAAGGAAAATTTTCAGGTCACTATTGATAAAAAATGAGTTAAATCAGTTAACTACTTTTTCTACTCAAATTGAATTAGTTAACTCTTTATTTTACTCTAATTAAATCTGTTAATTCTCTTTAATTTGGAAATCTCCTTTTATGATTGAACTTCACCTTTAATCCTGACCGTTGATTGAAATCAATGTCAACTGTTGATGAATTCCAGGAAAGTTTATTTAAGAGACCCTCATCTCTTCATTTTGAAAGGTTGAATAAGAATTTGCATCGAATTGTTATTAGAATTCATACTCACATTTGCTCATATTCACATACGCAAAGATCAAGTTTGAAAAAAAGTTGACCAAATTTAACCACAGTTGACTTGAGTTGACTAGTTTTGAAAAAAAGTTTTAAATAATTAAATGCAATTGTTTAAATAAATAGAGTACTTACATCTAATTAATTAAACAAAGTTATTTAATTAAATGAGAAGCCATTACTAATTAATTAAATGAAGTTATTTAATTAAATAAGAAAAGTGTCTCTAATTAATTAAAGATTATTTAACTAAATAGAAAAAGTAATTATGAGAGCATATCTAATTTTATTAAATTAAATATCTCAACAAAATCTCTCTTCAGTTCAAAAAGATAAATTTTCATTTCACTATTGATCAAAAATGAGTTAAATGAGTTAACTCCTTTTTCTACTCAAATTGAATCAGGTAACTACTTATTTTACTCAAATTAAATCTGTTAACTCCATTTAATTTGGAAATATCCTATTATGATTGAACTTCACCTTTAATCCTGACCGTTGATTGAAATCAATTTCAACCGTTGATAAATTTCAGAAAAGTCTTTTTAAGAGACCTTCATCTCTTCATTTTTAAAGGTTGAATGAGAATTTTCATCGAATTGTTTCTGAGATTCATACTCACATTTGCTCATATTCACATACGCAAAGATCAAGTTTGACCAAAAGTTGACTAGATTTAACCACGGTTAACTTGAGTTGACTAGTTTTGAAAAAAAATTTGAAATAATTAAACAAAATTATTTAATTAAATGAAGTACTTACTTCTAATTAATTAAACAAAGTTATTTAATTAAATGAGAAGCCATTCCTAATTAATTAAATGAAGTTATTTAATTAAATAAGAAAATTTTTTGTAATTAATTAAAGATTATTTAATTAAATAGAAAAAGTAATTATGAGAGCACATCTCATTTTATTAAATTAAATATCTCAACAAAATCTCTCTTCAGTTCAAAAAGGAAAATTTCCAGTAAACTATTGATCAAAAATGAGTTAACTGAGTTAACTCCTTTTTCTACTCAAATTGAATCAGTTAACTCCTTATTTTAGTCAAATTAAATCTGTTAACTCTCTTTAATTCGAAAATCTCCTTTTATGACTGAACTTCACCTTTAATCTTGACCGTTGATTGAAATCGATCTCAACCGTTGATGAATTTCAGGAAAGTCTATTTAAGAGACCTTCATCTCTTCATTTTGAAAAGTTGAATGAGAATTTGCATCGAATTGTTGCTGGAATTCATACTCACATTTTCTCATATTCACATACACAAAGATCAAGTTTGACCAAAAGTTGACCAGATTTAACCACGGTTGACTTGAGTTGACTAGTTTCGAATTTTTTTTAAAAATAATTAAACGAAATTATTTAATTTAATTGAGTACTTACTTCTAATTAATTAAACAAAGTTATTTAATTAAATGAGAAGCCATTCCTAATTAATTAAATGAAGTTATTTAATTAAATAAGAAAGGTGTCTCTAATTAATTAAATATTATTTAATTAAATATAAAAACTAATTATGAGAGCATATCTCATTTTATTAAATTAAATATCTCAACAAAATCTCTGTTAAGTTCAAAAAAAAAAAATTCCAGTTCACTATTGATAAAAAATGAGTTAAATGAGTTAACTCCTTTTTCTACTCAAATTGAATCAGTTAACTCCTTATTTTACTCAAATTAAATCTGTTCACTCCTTTTAATTTGGAAATCTCTCTTTATGACTGAAGTTCACTTTTAATCCTGACCGTTGATTGAAATCGATCTCAACCGTTGATGAATTCCAAGAAAGTCTATTTAAGAGACCCTCATCTCTTTATTTTGAAAGTTTGAATGAGAATTTGCATCAAATTGTTGCTGGAATTCATACTCACATTTGCTCATATTCACATACACAAAGATCAAGTTTGACCAAAAGTTGATCAGATTTAACCACGGTTAACTTGAGTTGACTAGTTTTGAAAAGAATTTTAAAATAATTAAACGAAATTATTTAATTAAATGAAGTACTTCAAATTAATTAAACAAAGTTATTTAATTAAATGAGAAGCCATTCCTAACTAATTAAATGAAGTTATTTAATTAACTAAGAAAAGTGTCTCTAATTAATTAAAGATTATTTAATTAAATAGAAAAAGTAATTATGAGAGCATATCTCATTTTATTAAATTAAATATCTCAACAAAATCTCTCTTCAGTTCAAAAAAGAAAATTTTCAGTTCACTATTGATAAAAAATGAGTTAAATCAGTTAACTCCTTTTTCTACTCAAATTGAATCTGTTAACTCCTTATTTTACTCAAACATAAATCTATTAACTCCCTTTAATTTAGAAATCTCCCTTTATGATTGGACTTCACCTTTAATCCTGACCATTGATTGAAATCGATGTCAACCGTGGATGAATTCTAAGAAAGCCTATTTAAGAGACCCTCATCTCTTCATTTTGAAAACTTGAATGAAAATTTGCATCGAATTATTGCTGAAATTCATACTCACATTTTCTCATATTCACATACGCAAAGATCAAGTTTGAGCAAAAGTTCACCAGATTTAACCACGGTTGACTTCAGTTGACTAGTTTAGAAAAGAATTTTGAAATAATTAAACGAAATTATTTAATTAAATGGAGTACTTACTTCTAATTAATTAAAAAAAGATATTTAATTAAATGAGAAGCCAATCCTAACTAATTAAATGAAGTTATTTAATTAAATAAGAAAAGTGTGTCGAATTAATTAAAGATTATTTAATTAAATAGAAAAAGTAATTATGAGAGCATATCTCATTTTATTAAATTAAATATCTCAACAAAATCTCTCTTCAGTTCAAAAAGGGAAATTTTCAGTTCACTATTGATCAAAAATGAGTTAAATGAGTTAACTCTTTTTTCTACTCAAATTGAATCAGTTAACTCCTTATTTTACTCAAATTAAATCTGTTAACTCCCTTTAATTTGGAAATCTCCCTTTATGACTGAACTTCACCTTTAATCCTGACCGTTGATTGAAATCGATCTCAACCATTGATAAATTTTAGGAAAGTCTATTTAAGATAACCTCATCTCCTCATTTTGAAAGGTTGAATGAGAATTTGCATCGAATTATTGCTAGAATTCATACTCACATTTGCTCATATTCACATACGCAAAGATCAAGTTTGACCAAAAATTGACCATATTTAACCATAGTTGACTTGAGTTGACTAGTTTCGAAAATAATTTTGAAATAATTAAACGAAATTATTTAATTAAATGGAGTACTTACTTCTAATTAATTAAACAAAGTTATTTAATTAAATGAGAAGCAATTCCTAACTAATTAAATGAAGTTATTTAATTAAATAAGAAAAGAGTCTCTAATTAATTAAAGATTATTTAATTAAATATAAAAAGTAATTATGACAGCATATCTTGTTTTATTAAATTAAATATCTCAACAAAATCTCTCTTCTGTTCAAAAAGGGAAATTTCAAGTTCACTATTGATCAAAAATGAGTTAAATCAGTTAACTCCTTTTTCTACTCAAATTGAATAAGTTAACTCCTTATTTTACTGAAATTAAATCTGTTAAATCCATTTAATTTGGAAATGTGTCGTTATGACTGAACTTCACCTTTAATCCTGACCGTTGATTGAAATCATTTTCAACCATTGATAAATTACTAGAAAGTCTATTTAAGAAACCCTGATCTCTTCATTTTCAAAGGTTGAATCACAATTTGCATCGAATTGTTGCTAGAATTCATACTCACATTTGCTTATATTCACATACGCAAAGCTCAAGTTTGACCAAAAGTGGACCAAATTTAACCATGGTTGACTTCAATTGATTAGTTTTAAAAATAATTTTGAAATAATTAAATAAAATTATTTAATTAAATGGAGTACTTACTTCTAATTAATTAAACAAAGTTATTTAATTAAATGAGAAGCCATTCCTAACTAATTAAATGAAGTTATTTAATTAACTAAGAAATGTAACTCGAATTAATTAAAGATTATTTAATTAAATATAAAAAGTAATTATGAGAGCATATCTCATTTTATTAAATTAAATATCTGAACAAAATCTCTCTTCAGTTCAAAAAGGAAAATTTCTAGTTCATTATTGATCAAAAATGAGTTAAATTAGTTAACTCCTTTTTCTACTCAAATTGAATCAGTTAACTCTTTATTTTACTCAAATTAAATCTATTAACTCCCTTTAATTTGAAAATCTCCCTTTATGACTGAACTTCACCTTTAATCTTGACCGTTGATTGAAATCGATCTCAACTTTTGATGAATTCTACGAAAGTCTATTTAAGAGACCCTCATCTCTTCATTTTGAAAGGTTGAATGAGAATTTGTATCGAATTGTTGCTAGAATTCATACTTAGATTTGCTCATATTCACATGCGCAAAGATCAAGTTTGACCAAAAGTTGACCAGATTTAACCACGGTTGACTTGAGTTGACTAGTTTCAAAAAAAATTTTGAAAAAATTAAATAAAATTATTTAATTAAATGGAGTACTTACTTTTAATTAATTAAACAAAGTTATTTAATTAAATGAGAAGCCATTCGTAACTAATTAAATGAAGTTATTTAATTAAATAAGAAAAGTGTCTCTAATTAATTAAAGATTATTTAATTAAATAGAAAAATTAATTATCAGAGCATATCTCATTTTATTAAATTAAATATCTCAACAAAATATCTCTTCAGTTCAAAAAGGGAAATTTCCAATTCATTATTTATATAAAATGAGTTAAATAAGTTGGCTCCGTTTTCTACTCAAATTGAATCAGTTAACTCCTTATTTTACTCAAATTAAATCTGTTAACTCCCTTTAATTTGGAAATCTCCCTTTATGACTGGAGGTCACATTTAATTCTAACCGTTGATTGAAATCAATCTCAACTATTGATGAATTCTAGGAAAGTCTATTTAAAAGACCATCATCTCTTCATTTTGAATGGTTGAATGAGAATTTGCATCGAATTGTTGCTCGAATTCATACTCACATTTGCTCATATTCACATACGTAAAGTTTAAGTTTGACCAAAAGTTGACCAGATTTAACCACGATTGACTTGAGTTGACTAGTTTGAAAAAGAATTTTGAAATAATTAAATGAAATTATTTAATTAAATGGAGTACTTACTTCTAATTAATTAAACAGAGTTATTTAATAAAATGAGAAGCCATTCCTAACTAATTAAATGAAGTTATTTAATTAAATAAGAAAACTGTCTCTAATTAATTAAAGAATATTTAATTAAATAGAAAAAGTAATTATGAGAGTATATCTCATTTTATTAAATTAAATATCTCAACAAAATCTCTCTTTAGTTCAAAAAGGGAAATTTCCAGTTCAATATTGATCAAAAATGAGTTAAATCAGTTAACTCCTCTTTTTATTCAAATTGAATCAGTTAACTCCTTATTTTACCCAAATTAAATCTGTTAATTCCCTTTAATTTAGAAATATCTCTTTATGACTGAACTTCACCTTTAATCATGACCGTTGATTGCAATCGATCTCAACCGTTGATGAATTCCAGGAAAGTCTATTTAAGAGACGCTCATCTCTTCATTTTCAAAGGTCGAATGAGAATTTGCATCGAAGTGTTGCTGGAATTCATACTCACATTTTCTCATATTCACATACTCAAAGATCAAGTTTGACTAAAAGTTGACCAGATTTAACCAAGGTTGACTTGAGTTGACTAATTTTGAAAAGAATTTTGAAATAATTAAACGAAATTATTTAATTAAATGGAGTACTTACTTCTAATTAATTAAACAGAGTTATTTAATTAAATGAGAAGCCATTCCTAACTAATTAAATGAAGTTATTTAATTAAATAAGAAATGTGTCTCTAATTAATTAAATATTATTTTATTAAATAGAAAAATTAATTATGCGAGCATATCTCATTTTATTAAATTATATATCTCAACAAAATCTCTCTTCAGTTCAAAAAGGAAAACTTCCAGTTCACTATTGATCAAAAATGAGTTAAATCAGTTACCACCTTTTTCTTCTCAAATTGAATCACTTAACTCCTTATTTACTCAAATTAAATCTGTCAACTCCCTTTAATTTGGAAATCTCCCTTTCTGACTGAACTTCACCTTTAATCCTGACCGTTGATTCAAATCGATCTTCACCGTTGATGAATTCCAAGAAAGTCTATTTAAGAGACCCTCATCTCTTCATTTTGAAAGGTTGAATGATAATTTGGATCGAATTGTCGTTGGAATTCATACTCACATTTTCTCATATTTACATACACAAATATCAAGTTTGACCAAAAGTTGACCAGATTTAACCATGGTTGACTTGAGTTGACTAGTTTCAAAAAGAATTTTGAAATAATTAAACAAAATTATTTAATTAAATGGAATACTTCAAATTAATTAAACAAAGTTATTTAATTAAATCAGAAGCCATTCCTAACTAATTAAATGAAGTTATTTAATTAACTAAGAAAAGTGTCTCTAATTAATTAAAGATTGTTTAATTAAATTGAAAAAGTAATTATGAAAGCATATCTCATTTTATTAAATTAAATATCTCAACAAAATCTCTCTTCAGTTCAAAAAGGGAAATTTTCAGTTCTTTATTGATCAAAAATGAGTTAAATCAGTTAACTCTTTTTTCTATTCAAATTGAATCAGTTAACTCTTTATTTTACTCAAATTAAATCTGTTAAATCCATTTAATTTGAAAATCTCCCTTTATGACTGAACTTCACCTTCAATCCTGACTGTTGATTGAAATCGATCTCAACCGTTGATGAATTCCAAAAAAGTCTATTTAAGAAACCCTCATCTCTTCATTTTGAAAGGTTGAATGAGAATTTGCATCATATTTTTGCCAAAATTTATATACACATTTTCTCATATTCACATACGCAATGATCAAGTTTGACCAAAAGTTGACCAGATTTAACCAAGGTTGACTTGAGTTGACTAGTTTCGAAAACAATTTTAAAATAATTAAATAAAATTATTTAATTAAATGGAGTACTTACTTCTAATTAATTAAACAAAGTTATTTAATTAAATGAGAAGCCATTCCTAATTAATTGAATGAAGTTATTTAATTAAATAAGAAAAGTGTCTCTAAGTAATTAAAGATTATTTAATTAAATAGAAAAAGTAATTATGAGAGCATATCTAATTTTATTAAATTAAATATCTCAACAAATTCTCTCTTCAGTTCAAAAAGGGAAATTTTCAGTTCACTATTGATAAAAAATGAGTTAAATGAGTTAACTCTTTTTTCTACTCAAATTAAATCAGTTAACTCCTTATTTTACTCAAATTAAATCTGTTAACTCCCTTTAATTTAGAAATCTCTTTTTATGACTGAACTTCAACTTTAATCCTGACCGTTGATTGAAATCGATCTCAACAGTTGATGAATTTCAGGAAAGTCTATTCAAGAGACCTTCATCTCTTCATTTTGAAAAGTTGAATGAGAATTTGCATCGAATTTTTGTTGGAATTGATACTCACATTTGCTCATATTCACATACGCAAAGATCAAGGTTGAACAAAAATTGACCAGATTTAACCACGGTTGACTTGAGTTGACTAGTTTTGAAAAGAATTTTGAAATAATTAAACGAAATTATTTAATTAAAAAGAGTACTTACTTCTAATTAATTAAACAAAGTTATTTAATTTAATAAGAAGCCATTCCTAATTAATTAAATGATGTTATTTAATTAAATAAGAAAAGTGTCTCTAATTAATTTAAAATTATTTAATTAAATAGAAAAAGTAATTATGAGAGCATATCTCATTTTATTAAATTAATTATCTCAACAAAATCTCTCTTCAGTTCAAAAAGGGAGATTTCCAATTCACCATTGATAAAAAATGAGTGAAATCAGTTAACTCCTTTTTCTACTCAAATTGAATAAGTTAACTCCTTATTTTACTCAAATTAAATCTATTGACTCCCTTTAATTTGGAAATCTCTTTTTATGACTGAACTTCAACTTTAATCCTGACCGTTGATTGAAATCGATCTCAACCGTTGATGAATTCCAAGAAAGTCTATTTAAGAGTCCCTCATCTCTTCATTTTGGAAGGTTGAATGAGAATTTGCATCGTATTGTTGCTAGAATTCATACTCACATTTGCTCATATTCACATACGCAAAGATCAAGTTTGACCAAAAGTTGACCAAATTTAACCACGGTTGACTTGAGTTGACTAGTTTCAATTTTTTTTTTGAAATAATTAAAAGAAATTATTTAATTAAGTGGAGTACTTACTTATAATTAATTAAACAAAGTTATTTAATTAAATCAAAAGCCATTCCTAATTAATTAAATGAAGTTATTTAATTAAATAAGAAAAGAGTATCTAATTAATTTGAGATTATTTAATTAAATAGAAAAAGTAATTATGAGAGCATATCTCATTTTAGTAAATTAAATATGTCAACAAAATCTCTCTTCAGTTCAAAAAGGAAAATTTTTAGGTCACTATTAATAAAAAATGAGTTAAATCAGTTAACTACTTTTTCTACTCAAATTGAATTAGTTAACTCTTTATTTTACTTTAATTAAATCTGTTAATTCTCTTTAATTTGGAAATTTCCTTTTATGACTGAACTTCACCTTTAATCCTGACCGTTGATTGAAATCAATCTCGACTGTTGATGAATTCCAAGAAAGTTTATTTAAGAGACCCTCATCTCTTCATTTTGAAAGGTTGAGTAAGAATTTGCATTGAATTGTTGTTGGAATTCATACTCACATTTGCTCATATTCACATACGCAAAGATCAAGTTTGAAAAAAAGTTGACCAAATTTAACAACGGTTGACTTGAGTTGACTAGTTTTGAAAAGAAGTTTTAAATAATTAAACGAAATTGTTTAAATAAATAGAGTACTTACATCTAATTAATTAAACAAAGTTATTTAATTAAATGAGAAGCCATTCCTAATTAATTAAATGAAGTTCTTTAATTAAATAAGAAAAGTGTCTCTAATTAATTAAAGATTATTTAACTAAATAGAAAAAGTAATTATGAGAGCATATCTAATTTTATTAAATTAAATATCTCAACAAAATCTCTCTTCAGTTCAAAAAGGAAAATTTTCATTTCACTATTGATAAAAAATGAGTTAAATGAGTTAACTCCTTTTTCTACTCAAATTGAATCAGGTAACTACTTATTTTACTCAAAATAAATCTGTTAACTCCATTTAATTTAGAAATCTCCTTTTATGATTGAACTTCACCTTTAATCCTGACCGTTGATTGAAATCAATTTCAACCGTTGATAAATTTCAGAAAAATCTTTTTAAGAGACCTTCATCTCTTCATTTTTAAAGGTTGAATGAGAATGTTCATCGAATTGTTTCTGAAATTCATACTCACATTTGCTCATATTCACATATGCAAAGATCAAGTTTGACCAAAAGTTGACTAGATTTAACCACGGTTGACTTGAGTTGACTAATTTTGAAATTTTTTTTGAAATAATTAAACAAAATTATTTAATTAAATGAAGTACTTATTTCTAATTAATTAAACAAAGTTATTTAATTAAATGAGAAGCCATTCCTAATTAATTAAATGAAGTTATTTAATTAAATAAGAAAAGTTTCTCTAATTAATTAAAGATTATTTAATTAAATAGAAAAAATAATTATAAGAGAATATCTCATTTTATTAAATTAAATATCTCAACAAAATCTCTCTTCAGTTCAAAAAGAGAAATTTCCAGTTCACTATTGATCAAAAATGAGTTAAATGAGTTAACTCCTTTTTCTACTCAAATTGAATCAGTTAACTCCTTATTTTAGTCAAATTAAATCTGTTAACTCTCTTTAATTCGAAAATCTCCTTTTATGACTGAACTTCACCTTTAATCTTGACCATTGATTGAAATCGATCTCAACCGTTGATGAATTTCAGGAAAGTCTATTTAAGAGACCTTCATCTCTTCATTTTGAAAAGTTGAATGAGAATTTGCGTCGAATTGGTTCTGGAATTCATACTCACATTTGCTCATATTCACATACACAAAGATCAAGTTTGACCAAAAGTTGACCAGATTTAACCACGGTTGACTTGAGTTGACTAGTTTCGAATTTTTTTTTGAAATAATTAACCGAAATTATTTAATTTAATTGAGTACTTCTAATTAATTAAACAAAGTTATTTAATTAAATGAGAAACCATTCCTAATTAATTAAATAAAGTTATTTAATTAAATAAGAAAAGTGTCTCTAATTAATTAAAGATTATTTAATTAAATATAAAAACTAATTATCAGAGCATATCTCATTTTATTAAATTAAATATCTCAACAAAATCTCTCTTAAGTTCAAAAAAAAAAATTTCCAGTTCACTATTGATAAAAAATGAGTTAAATCAGTTAATTCTTTTTTCTAGTCAAATTGAATCAGTTAACTCATTATTTTACTCAAATTAAATCTGTTCACTCCTTTTAATTTGGAAATCTCTCTTTATGACTGAACTTCACCTTTAATCCTGACCGTTGATTGAAATCGATCTCAACCGTTGATGAATTCCAAGAAAGTCTATTTAAGAGACCCTCATCTCTTCATTTTGAAAGGTTCAATGAGAATTTGCATCAAATTGTTGTTGGAATTCATACTCACATTTGCTCATATTCACATACACAAAGATCAAGTTTGACCAAAAGTTGATCAGATTTAACCACGGTTGACTTGAGTTGACTAGTTTCGAAAATAATTTTGAAATAATTAAATGAAATTATTTAATTAAGTGGAGTACTTCAAATTAATTAAACAAAGTTATTTAATTAAATGAGAAGCCATTCCTAACTAATTAAATGAAGTTATTTAATTAACTAAGAAAAGTGTCTCTAATTAATTAAAGATTATTTAATTAAATAGAAAAAGTAATTATGAGAGCATATCTCATTTTATTAAATTAAATATCTCAACAAAATCTCTCTTCAGTACAAAAAAGAAAATTTTCAGTTCACTATTGTTAAAAAATGAGTTAAATCAGTTAACTCCTTTTTCTACTCAAATTGAATCTGTTAACTCCTTATTTTACTCAAATATAAATCTATTAACTCCCTTTAATTTAGAAATCTCCCTTTATGATTGGACTTCATCTTTAATCCTGACCATTGATTGAAATCGATCTCAACCGTGGATGAATTCTAAGAAAGCCTATTTAAGAGACCCTCATCTCTTCATTTTGAAAGGTTGAATGAGAATTTGCATCAAATTGTTGCTGAAATTCATACTCACATTTTCTCATATTCACATACGCAAAGATCAAGTTTGAGCAAAAGTTCACCAGATTTAACCACGGTTGACTTCAGTTGACTAGTTTCGAAAAGAATTTTGAAATAATTAAACGAAATTATTTAATTAAATGGAGTACTTACTTCTAATTAATTAAAAAAAGATATTTACTTAAATGAGAAGCCATTCCTAACTAATTAAATAAAGTTATTTAATTAAATAAGAAAAGTGTGTCGAATTAATTAAAGATTATTTAATTAAATAGAAAAAGTAATTATGAGAGCATATCTCATTTTATTAAATTAAATATCTCAACAAAATCTCTCTTTAGTTCAAAAAGAGAAATTTTCAGTTCACTATTGATCAAAAATGAGTTAAATGAGTTAACTCCTTTTTCTACTCAAATTGAATCAGTTAACTCTTTATTTTACTCAAATTAAATCTGTTAACTCCCTTTAATTTGGAAATCTGTCTTTCTGACTGAACTTCACCTTTAATCCTGACCGTTGATTGAAATCGATCTCAACCATTGATAAATTCTAAGAAAGTCTATTTAAGAGAACCTCATCTCTTCATTTTGAAAGGTTGAATGAGAATTTGCATCGAATTGTTGCTAGAATTCATACTCACATTTGCTCATATTCACATACGCAAAGATCAAGTTTGACAAAAAATTGACCAAATTTAACCATAGTTGACTTGAGTTGACTAGTTTCAAAAAGAATTTTGAAATAATTAAACGAAATTATTTAATTAAATGAAGTACTTACTTCTAATTAATTAAACAAAGTTATTTAATTAAATGAGAAGCAATTCCTAACTAATTAAATGAAGTTATTTAAATAAATAAGAAAAGAGTCTCTAATTAATTAAAGATTATTTAATTAAATAGAAAAAGTAATTATGACAGCATATCTTGTGTTATTAAATTAAATATCTCAACAAAATCTCTCTTCAGTTCAAAAAGGGAAATTTCAAGTTCACTATTGATCAAAAATGAGTTAAATCAGTTAACTCCTTTTTCTACTCAAATTGAATCAGTTAACTCCTTATTTTACTGAAATTAAATCTGTTAAATCCTTTTAATTTGGAAATGTGCCGTTATGACTGAACTTCACCTTTAATCCTGACCGTTGATTGAAATTGATCTCAACCGTTGATAAATTCCTGGAAAGTCTATTTAAGAAACCCTGATCTCTTCATTTTCAAAAGTTGAATAACAATTTGCATCGAATTGTTGCTAGAATTCATACTCACATTTGCTTATATTCACATACGCAAAGCTCTAGTTTGACCAAAAGTGGACCAAATTTAACCATGGTTGACTTCAATTGATTAGTTTTGAAATAATTAAATAAAATTATTTAATTAAATGGAGTACTTACTTCTAATTAATTAAACAAAGTTATTTAATTAAATGAAGTTATTTAAATAAATAAGAAAAGAGTCTCTAATTAATTAAAGATTATTTAAATAAATAGAAAAAGTAATTATGACAACATATCTTGTTTTATTAAATTAAATATCTCAACAAAATCTCTCTTCAGTTCAAAAAGGGAAATTTCAAGTTCACTATTGATCAAAATGAGTTAAATCAGTTAACTCCTTTTTCTACTCAAATTAAATCAGTTAACTCCTTATTTTACTGAAATTAAATCTGTTAAATCCCTTTAATTTGGAAATGTGCCGTTATGACTGAACTTCACTTTTAATCCTGACCGTTGATTGAAATCGATCTCCACCGTTGATAAATTCCTGGAAAGTCTATTTAAGAAACCCTGATCTCTTCATTTTCAAAGGTTGAATGACAATTTGCATCGAATTGTTGCTAAAATTCATACTCACATTTGCTTATATTCACATACGCAAAGCTCAAGTTTGACCAAAAGTGGACCAAATTTAACCATGGTTGACTTCAATTGATTAGTTTTGAAATAATTAAATAAAATTATTTAATTAAATGGAGTACTTACTTCTAATTAATTAAACAAAGTTATTTAATTAAATGAGAAGCCATTCCTAACTAATTAAATGAAGTTATTTAATTAAATAAGAAAAGTGTCTCGAATTAATTAAAGATTATTTAATTAAATAGAAAAAGTAATTATGAGAGCATATCTCATTTTATTAAATTAAATATCTGAACAAAATCTCTCTTCAGTTCAAAAAGGAAAATTTCCAGTTCACAATTGATCAAAAATGAGTTAAATCAGTTAACTCCTTTTTCTACTCAAATTGAATCAGTTAACTCCTTATTTTACTCAAATTAAATCTATTAACTCCCTTTAATTTGAAAATCTCCTTTTATGACTGAACTTCACCTTTAATCTTGACCGTTGATTGAAATCGATCTCAACCTTTGATGAATTCTACAAAAGTCTATTTAAGAGACCCTCATCTCTTTATTTTGAAAGGTTGAATGAAAATTTGTATCGAATTGTTGCTGGAATTCATACTTAGATTTGCTCATATTCACATGCGCAAAGATCAAGTTTGACCAAAAGTTGACCAGATTTAACCACGGTTGACTTGAGTTGACTAGTTTAAAAAAAAATTCAGAAAAAATTAAATGAAATTATTTAATTAAATGGAGTACTTACTTCTAATTAATTAAACAAAGTTATTTAATTAAATGAGAAGCCATTCGTAACTAAATAAATGAATTTATTTAATTAAATAAGAAAAGTGTCTCTAATTAATTAAAGATTATTTAATTAAATAGAAAAATTAATTATGAGAGCATATCTCATTTTATTAAATTAAATATCTCAACAAAATATCTCTTCAGTTGAAAAAGGGAAATTTCCAGTTCACTATTGATAAAAAATGAGTTAAATCAGTTGGCTCCGTTTTCTACTCAAATTGAATCAGTTAACTCCTTATTTTACTCAAATTAAATCTGTTAACTCCCTTTAATTTGGAAATCTCCCTTTACGACTAGAGGTCACCTTTAATCCTAACCGTTGATTGAAATCAATCTCAACTATTCATGAATTCTAAGAAAGTCTATTTAAAAGACCATCATCTCTTCATTTTGAATGGTTGAATGAGAATTTACATCGAATTGTTGCTCGAATTCATACTCACATTTGCTCATATTCACATACGCAAAGTTCAACTTTGACCAAAAGTTGACCAGATTTAACCACGATTGACTTGAGTTGACTAGTTCGGAAAAGAATTTTGAAATAATTAAACAAAATTATTTAATTAAATGGAGTACTTACTTCTAATTAATTAAACAAAGTTATTTAATAAAATGAGAAGCCATTCCTAACTAATTAAATGAAGTTATTTAATTAAATAAGAAAACTGTCTCTAATTAATTAAAGAATATTTAATTAAATAGAAAAGCTAATTATGAGAGTATATTTCATTTTATTAAATTAAATATGTCAACAAAATGTCTCTTTAGTTCAAAAAGGGAAATTTCCAGTTCATTATTGATCAAAAATGAGTTAAATCAGTTAACTCCTCTTTCTATTCAAATTGAATCAGTTAACTCCTTATTTTACCCAAATTAAATATGTTAATTCCCTTTAATTTAGAAATATCTCTTTATGACTGAAATTCACCTTTAATCATGACCGTTGATTGCAATCGATCTCAACCGTTGATGAATTCCAGGAAAGTCTATTTAAGAGACGCTCATCTCTTCATTTTCAAAGGTCAAATGAGAATTTGGATCGAAGTGTTGCTGAAATTCATACTCACATTTTCTCATATTCACATACGCAAAGATCAAGTTTGACTAAAAGTTGACCAGATTCAACCAAGGTTGACTTGAGTTGACTAGTTTTGAAAAGAATTTTGAAATAATTAAATGAAATTATTTAATTAAATGGAGTACTTATTTCTAATTAATTAAACAGAGTTATTTAATTAAATGAGAAGCCATTCCTAACTAATTAAATGAAGTTATTTAATTAAATAAGAAATGTGTCTCTAATTAATTAAATATTATTTAATTAAATAGAAAAAGTAATTATGCGAGCATATCTCAGTTTATTAAATTATATATCTTAACAAAATCTCTCTTCAGTTCAAAAAGGAAAACTTCCAGTTCACTATTGATCAAAAATGAGTTAAATCAGTTACCTCCTTTTTCTTCTAAAATTGAATCACTTAACTCCTTATTTACTCAAATTAAATCTGTCAACTCCCTTTAATTTGGAAATCTCCCTTTCTGACTGAACTTCACCTTTAATCCTGACCGTTGATTGAAATCGATCTTCACCGTTGATGAATTCCAAGAAAGTCTATTTAAGAGACCCTCATATTCACATACACAAAGATCAAGTTTGACCAAAAGTTGACCAGATTTAACCACGGTTGACTTGAGTTGACTAGTTTCGAAAAGAATTTTGAAATAATTAAAAGAAATTATTTAATTAAATGGAGTACTTACTTATAATTAATTAAATAAAGTTATTTAATTAAATGAGAAGCCATTCTTAACTAATTAAATGAAGTTATTGAATTAAATATGAAAAGTGTCTCTAATTAATTAAAGATTATTTAACTAAATAGAAAAACTAATTATGACAGCATATATCTAATTTTATTAAATTAAATATCTCAACAAAATCTCTCTTTAATTGAAAAAGCAAAATTTCCAGTTCACTATTGATCAAAAATGAGTTAAATCAGTTAACTCTTTTTTCTAGTAAAAATTGAATAAGTTAACTCCTTATTTTACTTAAATTAAATCTGTTAACTCCCTTTAATTTGGAAACTCCCTTTATGACTGAACTTCACCTTTAATCCTGACCGTTGATTGAAATCGATCTCAACCGTGGATGAATTCCAAGAAAGTCTATTTAAAAGACCCTCATCTCTTCATTTTGAAAGCTTGAATGAAAATTTGCATCGAATTGTTGCTGAAATTCATTCTCACATTTTTTCATATTCACATACGCAAAGATCAAGTTTGACCAAAAGTTGACCATATTTAACCACAGTTGACTTTAGTTGACTAGTTTCAAATTTTTTTTTGAAATAGTTAAAAGAAATTATTTAATTAAACAGAGTACTTACTTCTAATTAATTAAACAAAGTTATTTAATTAAATGAGAAGCCATTCCTAATTAATTAAATGAAGTTATTTAATTAAATAAGAAAAGTGTCTCGAATTAATAAAAGATTATTTAGTTAAATAGAAAAAGTAATTATGAGAGCATATCTCATTTTATTAAATTAAATATCTTGACAAAATCTCTCTTCAGTTCAAAAAGGGATATTTCCAGTTCACTATTAATAAAAAATGAGTTAAATCAGTTAACTCCTTTTTCTACTCAAATTGAATCAGTTAACTCTTTATTTTACTCAAATTAAATCTGTTAACTCCTTTTAATTTGAAAATCTTCCTTTACGACTGAAATCCACCTTTAATCCTGACCATTGATTGAAATCGATCTCAACCGTTGATGAATTTCAGTAAAGTCTATTTAAGAGACTCTCATCTCTTCATTTTGAAAAGTTGAATGAGAATTTGCATCGAATTTTTGGTGGAATCCATACTCACATTACTCATATTCACATACGCAAAGATCAAGTTTCAACAAAAGTTGACCTGATTTAACCACGGTTGAGTTGACTTGACTAGTTGAAAAAAAAAATTTGAAAAAATTAAACGAAATTATTTAATTAAATGGAGTACTTACTTCTAATTAATTAAACAAAGTTATTTAATTAAATGAGAAACCATTCGTAACTAATTAAATGAAGTTATTTAATTAAATAAGAAAAGTGTCTCTAATTAATTAAAGATTATTTAATTAAATAGAAAAATTAATTATGAGAGTATATCTCATTTTATTAAATTAAACATCTCAACAAAATCTCTCTTTAGTTCAAAAAGGGAAATTTCCAGTTCACTATTGATAAAAAATGAGTTAAATCATTTAGCTCCTCTTTCTACTCAAATTGAATCAGTTAACTCCTTATTTTACTCAAATTAAATTTGTTAACTCCCTTTATGACTGAACTTCATCTTTAATCCTAACCGTTGATTGAAATTGATCTCAACCGTTGGTGAATTCCAAAAAAGTCTATTTAAGAGACCCTCATCTCTTCATTTTGAAAGGTTGAATGAGAATTTGTATCTAAGTGTTGATGAAATTCAAACTCACATTTTCTTATAGTCACATACGCAAAGATCAAGTTTGACGAAAAGTTGACCAGATTTAACCATGGTTGACTTGAGTGGACTAGTTTCGAAAAGAATTTTGAAATAATTACACGAAATTATTTAATTAAATGGAGCACTTACTTTTAATTAATTAAACAAAGTTATTTAATTAAATGAGAAGCCATTCCTAACTAATTAAATGATGTTATTTAATTAAATAAGAAAAGTGTCTCTAATTAATTAAAAATTATTTAATTAAATAGAAAAAGTAATTATGAGAGCATATCTCATTTTATTAAATTAAATATCTCAACAAAATCTCTGTTCAGTTCAAAAAGAGAAATTTCCAGTTCACTATTGATCAAAAATGAGTTAAATGAGTTAACTCTTTTTTCTACTCAAATTGAATTAGTTAACTCCTTATTTTACTCAAATTAAATCTGTTAACTCCCTTTAATTTGGAAATCTCCCTTTATGACTGAACTTCACCTTTAATCCTAACCGTTGATTGAAATCGATCTCAACCGTTGATAAATTCCAAGAAAATCTATTTAAGAGACCTTCATCTCTTTATTTTGAAAGGTTGAATGAGAATTTGCATCGAATTGTTGCTGAAATTCATACTCATATTTGCTCATATTGACATACGCAAAGATAAAGTTTGACCAAAAGTTGACCAGATTTAACCACGGTTGACTTGAGTTGACTAGTTTCGGAAAATTTTTTGAAATAATTAAACAAAATTATTTAATTAAATGGATTAATTACTTCTAATTAATTAAACAAAGTTATTTAATTAAATGAGATGCAATTCCTAACTAATTAAATCAAGTTATTTAATTAAATAAGAAAAGTGTCTCTAGTTAATTAAAGATTATTTAATTAAATAAAAAAATTAATTATGAGAGCATATCTCATTTTATTAAATTAAATATCTCAACAAAATCTCTCTTCAGTTCAAAAAGAGAAATTTTCAGTTCACTATTGATCAAAAATGAGTTAAAATAGTTAACTCCTTTTTCTACTCAAATTGAATAAGATAATTCCTTATTTCACTCAAATTAAATCTGTTAACTCCCTTTAACTTGGAAATCTCCCCTTATGACGGAACTTCACCTTTAATCCTGACAGTTGATTGAAATCGATCTCAACCGTTGATAAATTTCAGGAAAGTCTATTTAACAGACCCTCATCTCTTCATTTTGAAAGGTCGAATGAGAATTTGCATCAAATTGTTGCTAGAATTCATACTCAAATTTTCTCATATTCACATACGCAAAGATCAAGTCTGACCAAAAGTTGACCAAATTTAACTGCGGTTGACTTGAGTTGACTAGTTTCGAAAAGAATTTTGAAATAATTAAACGAAATTATTTAATTAAAAGGAGTACTTACTTCTAATTAATTAATCAAAGTTATTTAATTAAATGAGAAGCCATTCCTAACTAATTAAAAGAAGTTATTTAATTAAATAAGAAAAGTGTCTCTAATTAAATAAAGATTATTTAATTAAATAGAAAAAGTAATTATGAGAGCATATCTAATTTTATTAAATTAAATATCTCAAAAAAATCTCTCTTCAGTTCATAAAGGGAAATGTCCAGTTCACTATTGATCAAAAATGAGTTAAATCAGTTAACTCCTTTTTCTACTCAAATTGAATCAGTTAACTCCTTATTTTACTCAAATTAAATCTGTTAAATCCCTTTAATTTTGAAATGTCCCTTTATGACTGAACTTCACCTTTAATCCTAATCGTTGATTGAAATCGATTTCAACCGTTGATAAATTTTAGGAAAGTCTATTTAAGAGACCCTCATCTCTTCATTTTCAAAGGTTGAATGAGAATTTGCATCGAATTATTGCTAGAATTCATATTCACATTTGCTCATATTCACATACGCAAAGATCAAGTTTGACCAAAAGTGGAGCAGATTTAACTATGGTTGACTTGAGTTGATTAGTTTTGAAAAGAATTTTGAAATAATTAAAAAAAATTATTTAATTAAATGGAGTACTTACTTCTAATTAATTAAACAAATTTATTTAATTAAATGAGAAGCCATTCCTAACTAATTAAATGAAGTTATTTAATTAAATAAGAAAAGTGTTTCTAATTCATTAAAGATTATTTAATTAAATAGAAAAAGTAATTATGAGAGCATATCTCATTTTATTAAATTAAATATCTCAACAAAATCTCTCTTCAGTTCAAAAAGGAAAATTTTCAGTTCACTATTGATAAAAAATGAGTTAAATGAGTTAACTCCTTTTTCTACTCAAATTGAATCAGTTAACTCTTTATTTTACTCAAATTAAATTTGTTAACTCCCTTTAATTTGGAAATCTTCCTTTATGACTAAACTTCACCTTTAATCCTGACGGTTGATTGAAATTGATCTCAACTGTTGATAAATTCTAAGAAAGTCTATTTAAGTGAACGTCATCTCTTCATTTTGAAAGGTTGAATGAGAATTTGCATCGAATTGATGTTGGAATTCATACGCACATCTGCTCATATTCACATATGCAAAGATCAGGTTTGACCGAAAGTTGATCAAATTTAACCACGGTTGACTTGAGTTGACTAGTTTCGAAAAAAAAATTTAAATAATTAAATGAAATTATTTAATTAAATGGAGTAATTACTTCTAATTAACTAAATAAAGTTATTTAATTAAATGAGAAGCCATTCCTAACTAATTAAATGAAGCTATTTATTTAAATAAGAAAAGTGTCTCTAATTAATTAAAGATTATTTAATTGAATTGAAAAAGTAATTATGATAGCATATCTCATTTTATTAAATTAAATATCTCACCAAAATCTCTCTTCAATTCAAAAAGAAAAATTTCCAGTTCACTATTGATCAAAAATGACTTAAATCAGTTAACTCCTCTTTTTACTCAAATTGAATCAGTTAACTCCTTATTTTACTCAAATTAAATCTGTTAATTCCCTTTAATGTGAAAATATCCCTTTATGACTGAACTTCACCTTTAATCCTAACCGTTGATTGAAATCGATCTCAACCATTGATGAATTCCAGAAAAGTCTATTTAAGAGACCCTCATCTCTTCATTTTGAAAGGTTGAATGAGAATTCGTATCGAAGTGTTGCTAGAATTCATACTCACATTTTCTCATAGTCACATACGCAAAGATCTAATTTGACCAAAAGTTGACCAGATTTAACCACGGTTGACTTGAGTTGACTAGGTTTCGAAAGGAATTTTGAAATAATTAAACGACATTATTTAATTAAAATGGAGTACTTACTTCTAATTAATTAAACAAAGTTATTTAATTAAATGAGAAGCCATTCGTAATTAATTAAATGAAGTTATTTAATTAAATAAGAAAAGTGTCTCTAATTAATTAAATATTATTTAATTAAATAAGAAAAGTAATTATGAGAGCATATCTCACTTTATTAAATTAAATATCTCAACAAAATCTCTCTTCAGTTCAAAAAGGGAAATTTCCAGTTCACTATTGATAAAAATGAGTTAAATCAGTTGACTCCATTTTCTACTCAAATTGAATCAGTTAACTCCTTATTTTACTCAAGTTAAATCTGTTAACTCCCTTTAATTTGAAAATCTTCCTTTATGACTAAAGTTCACTTTTAATCCTGACCGTTGATTGAAATCTATCTCAACCATTGATGAATTCTAGGAAAGTCTATTTAAGAGACCGTCATCTCTTCATTTTGAAAGGTTGAATGAAGATTTGCGTCGAATTGTTGTTGGAGTTCATACTCACATTTGCTCATATTCACATGCGCAAAGTTCAAGTTTGACCAAAAGTTGTCCAAATTTAACAACGGTTGACTTGAGTTGACTAGTTTCAATTTTTTTTTGAAATAATTAAATGAAATTATTTAATTAAATGGAGTATTTACTTCTAATTAATTAAACAAAGTTATTTAATTAAATGAGAAGCCATTCCTAATTAATTAAATGAAGTTATTTAATTAAATAAGAAAATTGTCTCCAATTAATTAAAGATTATTTAATTGAATAGAAAATGTAATTATTAGAGCATATCTCATTTTAGTAAATTAAATATCTCAACAAAATCTCTCTTCAGTTCAAAAAGAGAAATTTTTATTTCACTATTGATAAAAAATGAGTTAAATCAGTTGACTCTTTTTTCTATTCAAATTGAATCAGTTAACTCCTTATTTTACTCAAATTAAATCTATTAACTCCCTTTAATTTGGAAATCTCCCTTTATGAATGAACTTCACCTTTAATCCTGATCGTTGATTGAAATTGATCTCAACTGTTGATGAATTTCAGGAAAGTCTATTTAAGAGGCCCTCATCTCTTCATTTTGAAAGGTTGAATGAGAATTTGCATCGAATTATTGCTGGAATTCATACTCACATTTGCTCATATTCACATACCCAAAGATCAAGTTTGACGAAAAAGTTTACCAGATTTAACCACGGTTGACTTGAGTTGACTAGTTTCAAAAAGTATTTTGAAATAATTAAATGAAATTATTTAATGAAATGAAGTACTTACTTCTAATTAATTAAGCAATGTTATTTAATTAAATGAGAAGCCTTTCCTAATTAATTAAGAGAAATTATTTAATTAAATAAGAAAAATGTCTGTAATTAATTAAAGATTATTTAATTTAATAGAAAAAGTAATTATGAGAGCATATCTCATTTTATGAAATTAAATATCTCAACAAAATCTCTCTACAGTTCAAAAAGGAAAATTTCCAGTTCACTATTGATCTAAAATGAATAAGATTGAATAAGAAATCAAACAAATATGAGAATCTATTGGATATTGAAATCGGGCTTGAGATTTAAAAGATAAACATTTACCATTTTCAATAGATTTTAAGAACAGAAATTAATTTTTGGAATGTGCCTACTAGTTTCAGGAAGTCTACATAAACTGCAAATGTTAGAGTTATGTAGTGTCTGCCCCTAGTTCACATTTTGTTTTAATTGCCAAACTCTTTTAGGCCAGTTCTATACTTGATGTTTAGTAACATCACATTCAGGTTACCATATATTGTTTTACATTCAGTTTATTATATAATGAGATTACTTGGTACTCTGTATTTCATGCATGTATGATGATTATTCAGTGTTTTCAGTTATCGATGATGATTAGTTAGATGGTTTATTATCACATGTTCTTTCTTTCTTATTATCACAACAAACTTTGAAATGATACAAATTCTGAACATGGAACTAGAAAACTCATAAAACTTTCTAGATTATTTCTTTATGTCAATATGTTATGACCCTATGGTTATGATGGATTCTTAGATGTCGTTGTTGTGTTTGGGTGTTGTAGGGAAATGACTTCCGGTTCTAGATCCATTGCTAGGGGTCGTAGCTCAGGACATGGTAGAAGTCATGGGAGAGTTAGTCATCATATTCCTTCCTTGGTCCATTCAGGGGACCCTGTTTAGGAAGAGGCTAGAGAGGATGCTAGTGTTAAGCAAGATGCTGAGACAGAAGGACCGGTTACTAGAGACTTGGTCAAGGAGATCCTAGCATGCCTACCTTTGCAGAATATGTACCTTTATGATTCTTATTTCTTATCGTAGAGACTTCTTTTCAAATGATGTTTATATGTTATCATGTATTCTGATGTATTGTATCTATTCTCACATACCCTATGACATGTGCAGTGGATGTTATTAATTGGATGTACTTTCATTGTATTGTTTATACTTATGCATTTGCTTATGCGATTATGTATCTATTATTTCTTTATGATCTTGAGACATTGTACTTGGAACTTAAACTAATTAATTTAAAATTATTAAATGTGACTCAATGTAAAGGAACCCTTGAGGAATTGAAACTATATCTGTAATTGATTATGTGTATTTGATGTGTATCTCTTACCATTGAGATAATGCGATAGGGTATGCTCATCCTGGCAATTCAAGAAAGTCGATACCCAGTACTTGCAACCTGCATAAAATCCACGCATGTACAGACACAATATTCTAAGCTAGACAGACAATGGCAGGAAGTGGTGCATCGTGTAGATCCTGATTAGCAGGTGACTACGACTCGCTTCCTTAACCACATCAGAAACACCATGCATGATTTAATTTAATAGAAGATTATTATGATATTTTAATATTTAATTATATTTAATTAATTGAAAAATTAATTAAATAAAAAGAATTAAATTTGGAGAGAAAAGTTTTAAGTATAAATTTAGAACGTGATAATATTTATTTAATTTAATAATAATATATTTAGAGTTCATTTTTAAATAAATGCTAAATAGTATTGTTATTTAACTTAATTAAATATTTTATCAGTTAAATTTCTTAAATAAACTAAAAGTTGAAAGATATTAAATTATGAAAGTTTCTAGATCGCATGATGTGAGCTTGAGTTGAAAATAAAAGAAATAAATTAAAAGATAAAATAAGTGAAAATAATAATGTTATTTTAATTTCATAAAGTGCACATGAGATTAAAGTAATAAATTAATTTAAAATAGAAGTCAAGTGGAATATTAAATAAAGTTATTTAATAATTTAACTTAATGTGCATGAAAAGATGAATGCAAAATAAAAGAAAAGATAATAAAAGTTAATTTTGAGTTAACTCAGTTGAGCAAAGAATCTTCTCGGGTGAACGCACAATTAGTACCCCGATTTGAGGAGAAAACATCTTATCACAACTTGGGGGGTTCATTTTTGTGGGATGGTGAATTTGGGAAAGAATTTTTGGAGACACAAATTTTGGGAATGAAATTTGGAGACGAATTTTAAAGGAGAATTTGGACACGAATTTTGAAAGGGAATCTTCTCACAATTCTCGGTTGGTTGCATATTAGCATCAGGTTCAGGTAGGGTCTTGTGTTTTGATTTCTGATTAAATTATGCAATTTGACATTCCTGTCTACTTCATGTTTGTAAAAAAAAGATTGTTTTCTCAAATTTCGTTGTATGGATCTTTCCACACTCCGTTCTAATCTTTTGCTATCCGATTGTTGAGAAATTATTATAAAGAAAGAATTTTAAAAAAATAAAAATAAAACTACAATGCAAATTATATATATATAAACATAAATTGAACTGGGGAGAAATTTGTTTTGTAACATATATATTTATAACAATAAAACAAAACAAACAAGAAAATCAACAAAAATATATAAATACCCCACTTACCTCCTATGTTTGGCAGCTCACACATGCGTCAACACTGTACTTGACTGCATTTGGGAGCTGGTGAAATTAAACCAGCGCACGACTTAATAATAGGGCCGATGGCCTTTAATAATATAGTGCCCAATACTTTTTTTTAAAACATTAGCAGGCCTTATGAATTTAGTTTAATGTTTAAAGTTTACTTCTTTTTTTAAAAAAGACTTATAAGCTTTGCATGTTTCTCACATATTATTAATGTTTAAAAGTTATATAATATAAAGTTATTATAATTAGATAACTTTTTTAATTAATATGATTTATATAAATAAATTTCATTATTATTTAATAATTATTATTAATAGTTTTAATATTAAATGTATTATTAATTAATAATACTTTATTAATAAGTTTTATAATGTAAACTTATTATTATTTAATAATATTTATTGATAGATTTTATTATTATTTGTCAATTTAAATATTAATGCATTTTAATATAGTTTTTTTAATTATTAATTTATTAATAGTTTTTGGTTAAATATTAATAAATTGATAATTAATGAAGCTATTAATATAAATATTTAGATCAAGAATTATTAATTAATTTAATTAAAATTAGTTTAATTAAAGTTAATTAATAATGGATATAACTTGATAAAATTGTAGAATTATATTATTGATTTAAAGCATGATGGAAGGGTAATTCTAGTTTCATTCGAACAAATGAATGAGTCAACCTGTAGGGTAATCTAGATATCTTTTGAACTTGAATCATAACTTAAAACGAAAACTAAAATTCTAATGTTTAACACAACTGTATGTTTTCAAATCCAAATTGTTAGACTATTATGTTTTCTATTTATTGTCTATGCTTTGGGGTGTTTCGGAGTTCATTAGATGTTGACCAATTATAGGTTGTTACCAGAGGCTTGGGAGTGAATGTGATGTTATGATGATTTGGTCTCAATCTTTCTTAACTTGACCATGGTAATGTGATGGAGTGCTCTATGATATGGATATTTTTATTGGTTGTTATTGCTTTCCAGTTTCCTTGTGTGAGACTGAGGTGTATGTATTTGAGTTACCTGACTTAACCAATTTGGAGTCTTCGATCAGTTTGTGTTCTATTATTGAGATTTTTTCTGGTTGCTCGTTGGAGAACCATGGGATATTGTAATTTATCATTGATGCCTTCAGATGCTGATAGAGATTTGTTGTGATCATTATGATTATTATTTGAGGCTATTCAGTTGCTCATGGAGAACTAATGTGATGATTATGGATTATATTTATGATGTTTTTAGTTGCTTGTATAGGACTGAGGTGATTTATTATGATTCTTTGATTTGTGATGTCATGAGCCTAGGGTAGGTTATCTATGTGTAGTGTAAGGAAGTGGCTTGCAATGAGGGATGAGAGACCCGAAGTGGCTCTGGGCATGACTCATTGTAAGTTGTTTGTTTTAATAAGTGAAAACATCTCACCTAAATATTGACTTAAATGAACCTAATAAGATAACTGTATGTTCTCTCCCATGCCTTGAGTGCTAGTACAAACTAGGATGGGGTAGAGAGAATGCTTGGTTATGACCTTGCATTCCGTAGTATGCCTCGTCAGTATGAGAGGACACTAGTGGCCGTAGGATCACAAGGGACCTGGGATTCCTAAGGGATTGCTCGGGTAACTTTCAACGTGACTTTTGCGATGACACTTTCCTGCTTGCATGGTAGATTTCCTATGTGTCTTTGTGGTGCCTCTAGGTTTAGATGTCAATCTATTTTAGGAACCTTTGAGTTAGCATACTTATAGGATTTCCTGGACTTAGAGAGTATTTATGTTATATGTTTTGTTATCCTGTTTGGGACTTGAGACTATCTCCTCAGCGCGGTGGGAGTGGACCATTTAGATTCAACGTGGCCAGGTGGTAGTGCTTTTACTATTACCATTGAGATCTATCCGTAGTCACCATGGCTAGAGTTTTCTTGGTTGGCATTTACCTTCACTATGTTCTTGGATTATTATGATGGATGGTTAGATTTTATGGATGTATGGATGTATCATGTATGGTGAATGGGTTCATATATTTTTACTGTACTTTGTATCCTGGATTCGTGGAGGTTGATGCATATCTATTTTTACATAAGAATATTCCTTTAAGCCTTTCATACCCTGTGACATGTACAGTAGATGATTGAGCATTTCGAATTAATTTTCCAAGATGCATTCGAAAAAAAATGTATATTGTGGACATTGGACTTTATTATTATTCTTACATCTGGTATGTAGTTGTTAGCCTTAGAATTCATTAAATTTAAAAAGTGACTCAACGTCTTGGGATCCTTAAGGAATGTAACCTGTTAAGTATGTTTCTTGATAATTACATGTTATTGCTTCCGCTACTATGTGATTGATGTGTATGTTATATATTCTTACTTTTAAAAAAAAAAATGTTTAGCAAACTTAGTAAAATTTTAGGTTAATTCTTTTGGATCCCTTGGTGGGGCGTTACAAAGTAATTATGAGAGCATATCTCATTTTATAAAATTAAATATCTCAACAAAATCTCTCTTCAGTTCAAAAAGAGAAATTTCCAGTTCACTATTGATCAAAAATGAGTTAAATCAGTTGACTCCTTTTTCTACTCAAATTGAATCAGTTAACTCCTTATTTTACTCAAATTAAATCTGTTAACAACCTTTAGTTTGGAAATCTCCCTTTATGACTGAACTTCACCTTTTATCTTGGCCGTTGATTGAAATCGATCTCAACCGTTGATGAATTCCAGGAAAGTCTATTTAAGAGACCCTCATCTCTTCATTTTGAATGGCTAAATGAAAATTTGCATCGAATTGTTGCTGGAATTCATACTCACATTTGCTCATATTCACATACACAAAGGTCAAGTTTGACCAAAAGTTGACCAGATTTAACCACGGTTGACTTGAGTTGACTAGTTTCAAATTTTGTTTTGAAATAATTAAATGAAATTATTTAATTAAATAGAGTACTTACTTCTAATTAATTAAAAAAAGTTATTTAATTAAATAAGAAGCCATTCCTAATTAATTAAATGAAGTTATTTAATTAAATAAGAAAAGTGTCTCTAATTAATTAAAGATTATTTAATTAAATAGAAAAAGTAATTATGAGAGCATATCTCATTTTATTAAATTAAATATCTCAACAAAATCTCTCTTCAGTTCAAAAAGGGAAATTTTCAGTTCACTATTGATCAAAAATGAGTTAAATTGGTTGACTCCTTTTTCTACTCAATTTGAATCAGTTAACTCCTTATTTAACTCAAATTAAATCTCTTAACTCCCTTTAATTTGGAAATCTCCCTTTATGACTGAACTTCACCTTTAATCCTGACCGTTGATTGAAATCGATCTCAAACATTGATGAATTCCAGGAAAGTATAATTAAGAGACCCTCATCTCTTCATTTTGAAATATTGAATGAGAATTTGCATCAAATTGCTGCTAGAATTCATACTTACATTTGCTCATATTAACATACGCAAAGATCAAGTTTGACCAAAAGCTGACTAGATTTAACTATAGTTGACTCGAGTTGACTATTTTTGAATTTTTTTTTGAAATAATTAAACGAAATTATTTAATTAAATGGAGTACTTACTTCTAATTAATTAAACAAAGTTATTTAATTAAATAAGAAAATTGTATCTTATTAATTAAAGATTATTTAATTAAATAGAAAAAGTAATTATGAGAGCATATCTCATTTTATTAAATTAAATATCTCAACAAAATCTCTCTTCAGTTCAAAAAGAAAAATTTTCAGTTCACTATTGATCAAAAATGAGTTAAATCAGTTGACTCCTTTTTCTACTCAAATTGAATTAGTTAACTCCTTATTTTACTCAAATTAAATCTGTTAACTCCCTTTAATTTGGAAATCTCCCTTTATGACTAAACTTCACCTTTAATCCTGAATGTTAGTTGAAATCGATATAAACCGTTGATGAATTCTAAGAAAGTCTATTTAAGAGACCCTCATCTCTTCATTTTGAAAGGTTGAATGAGAATTTGCATTGAATTGTTGCTGGAATTCATACTCACATTTGCTCATATTCACATACGCAAAGATCAAGTTTGAACAAAAGTTGACCAGATTTAACCATGGTTGACTTGAGTTGACTAGTTTCGAAAAGAATTTTGAAATAATTAAACAAAATTATTTAATTAAATGGAGTACTTACTTTTAATTAATTAAACAAAGTTTTTTAATTAAATGAGAAGCCATTCCTAATTAATTAAATGAAGTTATTTAATTAAATAAGAAAAGTGTCTCTAATTAATTAAAGATTATTTAATTAAATAGAAAAAGAAATTATGAGAGAATATCTCATTTTATTAAATTAAATATTTCAACAAAATCTCTCTTCAGTTGAAAAAGGGAAATTTCAAATTCACTATTGATAAAAAATGAGTTAAATTAGTTGACTCCTTTTTCTACTCAAATTAAATCAGTTAACTCCTTATTTTACTCAAATTAAATCTATTAACTCCCTTTAATTTGAAAATCTCCCTTTATGACTGAACTTCAGCTTTAATCTTGACTGTTTATTGAAATCGATCTCAACCTTTGATGAATTCTACGAAAGTCTATTTAAGAGACCCTCATCTCTTCATTTTGAAAGATTGAATGAGAATTTGTATCGAATTGTTGTTGGAATTCATACTTAGATTTGCTCATATTCACATGCGCAAAGATCAAGTTTGACCAAAAGTTGACCAGATTTAACCACGGTTGACTTGAGTTGACTAGTTTCATAAAGAATTTTGAAAAAATTAAATGAAATTATTTAATTAAATGAAGTACTTACTTCTAATTAATTAAACAAAGTTATTTAATTAAATGAGAAGCCATTCGTAACTAATTAAATGAAGTTATTTAATTAAATAAGAAAAGGGTCTGTAATTAATTAAAGATCATTTAATTAAATAGAAAAATTAATTATGAGAGAATATCTCATTTTATTAAATTAAATATCTCAACAAAATATCTCTTCAGTTCAAAAAAGGAAATTTTCAATTCACTATTGATAAAAAATGAGTTAAATCAGTTGGCTCCGTTTTCTACTCAAATTGAATCAGTTAACTCCTTATTTTACTCAAATTAAATCTGTTAACTCCCTTTAATTTGGAACTCTTCCTTTATGACTGGAGGTCACCTTTAATCCTAACCGTTGATTGAAATCAATCTCAACTATTGATGAATTCTAGGAAAGTCTATTTAAAAGACCATCATCTCTTCATTTTGAAAGGTTGAATGAGAATTTGCATCGAATTGTTGCTGGAATTCATACTCACATTTGCTCATATTCACATACGCAAAGATCAAGTTTGACCAAAAGTTGACCGGATTTTTCCACGGTTGACTTTAGTTGACTAGTTTCGAAAAGAATTTTGAAATAATTAAACGAAATTATTTAATTAAATGGAGTGCTTACTTCTAATTAATTAAACAAAGTTATTTAATTAAATGAGAATTCATTCCTAATTAATTAAATGAAGTTATTTAATTTGTGAGGCCTCACCCAATTCGTCATAGTGCCAATGAGATAATTGCATTACGGTGATTTTAATCCTATGTTTGATACACTTTTAAGACTGTAGGGTTATGTCAATTTAATATCTGCATTTTGATGATCTGCAATTACCTTTGCATATTATGACCTAATTGATGCACTTAATGATTCTATTTCATGTTGTGAGCTATTGGCATTCCTTTAATAGAAATTGAATGGTAGAAATGCTTGTAATATAAGAAGGTAATGTTGAAGTGGAAATTAGAGTTAAAAGATAAATTTTTTTATGCATTGAGACCTAACCCGCATACCTAGGGATTCAATAGTTATGGATTCAACATCTTGTCGTAGAATATGAAGTTATTCAAAATATTAAATTGACCATGTTATGTTGATAAGTAAGGTTTAGTTTTATAGTATTTTGAACATTTTACATGGAAATTGTTAGAAGAAGTATTGTAATTATAAGGAATGAAGTATGGAACTCAAATGTCGAATGTGATATGTAAGTTTTGATATTTTAATATTTTGAAAGTTATATTTGAAATGATTAAGAAAGGGAAAGTTAATTTGAGATTATGAAATATATTCAAGTCTAATGTTGAATGAGATAATGATTTATTTTACATATGCTTATATGATTTTCTTGGACTACTGATGCTTTAATTTAGTGTGCAGGAATTTTACCATGGGTTAAAGGGGAATTAAGGCTCAAACTACTACAAACATGACATAACGAAGATTGAATCAGTGTAAAAGATTCAAACCTAATTGTAATGTGTTTTATTTCGTATATGTGAATTGTATGTGTGCGTAGAAACCTAGTTCATGTATTATTGTAAAACAAGTCATTTTTTTTAATATAATGTGATATTTTGTGTGTCTCACTTGACACTTGTGCTTGTTATGTGATATGACATGTTATTCATCAATGGATCATGTGGTCACCTTATTCCATGATAAATGCCTCAATCGAGGAATTTGATTATTGCCTTAGTAAGTAAAAGGACAAGGTCATCACCTTGGGGAATTTGAAATTTGAATCACCTAGCTTTAGGAGGGTCATAAAATAACTTTAAGGTAAGTTGGGATTAAAATTAACCCCACCCATGTTAGTACTATAGGATAGGGAGCTATTAATGACCTCTAGGGTGTTTAGTGGACCTAGGAGACCCCATGAAAATGACATTCTTTATGGAATCCGAAAATGAGAAGGATATATATATAGAGGTATGGCTAAATGAGAAACCACTTGGCCACTCTCTAATTTTAGAGACAGTTAGGTTTTGAAGGGAGAGGAGGGGAGCTCTACTGCAACTATCCTTACCCTAGCTTGGACCAAGGTTGGTATCTCAAGCTTGCTTCCTTTCCTTTTTCCTTCTTTTAGCATGGTTAAGGCAATCTGCAAGTGTGGAGTTTATCAATGGAGTATGCATTGCATTGCATTGTGGAGTAGCATTCATGTGAGTGTTTGAATGGTGTTCATTCCATGTATATTAGTGTGACACCATTGTGCATCTTGTTGTATTATGTGGAGTATTGTGAGTATGAGGTTTGAATTTTCTCTATTTCCTTGTTGCATTATGGGTGTTGATATTGTGTTGTGATAATGTGATGTGCTCTTGAAAATTTGTTGTTTTATTGCTACTTGGTTTTGTTTACTTGATGTGCTTGAGTGTTCTTATGGGCGTGGGACTTACAATCACCCTTGTGGGAAGGGAAGAGAAGTCCAGGGTGAACGGGCAGTAGTTGGATTGCATAGTTGAGGATCTTGGAGTATGGGCTCCATTGTATGCCATTGTCATATTCATATTTTTCCTTGGGGGAGGATAAGAAAAAAAAAATGGTGAGGAAGGAAGTAATTGAAGTATGGGTTTGTAGGAAGCTAAAGCTATTGGTTGTGTGTGGTGGAGGATGTTGTGTTGGTAGTGTGTGTGGTGGAAGATGTTTATGAAGCCCCAAAAGGGCATGATATTATGAAGCCCCGAAAGGGCATGAGTTTTATGGAAAATATGATATGAAATGGTAAACCTCCTTGTGTTTCCACCTTCACCCTATGTTCAAGGTTCCAATGGTGAGCCTTTTTGAAATATCCTTGGGATGGGATTTGTTGCAGTTTTGTTATGTGGTGTATATGTTTCTTACAAGTTGGTATGTGGATTTTGTTTGAGCCTTGTTCCCCTAGCACAGGGGTGGTCTCTTTGAGGCCTATGGTTGGGTGGAAAGCACCCATGGTCCTTGTTGTTTTGTTGTGATGCATTTGCAAGTTCTTAGAGAAAAATCTTGGAAACTTGGAGTCCTTGTTATCTTCCATGTGCATAGGAGGAGAAGACAATATTGCATTGAGATGAGATAGAGAGAAAAACTCCATTTTGTTATGTGAGCCTAAATGTATTGTAAGAGAAAGCTACTGTCTTGGTTTGATTGTCAATGGAAAGGTTGTGAGTGCTCATGTGTAGTAAAAGTATTTTTCATTGTGTATATTATGATATGTTGACTTCACCACCTTTTTGTGTATCATGAGGGTATCACTGAAGATAATTCATTGTAATAATATTGTTGTTTTATTGGATGGTAACACCAATCACAGATCCAAATTACTTGATGCTCTTGAGTGGAATGCAAAAGAAATTTGATATCATAGAAGAGATAATATTCATAAGAAGGATTATCCTGGTGGATTGCTATTATCATTTTAGTTCCATTTTTTACCAATTGTGAATGTACATTCAAATATAGATCTACATAAGAAGATAATGTTGAGAAAATGGTTTCTAAATTTCATAATTCATAGATAGGGATAATCCAGATAACTTCATATAAAGTCTTGTCATGAAATGTTGAGTTATTGGATTAAGTTAATTTTTTGAATGCTAAATGAATCACAATTTTAAAACTATACTTAGTTTATAATTATCTCCTAATTATCCTTGCAATAACTTACCTTGAATATCCTAGATTACAGAAGAAGAAAATCAAGTGATGATATAAAATATACAAGACTTAAGACATAAGCTTGCTGTAGGTGCACATTTTATCCTTTGGAAAATGTATGAGAAAGTAAAATAAATCTCTTCTCTTAATACAGATATTAAAATATTCAAGAGTATTCCTTAGACTCCTAGGACCCTATAACCTATAAAGCATATTATAACATAATAAACTAACCATCATATTAATTGCATTAGAAGGGACCTCATATGAGACACATAACTCGAGTCAACACCCTATCAAATCAAAAGAAACTTTTTAAAAAATATATATACAATGCTCATGTTAAAAAAACCTAAACTAGCACCAAGTAATATTTTAAACAAGACATAGCGTGACAAACAACCTACTATATTATCTACCCTAGGCTAGCATGGGTTGGTGAATGAGAAAACAATTTAATATTCTATGGAGACCAAGGTATTTAATTTCTCTGACATGACCAAGACTTATTTCATCCACCTATTCCCTAGGTGCTTTGTGCCTTCAAATATTATATTGGAATACCGTGCAAGTTTATGACATAATTCTGACAAGAGGGAATGGCTTCCATTTTGTCCTTTACGCCTTGATTTTCCTTGGAAGAAGTTATGGCATTTTATATGTCTTTCTTCACCCACCTAATTAAGACTAGGATAAACTCCACGCTGCCAACAATATGGGACCAAGTAGCAAGTCGATTTAACATGGGAATTCGAAATGCATATCTTCTAGCTCAAAATTAATAGGATTTGACTCATGGAAAAGGTGTCTATGCTTGTCTTGGCCAAAACTTTGGTAAGTGAGTCCACCATGGAGAGAAACCCAAGGAATTCCCTTGGTCTATGGGTAAGTGAAGAATATTATGGGGTAGTAGCATGTGGGTAGTAGGGTGATTTGGAACTTTGCTAGAGAAAAAGTATTTCATCTTCTTAAAAGAAATGTGAGTGGGCTCAAGTTAATGGACTATGATTAATAGGGTATTTTAGATAGATGGATAGTTAATATGTTCATATGCATTCATTTTGTTACCTTAGTATTAGTAAGGAGAGATTATCTTTTAAAATCATTCTTTTATGATATATATTTATATAAATGAATTGATAATTCTTTTCACTACAATTTCAATTGTAGTAGGTATTGACCCTAATATTAAAATGTGATGTCACTTGCGTTAGAGATATAATATGAATAATAAATAGATAATTCAATCTTAATAACTATGTCAATGAAAGATGTAAGTTGGGATATGAAAAAAATAAAAATATACACCCATTGATTTTGGGAACATTTTAAATACTCTAGAAAAGTGTTAATTATATACATATTGTTATTTGAATCGATTGCCTAGAGTAGCATAGTTGGCATCAAAGTTGACGATAGTTCTAATGGATGGTTAATCGAGGGTTACATGCATTGAAGAAATTTCAACTCATATGACAAATTAGTAAAGATGACATTGCAATGTGGAGTACAGATTGAAGTAGTAGGTATGAGTATTCTCTTTCCAAACCCAGGGTCAGTAGATGTCAGAGGGATGTCCAACTCAGTGATGATATAGTTGTAACACACATATGTCTTTTGGAGGTTATTTAGGCTTATGTAATTAATTAATAATAATAATTTAAAAATAAAATAAAATTGTGCTTAATGTACATTTAGGGTAAATTTAGGGCATGACATAATTAAATAAGAAAAGCGTCTCTAATTAATTAAAGATTATTTAATTAAATAGAAAAAGAAATTATGAGAGCATATCTCATTTTAATAAATTAAATATTTCAACAAAATCTCTCTTTAGTTGAAAAAGGGAAATTTCAAATTCACTATTGATAAAAAATGAGTTAAATTAGTTGACTCCTTTTTCTACTCAAATTAAATCAGTTAACTCCTTATTTTACTCAAATTAAATCTGTTAACTCCGTTTAATTTGGAAATCTCCCTTTATGACTGAACTTCACCTTTAATCCTGACCGTTGATTGAAATCAATCTCAACCATTGATGAATTTTAGGAAAGTCTATTTAAGAGACCCTCATCTCTTCATTTTGAAAGGTTGAATGAGAATTTGCATCGAATTGTTGCTGGAATACATACTCACATTTGCTCATATTCAGATACGCAAAGATCAAATTTGACCAAAAGTTGACTAGATTTAACCACAGTTGACTTGAGTTGACTAATTTTGAATAAAATTTTGAAATAATTAAATGAAATTATTTAATTAAATGGGGTAATTACTTCTAATTAATTAAACAAAGTTATTTAATTAAATGAGAAGCCATTCCTAATTAATTAAATGAAGTTATTTAATTAAATAAGAAAAGTGTCTCTAATTAATTAAAGATTATTTAATTAAATAGAAAAAGTAATTATGAGAGCATATCTCATTTTGTTAAATTAAATATCTCAACAAAATCTCTCTTCAGTTCAAAAAGGGAAATTTCCAGTTCACTATTGATCAAAAATGAGTTAAATTAGTTAACTCCTTTTTCTACTCAAATTGAATCAGTTAACTCCTTATTTAACTCAACTTAAATTTGTTAACTCCCTTTAATTTGGAAATCTCCCTTTATGACTGAACTTCACCTTTAATCCTGACCGTTGATTGAAATCGATCTCAACCGTTGATGAATTCTAGGAAAGTCTATTTAAAAGACCATCATCTCTTCATTTTGAAAGGTTGAATGAGAATTTGCATCGAATTGTTGCTGGAATTCATACTTACATTTGCTCATATTCACATACGCAAAGATCAAGTTTGACCAAAAGTTGACCAGATTTAACCACGATTGACTTGAGTTGACTACTTTCAAAAAATTGTTTGAAATAATTAAATGAAATTATTTAATTAAATGGAGTACTTACTTGTAATTAATTAAACAAAGTTATTTAATTAAATGAGAAGCCATTCCTAATTAATTAAATGAAGTTATTTAATTAAATAAAAAAAGTGTCTCTAATTAATTAAAGATTATTTAATTAAATGAAAAAATTAATTATGCGAGCATATCTCATTTTATTAAATTAAATATCTTAACAAAATATCTCTTCAGTTCAAAAAGGGAAATTTTCAGTTCACTATTGATAAAAAGTGAATTAAATTAGTTAACTCTTTTATCTACTCAAATTGAATCAGTTAACTCCTTATTTTACTCAAATTAAATTTGTTAACTACCTTTAATTTGAAAATCTCCCTTTATTACTGAACTTCACCTTTAATCCTAACCGTTGATTGAAATTGATCTCAACCATTGATAAATTCAAGGAAAGTCTATTTAAGAGACCCTCATCTCTTGATTTTGAAAAGTTGAATGAGAATTTGCATCGAATTGTTGCTGGAATTCATACTCACATTTTCTCATGTTCACATATGCAAAGATCAAGTTTGACCAAAAGTTGACCAGATTTAACCATGGTTGACTTGAGTTGACCAATTTTGAAAAGAATTTTAAAATAATTAAACAAAATTATATAATTAAATGAAGTACTTACTTCTAATTTATTAAACAAAGTTATTTAATTAAATGAGAAGGCATTCCTAATTAATTAAATGATGTTATTTAATTAAATAAGAAAAGTGTCTCTAATTAATTAAAGATTATTTAATTAGATAGAAAAAGTAATTATGAGAGCATATCTTATTTTATTAAATTAAATATCTCAACAAAATCTCTCTTCAGTTCAAAAAGGGAAATTTCCAATTCAGTATTGATAAAAAATGAGTTAAATCATATCAGAGCCTGAGTTTCAACATTGAGAGCTCTGGGTATATTGGAATGTCACTAGTTGTTAACTAGTTAGACAAAAACTTTGAACTATCATGCGTATCTCTTTCAAACTGAAAATTTGAAACTAGGTGGACTGAAACAGAACATAAAACTGTTAGTTTCATATTTTTTATACTTCAACACTTAGCTATCAAAATTGAAAATTCTACTGAAAACTTAAACAAAGGCAAAACTAAAAATTGAAAACTCATTTTAGCTGCAAAACATGTATCTTTTATCTAAGTTTCAAAGTAGTATACCTTTGTTTATCTTTGCAAGCATTAAGTTGTTCTTGTTTAGAATGCATTAGAGAATCTATTTTAGTAGATGTTAAAGGAATGATGTTGGATCGATATGGTTTTCGGTTTACCATTAAACCAGAATCATATTGGTCTAAAGCTGTTGTAATATCCTCAGTGGAATCATGTTTCTTCTGTAGGGAGGAAAAGGGTTCAATGGGACCCGCATAGTGAGTATTTTAGCTTTTCATTCTTGTAGGCTTCCAGGAGTAAGCCTAATCCCAAGGGGGGTGGATGTAGTGCCTGCCCCTAGTTCGCATTTTGTTATCATTGTTGAACTCTTTTAGAGCTAGTTTTACATTGTTGGTTAGCAGCATTGTTTTGAGATTATTAGATATTGAGCTATGGATTCAGTTTATTATGTGATGAGATTACTTAGACTCTACATTTCATGTATATATGATGATTATTTTTAGTGTTCACAATTATTGATGATAATTATTACATTACTTTCAATTATTAATGATGATTAGTAAGATGATTAGTAAGATGATTTATTATTATATGTGTTTTATTATGGATACTTACCCCATACTTGCATGTGTATGGTGTGCGTGTTTGCTTTGCATATTTTCTTTTCTATGACATGTCTGATGTGGTTAAGGAAGGGAGTTGTAGTCACCTGCTAGTTAGGATCTACACGATGCACCACTTTTTGTCATTGCCTGGTTAGTTTAGTATATATATTGTGCTTGTACATGCATAGTTTTTATGCAAGTTGTAGGTACCGGGTATCGACTTCCCTAAATTGTCAAGATGAGCGTACCCTATCACATTATCTCAATGATAAGAGAGGGGAGATAAATTTTCAAGTCCAAATCCCAACCCTTTAAGCCATTTGTTCTAATTGAAAAATTAAGATAAGTATCTGAGTTGAGTACCCTCCGAATACGTTGGATGACATAATTCGTGATTTAAACTCTTAGTTTGATTTTGTATGTATTTTGGCTATGATGAGTTTTTCGTATTTTTACATTTGTGAGTCTTTGGGGTATTTTCTATTAATTAAGCCTAATCAAAAGGTTTAATTAAATAAAAAATTAATATGGTATTTTAATATTTATTTTATTTAATTAATTAGAAAATTAATTAAATAAAATAATTAAATTTGAAAATAAAATAATTAAATTGGAAGATAAAAGTTATAATATTAAATTTAGAATGTGACAATATTTATTTTAATAATAATATATTTGGAGCTCATTTTTAAATAAATGACTAAATAATATTATTATTAAAGCTAATAAATATTTGAGCAATAAAGTTTTGGAAAATAAAATTTAAAAGTGAAAAATATATTTTAAATTATTAAAAGATTCTAAATCTCATATGATTAAAATATAAATATATTAAGATTGAAAAGTGGAGATATTAAAGTTAGTGCATGAGACTTAATAAATAAATAAATAAAATTAGAAAGAGTAAAGTAAATTGGAGTTATAAGCTTGCATGGGAATTAACATGTGTCAACAACACGGGGGTTAGTGCATCAAATACAAAGTGTCTAAAATTCTATGACTCATCAAAAAGAATTGGAAAAGACCCATGCTTAGTTAGTGACACTTTTTAGCGGTTTCAAGAAGCAATCCAAAGGTTTCTTGAGAGCTCTTGATATTCAAGCATTCATAGAAGCTTAAAAGAAAAGCTTAGTGAAAGTTATAAGCTTAAAGGAAGCCACGAGCTACAAGCTTTAAAAAAAAATAGAAGCTTCAAAGCTTACATGCATGATAGAAGATTCATATGCTCATATATTTTCTACTTGCTTCTATGCTCCTTCTAGCACTTCTAATCACTTGGAGGATTCGATCGGCTTGGATTCTTGGAAGAATTGCGAATGATGGAGAAGGAAGGGATTTTCTATGGACTTCTGAGGCATGGCAAATTAGCATCAGTGTCTAGGTGCACTCGTGACATTCTCATATTCCCTTTGCACTCTTTCTCTTCCTGTCTTCATCATATCTGTTTTATGTGTCTAAATACTCTCTGTATTTGAAATTGGAATCTAGATTTTTTTATTTGGATGAGAAGAAAATAATAGAAAAATTATAATTCCAAATGAGAAAGAAATTAGATTATAATCGAGTTTGGGTTCGAATTTATATTAAATTAGAAAGACAAAATTTATAATTAAAATAGAAATTTTATGGTGAAAATTCAAATGATTAGATGTAATCTTTCTATCAATTATATTTTTAGATGTGTATAAACAAACCCTTTTATGGTTAAATTTAGAGAAAATTTATTTTAAGAGAAAATTCTTAATTCATTACAAATTGTCCTGTCACTACCCCTTGGATAGACTAGAACTCAGTCATTCATTACTTTTTATCGAGATCTAATTTATTCGATCGCTCCAGTCAGAATTGGCACAACTTGGCCCTCTCTAGTATATTTAAATTTCAACCCAATCCAACAGTTCATTAGGGAGATATGGCTATTGTACTGGAAATATTTTATTCAAGAACAGATATTTTTCCATTTTCCATAACCAAAAATTCTTTATACTTAAACTTCATAAAATAATATATCAAAGCATGGAATGAATTAAAGATATTATTGAAATAATTTTTTATTAGAATCTTATTAAAATGCATTAGTTTTATATGGTTTATTATCTAATCTAATTAAATCAAATTTAACTAAGATTAGTTAATAGTAGAAGAAATGTAATTAGTTATTAGTCAATCTAAGTAAATGAATTTTTAAATAAGAGAAAATTAAAAGAAAAGAGATTTTAATATGGTTTATATAGTGGACTTTTTATAATGTATATTGAATATTATTTAATATATATTAAACAATTTTAGAGTTGTTTAATGAAGATGATAATGTTAAGAATTTGAAAATTATTCATATTAAAATCTAGAATGAATTTAATTGGTTTGTGATAGGAATCTTTTTCAAACAACTTTTATATAGACAAAATATTATTAGAACAATTAGAAAATGGAGTCTAATGGTTGATTTTAATATTGATTAAATAATTGCAAGATGATAATTTATATTATGTTGATTTAAATTTAAAGACTCTAAATGATATTGGATTAAGATTGAATTATTATGTTATTGGTTAATACGTTTAAATACATTAATGATATTAAGAGTTAGCTAATGAAGTTCTATGTAAAAGTTCTCTAGATTGATTATTTATAGTTGTGATAAGTTTATTATTTATTAATGTTTGTTGGGTCTAACAAACTATTAATAAATAATAGTATAAATAGTTTAAATAGTTATCAACTAATACGAACAGAGTTACTCTAAAGGAGATTAGTTAATGATTGAAGTACTGTAAAAGATATTAATAAAATTGAATTGGTTAATAATTTGGAGGAGTATCAATTAACTGAATCAACGTACATAGGGGAAACTTATTTGAGATAATAATACTTGGTATTGGAGATTTATTATAACTTGTTATTATTAAAATATAAATGAGAACTTTGTTGAAGAGTGATGAATTTGGTTAGTATAGAATTATTAATAAGATTTCCAATATAGCTTGTTATTAATTATTAACAAGATTATTATTATTAAATTATTAATACAATCATTTGAATATTGAATTATAGTTGACTTTTAACTTACAGAATTTTAGTTAGTTATTAGTCAACTAATGTTAATTCGAACGTTACTATGGTTATACAATTATTAATTAAATCAATTAATAAGAGTTAATTAGATTTAATTAATAATTAAGTTATGTAACAGAGATTTAATTGATATAATTCTTTTAATGAGATTTTAAAAGTATTAATATCAAGTTGATAGGTCTTAATTTGATGACTTGAATAATGACTTTAGATATTTTAATGGTGAAGACTTAGTAATATATAATCGAGAATTATTAGAATAATAAAAGGTTAAGGATTGTGAATCGATGTTAATTGATCATTTTAATAAGTTATAATCTTCTTGTTCAAAGATTGATAATTGGCTCTCTTATAATATAACAAATAATGATCTTAAACAAAAAGTTGAAAGGTTAATCAATTAGAATATGGATCATGGTTAAATATAGAACAATTTAATTTAAATGTCAATGATTATCAATTTACTGAATAGTTATCCTTTAGTTATTCTTAGAATGTAATTCTTAATAATGGAAGGATAATGCTATCGGAAAAATTGGGTTGACTTGTAGGTCAAATGATGAACTTAAAACACTTGAAGTATACTTGCAAACAGAAAACTAGAAACTCCTACACATTATTCAACTATGTGAATTTAGTAAACCAAAACATGTATTTGCATTGTGTATTCTATATGCTTCTTGTTTTGAGTTTTGGGTTGACTAGTGTTGACCAGTCCTAAGATGTTATCAGAGGCTTGGGGGTTATGAGATATGATGGCATGTTGATCTTATTGGTCTTGATCTTTATAAGCCCAACCAAGGTAATGTGATCGTATACTCTATAAAATGTTTGTATTTACTGATTGTTATTTCAGTCTTCATGTGTGAAGCTGAGAGGTATGTGTATGAGACACTTGAGCTAATCATTTTGAGTCATCGATCAGTTATCCTTGGATTATTTTCCAGTCGCCATGATGGGACTGAAATATGGATTTATTTCTTGATGATATCATGTTGTGACATGTTTGACTCAACCATTTTGGAGTCTTCGATTAGTATGATTTTGAGATATTCTTGGTTGCTTGTTGAGAACCATTTATCTTGAGATATATTTTGGTTATTGAGAACCAATTGATACTTATGATTATCAGTGACGCCTTCAGTTGCCAATAGAGAACTATTGTGGTCATGATTTTCTATGGATGCTTTTTCAGATACTCATGGAGATTTGATGATTCTTATTATGGATATTTGATGCTTTTATGCATATTTGATGATTTTATTATGGATTATCTTTTATGATTTTAAGATTTATGATTCTATGAGCTTAGGGTAGGTAATCTACTTGTAGTGTTGGAAAGTGGCTTGCAATGGGGGCCGAGACCCTAAGTGGCTGCTAGGGTAACTCATTGTAAGTTTGATTAATAAGTAATACCATTTACACACTAAATGGAGATTAAATGAACCTAAAAAGATAATTTTTTTCATTCTCGCCCATGTCTTGAGTGCTTGTACAGGCTAAGATGAGAGTAGTGAGAACGCATGGTTGCGACCGTGCATTCTATAGTATGCCTCGTCAGTATGAGAGGATACTAATGGCTGCATGAGATCAGTATGGACCCATGGAGTTTAGCTAACTATGAGGATAACTTGTACGTGATAAATGCGATGACACTTTCCCGCTTGCAGAGTAGGTTTCCTGCATGTCTTTGTGTGCCTTTGAAAATTAGATGTCGGTTTTGTGTGATGGAACCGTATAGTTTTAGGATTCTTCGACTTATAGAGATTTGTGTTTCGTGAATTGATATCCTATTTGGGACTTGATATTATCTCCTCAGCACGGTGGGAGTGAACCACTTAGGTTCCACGCGGTCGGGTGGCAGTGTATTTTCCACTCTTATCATTTGAGATTCGTCCGAGACATTGCGGCTGAAGTATCTTTGGTTGGTATTTATTCTTCATTATGTTCTTGAAGCATTATGATAAAGAATATACATTATGATGGATGTATTTACTAGTATGTTTCTTATATTGATGATTTGCATATGTTAGATGATAGTATCCTATGCTTTACTTTATATGTTAGTATGATGTTTTAAGAGTGACATTCCTACTATGTTAATACCGATGATCTCTTCGGTGCTTTGGAATGTTATGCACGGAGGGATGGTTAGGATCCATGATAGTCTAATGATGCTATTTACGGTTGGGAGGAACCGTGCACTTAAGTATTTATGTTTGTGATATATGGTTATCTTTTGTGATGATGTATCATGTATGATATGTGGTTTCATTTATGTTATTGCATCATGGATTAATATTAGATGATGATGATGTACTTTATTTAATTAAATAAAAATTCATTCCTAATTAATTAAATGAAGTTATTTAATTAAATAAGAAAAGTGTTTCTAATTAGTTAAAGATTATTTAATTAAATAGAAAAAGTAATTATGAGAACATATCTCATTTCATTAAATTAAATATCTCAACAAAATCTCTTTTCAGTTCAAAAAGGAAAATTTCCAGTTCACTATTGATCAAAAATGAGTTAAAACGGTTAACTCCTTTTTCTACTCAAATTGAATACGTTAACTCCTTATTTTACACAAATTAAATCTATTAACTCCCTTTAATTTGGAAATCTCTCTTTATGACAGAACTTCACCTTTAATCTTGACCATTGATTGAAATCAATCTCAATCGTTGATGAATTCTAGGAAAGTCTATTTAAGAGACCCTCATCTCTTCATTTTGAAAGGTTGAATGAGAATTTACATCGAATTGTTGCTAGAATTCATACTCACATTTGCTTATCTTCACATACACAAAGATCAAGTTTGAGCAAAAGCTGACCAGATTTAACCACGGTTAACCTGAGTTGACTAGTTTCAAAAAGAATTTTGAGATAATTAAATGAAATTATTTAATTAAATGGAGTACTTACTTCTAATTAATTAAACAAAGTTATTTAATTAAATGAAAAGCCATTCCTAATTAATTAAACGAAGTTATTTAATTAAATAAGAAAAGTGTTTCTAATTAATTAAAGATTATTTAATTAAATAGAAAAAGTAATTATAAGAACATATCTCATTTCATTAAATTAAATATCTCAACAAAATCTCTCTTCAGTTCAAAAATGAAAATTTTCAGTTCACTATTCATAAAAAATGAGTTAAAACAGTTAACTCCTTTTTCTACTCAAATTGAATTAGTTAACTCCTTATTTCACACAAATTAAATCTGTTAACTCCCTTTAATTTGGAAAACTCTTTTTCTGACTGAACTTCACCTCTAATCCTTACCGTTGACTGAAATTGATCTCAACCGTTGATGAATTCCAAAAAAGTCTATTTAAGAGACCCTCATCTCTTCATTTTGAAAAGTTGAATGAGAATTTGCATCGAATTGTTATTGAAATTCATACTCACATTTGCTCATATTCACATATGCAAAGATCAAATTTGACCAAATGTTGACCAGATTTAACCATGGTTGACTTGAGTTGACTAGTTTCGAAAAGAATTTTAAAATAATTAAATGAAATTATTTAATTAAATGGAGTACTTACTTCTAATTAATTAAACAAAGTTATTTAATTAAATGAGAAGCCATTCTTTATTAATTAAATGAAGTTATTTAATTAAATAAGAAAAGTGTCTCTAATTAACTAAAGATTATTTAATTAAATAGAAAAAATAATTATGGGAGCATATCTCATTTTATTAAATTAAATATCTCAACAAAATCTCTCTTCAGTTCAAAAAGAAAATTTTTTTGTTCACTATTGATCAAAAATGAGTTAAATAAGTTAGCTCCTTTTTCTACTCAAATTGAATCAGTTAACTCCTTATTTTACTCAAATTAAATCTGTTAACTCCCTTTAATTTGGAAATCTCCCTTTATGACTGAATTTCACCTTTAATCCTGACTATTGATTGAAATCGATCTCAACTGTTGATGAATTTTAGGAAAGTCTATTTAAGAGACCCTCATCTCTTGATTTTGAAAAGATGAATGAGAATTTGCATCGAATTTTTACTGGAATTCATACTCAAATTTGCTCATATTCACATACGCAAATATCAAGTTTGACCAAAAGTTGACCAAATTTAACCATGGTTGACTTCAGTTGACTAGTTTTAAAAAGAATTTTGAAATAATTAAACGAAATTATTTGATTAAATGGAGTAATTACTTCTAATTAATTAAACAAAGTTATTTAATTAAATGAGAAGTCATTCCTAATTAATTAAATGAAGTTATTTAATTAAATAAGAAAAGTGTCTCTAATTAATTAAAAATTATTTAATTAAATGAAAAAAGTAATTATGAGAGCATATCTCATTTTATTAAATTAAATATCTCAACAAAATCTCTCTTTAGTTCAAAAAGGGAAATTTTTGGTTCACTATTGATAAAAAATGAGTTAAATCAGTTAACTCCTTTTTCTTCTCAAATAGAATCAGTTAAATCCTTATTTTACTCAAATTAAATCTGTTAACTCTCTTTAATTTTAAAATCTCCCTTTATGACAGAACTTCCCCTTTAATCCTGACGGTTGATTGAAATCGATCTCAACCGGTGATGAATTCTAGGAAAGTTTATTTAAGAGACCCTCATCTCTTCATTTTGAAAGGTTGAATGAGAATTTGCATCGAGTTGTTGCTAGAATTCATACTCACATTTGCTTATATTCACATACGCAAAGATCAAGTTTGACCAAAAGTTTACCAGATTTAACCACGGTTGACTTGAGTCGACTAGTTTCGAAAAGAATTTTGAAATAACTAAATGATATTATTTAATTAATTGGAGTACTTACTTCTAATTAATTAAACAAACTTATTTAATTAAATGAAAAGCCATTCCTAATTAATCAAATGAAGTTATTTAATTAAATAATAAAAGTGTCTCTAATTAATTAAAGATCATTTAATTAAATGAAAAAAGTAATTATAAGAGCATATCTCATTTTATTAAATTAAATATCTCAACAAAATCTCTCTTCAGTTCAAAAAGAGAAATTTCCCATTCGATATTGATCAGAAATGAGTTGAATCAGTTAACTCCTTTTTCTACTCAAATTGAATCGGTTAAATCCTTATTTTACTCAAATTAAATTTGTTAACTCCCTTTAATTTGGAAATCTCCCTTTATGACTGAACTTTACCTTTAATACTAACCGTTGATGTAAATCGATCTCAACCATTGATGAAATCTAGGAAAGTCTATTTAAGAGACCCTCATCTCATCATTTTGAAAGGTTGAATGAGAATTTGCATTGAATTGTTGCTGGAATTTATACTCACATTTGCTCATATTCACATACGCAAAGACCAAGTTTGACGAAAATTTGGCCAGATTTAACCACGGTTGATTTGAGTTGACTAGTTTCGAAAAGAATTTTGAAATAATTAAACAAAATTATTTAATTAAATGATGTAATTACTTCTAATTAATTAAAAAAAATTATTTAGTTAAATAAGAAGTCATTCCTAATTAATTAAATAAAGTTATTTAATTAAATAAGAAAACTGTCTCTAATTAATGAAAGATTATTTAATTAAATGGAAAAAGTAATTATGAGAGCATATATTATTTTATTAAATTAAATATCTCAACAAAATCTCTCTTCAGTTCAAAAAGGGAAATTTCCAGTTCACTATTGATAAAAAATGAGTTAAATCAATTAACTCTTTTTTCTACTCAAATTGAATCAGTTAACTCCTTATTTTACTCAAATTAAATCAATTAACTCCCTTTAATTTAAAAATCTCTTTTTATGACTGAACTTCACCTTTAATCCTAATAGTTGATTGAAATCGATCTCAACCGTTGATGAATTCAAAGAAAGTCTATTTAAGAGACCCTCATCTCTTCATTTTGAAATGTTAAATGAGAATTTGTATCAAATTGTTGCTGGAATTCATACTCACATTTGCTCATATTCACATACGCAAAGATCAAGTTTGCCAAAAAGTTGACCAGATTTAACTACGGTTGACTAGAGTTGACTAGTTTCAAAAATAATTTTGAAATAATTAAATAAAATTATTTAATTAAATGGAGTACTTACTTCTAATTAATTAAACAAATTTATTTAATTAAATGAGAAGCCATTCCTAATTAATTAAATGGAGTTATTTAATTAAATAAGAAAAGTGTCTCTAATTAATTAAAGATTATTTAATTAAATAGAAAAAGTAATTACAAAATCATATCTCATTTGATTAAATTAAATATCTCAACAAAATCTCTCTTGAGTTCAAAAAGAGAAATTTTCAGTTCACTATTGATCAAAAATGAGTTAAATCAGTTAACTCCTTTTTCTACTCAGATTGAATCAGTTAAATCCTTATTTTAGTCAAATGAAATTTGTTAACTCCCTTTAAATTGGAAATCTCCCTTTATGACTAAACTTTACCTTTAATGCTAACCGTTGATTGAAACCAATCTCAACCGCTGATGAATTCTAAGAAAGTCTTTTTAAGACACCCTCATCTCTTCATTTTGAAAGGTTGAATGAAAATTTGCATCGAATTGTTGCTGGAATTCATCCTCACATTTGCTCATATTCACATACGCAAAGATCAAGTTTGACTATAAGTTGGCCAGATTTTACCACAGTTGACCTGAGTTGACTAGTTTCTAAAAGAATTTTGAAATAATTAAACAAAATTATTTAATTAAATGGAGTACCTACTTCTAATTAATTAAACAAAGTTATTTAATTAAATAAGAGACCATTCCTAATTAATTAAATGAAGTTATTTAATTAAATAAGAAAAGTGTTTCTAATTAATTAAAGATTATTTAATTAAATGAAAAAAGTAATTATGAGAGCATATCTCATTTTATTAAATTAAATATCTCAACAAAATCTCTCTTCAGTTCAAAAAGGGAAATTTTCAGTTCACTATTGATTATAGATGAGTTAAATCAATTAACTCCTTTTTCTACTCAAATTGAATCAGTTAACTCCTTATTATACTCAAATTAAATCTGTTAACTCTCTTTATTTTGGAAATCTCCCTTTATGACTGAACTTCACCTTTAATCCTAACCGTTGATGAAATAAGGGAAAGTCTATTTAAGAGACCCTCATCTCTTAATTTTGAAACTTTGAATCAGAATTTGCATCGAATTGTTGCTGGAATTCATACTCACATTTGGTCATATTCACATACGCAAAGATCAAGTTTAACTAAAAGTTGGCCAGATTTTAACATGGTTGACTTGAGTTGACTAGTTTCGAAAAGAATTTTGAAATAATTAAATGAAATTATTTAATTAAATGGCGTACTTACTTCTAATTAGTTAAACAAAGTTATTTAATTAAATGAGAAGCCATTCCTAATTAATTAAATGAATTTATTTAATTAAATAAGAAATGTGTCTCTATTTAATTAAAGATTGTTTAATTAAGTAGAAAAAGTAATTATCAGAGCATATCTCATTTTATTAAATTAAATATCCCAATAAAATCTCTCTTCAGTTCAAAAAGGAAAATTTTCAATCCACTATTGATAAAAAATGAGTTAAATCAGTTAACTCTTTTTTCTACTCAAATTGAATCAGTTAACTCCTTATTTTACTAAAATCAAATCTGTTAACTCTTGATTTTGAAAGGTTGAATGAGAATTTGCATCGAATTGTTGCTGGAATTCATACTCACATTTACTCATATTCACATACGCAAAGATCAAGTTTGGCCAAAAGCTGACCAGATTTAACCACGATTGACTTGACTTGACTAGTTTTAAAAATAATTTTGAAATAATTAAATGAAATTATTTAATTAAATGGAGTACTTATTTCTAATTAATTCAACAAAGTTATTTAATTAAATGAGAAGTCATTCCTAACTAATTAAATGAAGTTATTTAATTAAATAAGAAAAGTGTCTCTAATTAATTAAAGATTATTTTATTAAATAAAAAAAGTAATTATGAGAGCATATCTAATTTTATTAAATTAAATATCTCAACAAAATCTCTCTTCAGTTCAAACACGAAAATTTTCAGTTCACTCTTGATAAAAAATGAGTTAAATCAGTTAACTCCTTTTTGTACTCAAATTGAATCAATTAACTCCTTATTTTACTCAAATTAAATCTATTAACTCTCTTTAATTTGGAAATCTTCCTTTATGACTGAACTTCACCTTTAATCCTGACCGTTGATTGAAATCGATCTCAATCGTTGATGAGTTACAAGAAAGTCTATTTAAGAGACCCTCATCTCTTCATTTTGAAAGGTTGAATGAGAATTTGCATCGAATTGTTGCTAGAATTCATACTCACATTTTCTCATGTTCACATACGCAAAGATCAAGTTTGACCAAAACTTGACCAGATTTAACCACGGTTAACTCGAGTTGACTAGATTCGAAAAGAATTTTGAAATAATTGAACGAAATTATTTAATTAAATGGAGTACTTAATTCTAATTAATCAAATGAAGTTATTTAATTAAATGAGAAGCCATTCCTAATTAATTAAATGAAGTTATTTAGTTAAATAAGAAAAGTGTCTCTAATTAACTAAAGATTATTTAATTAAATAGAAAAAATAATTATGAGAGCATATCTCATTTTATTAAATTAAATATCTCAACAAAATCTCTCTTCAGTTCATAAAGGAAAATTTCCAGTTCACTATTGATCAAAAATGAGTTAAATAAGTTAACTCCTTTTTCTACTCAAATTAAATCAGTTAACTCCTTATTTTACTCAAATTAAATCTGTTAACTCTCTTTAATTCGAAAATCTCCCTTTATGACCGAACTTCACCTTTAATCCTGACCGTTGATTGAAATCGATCTCAACCATTGATGAGTTCTAGGAAAGTCTATTTAAGAGACCCTCATCTCTTCATTTTCAAAGGTTGAATGAAAATTTGCATCGAATTGTTGCTGAAATTCATACTCAGATTTGCTCATATTCACATATGCAAAGATCAAGTTTGACCAAAAGTAGACCAGATTTAACCACGATTGACTTGAGTTGACTAGTTTCGAAAAAAAATTTGAAATAATTAAATGAAATTATTTAATTAAATGGAGTACTTACTTCTAATTGATTAAAAAAAATTATTTAATTAAATGAGAAGCCTTTCCTAATTAATTAAATGAAGTTATTTTATTCAATAAGAAACGTGCCTCTAATTAATTAAAGATTATTTAATTAAATAGAAAAAGTAATTATGAGAGGATATCTCATTTTATTAAATTAAATATCTCAACAAAAGCTCTTTTCAGTTCAAAAACAAAAATTTTCAGTTCACTATTGATAAAAAATGATTTAAATCAGTTAACTCCTTTTTCTACTCAAATTGAATCAGTTAACTCCTTATTTTACTCAAATTAAATTTGTTAACTCCCTTTAATTTGAAAATCTTCCTTTATGACTGAACTTCACCTTTAATCCTGACCGTTGATTGAAATCGATCTCAACCGTTGATGAATTCTAGGAATGTCTATTTAAGAGACCCTCATCTCTTCATTTTGAAAGGTTGAATGAGAATTTGGATCAAATTGATGCTAGAATTCATTCTCACATTTGCTCATATTGAAATACGCAAAGATCAAGTTTGACCAAAAGTTGATCAAATTTAACCACGGTTGACTTGAGTTGACTAATTTTGAAAAGAATTTTGAAATAATTAAATGAAATTATTTAATTAAACGGAGTACTTACTTCTAATTAATTAAACAAAGTTATTTAATTAAATGAGAAGCCATTCCTAATTAATTAAACGAAGTTATTTAATTCAATAAGAAATGTGTCTCTAACTAATTAAAGATTATTTAGTTAAATAGAAATAGTAATTATGAGAGCATATCTCATTTTATTAAATTAAATATCTCAACAAAATCTCTCTTCAGTTCAAAAAGGGAAATTTTCAGTTCACTATTGATAAAAAATGAGTTAAATGAGTTAACTCCTTTTTCTACTCAAATTGAATTAGTTAACTCCTTATTTTACTCAAATTAAATCTGTTAACTCCCTTTAATTTGGAAATCTCCCTTTATGACTGAACTTCACCTTTAATCCTGACCGTTGATTGAAATCGATCTCAACTGTTGATGAGTTTTAGGAAAGTCTATTTAAGAGACCCTCATCTCTTGATTTTGAAAGGTTGAATGAGAATTTGCATCGAATGGTTGCTGGAATTCATACTCACATTTGCTCATATTCACATACGCAAAAATCAAATTTGACCAAAAGTTGACCAAATTTAACCACGGTTGACTTGAGTTGACTAGTCTCGAAAATAATTTTGAAATAATTAAACGAAATGATTTAATTAAATGGAGTACTTACTTCTAATTAATTAAACAAAGTTATTTAATTAAATGAGAAGCCATTCCTAATTAATTAAATGAAGTTATTTAGTTAAATAAGAAAAGTGTCTCTAATTAATTAGAGATTATTTATTTAAATAAGAAAAGTAATTATGAGAGCATATCTCATTTTATTAAATTAAATATCTCAACAAAATCTCTCTTCAGTTTAAAAAAGGAAATTTTGAGTTCACTATTGATAAAAAATGAGTTAAATGAGTTAACTCCCTTTTCTAGTCAAATTGAATTAGTTAATTCCTTATTTTACTCAAATTAAATCTATTGACTCCCTTAATTTGAAAATCTCCTTTTGTGACTAAACTTCACTTTTAATCCTAACCGTTGATTGATTTTGATTTCAACCATTGATGAATTTCAAAAAAGTCTATTTAAAAAACTGTCATCTCTTCATTTTGAAAGGTTGAATGAGAATTTGCATCGAATTGTTGTTGAAGTTCATACTCACATTTGCTCAGATTCAGATACGCAATGAGCAAGTTTGACCAAAACTGGATCAGATTTAACTACGATTGATTTGAGTTGACAAGTTTCGAAAAGAATTTTGAAATAATTAAATGAAATTATTTAATTAAATGGAGTACTTACTTCTAATTAATTAAACAAAGTTATTTAATTAAATGAGAAGCCATTTCTAATTAATTAAATAAAGTTATTTAATTAAATAAGAAAAGTGTCTCTAATTAATTAAAGATTATTTAATTAAATAATAAAAGTAATTATGAGAGCATATCTCATTTTATTAAATTAAATATCTCAACAAAATCTCTCTTCAGTTCAAAAAGGAAAATTTCGAGTTCATTATTGATAAAATATGAGTTAAATCAGTTAACTCCTTTTTTTACTCAAATTGAATCAGTTAACTCCTTATTTTACTCAAATAAAATTTGTTAACTCCCTTTAATTTGGAAATGTAGTGCCTGCCCCTAGTTCACATTTTGTTATTGTTCCTGAACTCTTTTAGAACTAGTTTTATGTTGTTGGTTTGCAACATTCTTTTGAGATTATCAGATATTGTGCTATGGATTCAGTTTATTATGTGATGAGATTAGTTAGACTCTACATTTCATTTATGTACGATGGTTATTTTTAGTGTTCACAATTATTGATGATGATTATCACATTGCTTTCAATTATTAATAATGATTAGTAAGATTATTTATTATCATATGTGCTTTCTTATGGATACTTACCCCATACTTGCATGTGTATGATGTGCATATTTGCCTTGCGTGTTTGCTTTTGTATGGCATGTCTGATGTGGTTAAGGAAGGGAGTTGTAGTCATCTACTAGTCGAGATCTACACGATGCACCAATTCTTGCCATTGCCTAGTTAGTTTAGTATATATATTGTATTTGTACATGCATAATTTTTATGCAGTTTGCAGGTACCGGGTATCGACTTTCCTGAATTGCCAGGATGAGCGTACCCTATGACATTATGTCAATGATAAGAGAGGGGAGATAAATTCTCAAGTCCAAATTCCAACCTTTTAAGCCATTTGTCCTAATTGAAAAATTAGGACAAGTATCTGAGTTGAGTACCATCTGAATACGTTGGATGACATAATTCGTGATTTAAACACTTGGTTTGATTTTGTATGTATTTTGGTTATGATGAGTTTTTTGTATTTTTACTTTTGTGAGTCTTTGGAGTATTTTCTATTAATTAAGCCTAATCAAAAGATTTAATTAATGGTTTAATTTAATAAAAAATTAATATGGTATTTTAATATTTATTTTATTTAATTAATTGAAAAATTAATTAAATAAAATAATTAAATTTGAAAATAAAATAATTAAATTGAAAGATAAAAGTTATAATATTAAATTTGGGATGTGAAAATATTTATTTTAATAATAATATATTTGGAGCTAATTTTTAAATAAATGACTAAATAATATTATTAAAGCTAATAAATATTTTAGCAATAAAGTTTTGGAAAATAAAATTTAAAAGTGGAAAATATATTTTAAATTATTAAAAGATTCTAAATCTAATATGATTAAAATATAAATATATTAATATTGAAAAGTGGAAATATTAAAGTTAGTGCATGAGACTTAATAAATAAATTAATTAAATTTGGAAAGAGTAAAGTAAATTGGAGTTTTAAGCTTGCATGGGAATTAACATGTGTCAACAACACGGAGGTTAGTGCATCAATTAAGCACAAGGTGTCTACAATTCTATGACTCATCAAAAAGAATTGGAAAAGACTCATGCTTAGTTGGTGACACCTTTCAGCGGTTTCAAGAAGTAATCCAAAGGTTTCTTGAGAGCTCTTGATATTCAAGCATTCATAGAAGCTTAAATGAAAAGCTTAATGGAAGCTACAAACTTAAGGGAAGCCACGAGCTACAAGCTAAGAAAAAAAAATAGAAGCTTCAAAACTTACATGCATGGGAGAAGGTTCATATGCTCATATATTTTCCACTTGCTTCTATGCTCCTACTACCACTTCTAATCACTTGGAGGATTCGATCGGTTTGGATTCTTGGAAGAATTGCGAATGATGGAGAAGGAAGGAATTTTCTATGGACTTACGAGGTATAGCAAATTAGCATCAGTGTCCAGGTGCACTCATGATATTCTCATATTCCCTTTGCACTCTTTCTCTTCCTATCTTCATCATATCTGTTTTATGTGTCTGAATACTCTCTGTATTTGAAATTGAAATCTAGATATTTTATTTCGATGAGAAGAAAATAGTAAAAAAAAATTAGATATAATTAAGGAGAAATAATTAGATTTTAATCGGGTTTGGGTTCGAATTTATATTGTGAAATTAGAAAGACAAGATTTGAAATTAAAATAGAAATTTTAAGTTAAAAATTCAAATGATTAGATGTAATCTTTATATCAATTATATTTTTAGATGCGTATGAACAAACCCTTTTATGGTTAAATTTAGAGTAAAATTATTTTAAAAGAAAATTCTTAATTCATCAGAAATTGTCTTGTCACTGCCCTTGGATAGACCCGAACTCATTCATTCATAGTTTTTTATCGAGATCGAATTTATTCGATTGCTCTAGTCAAAATTGGTGCAACTTGGCCCTATCCAACATATTTCAATTTTAACCTGATCCAACAATTCATTAGGGAGATATGGCCGTCGTACTGAGACTGTTTTATTCAAAAACAAATATTTCTCCATTTTCCCATAACCAAGAGTTCTTTATGCTTAAACTTCACAAAAATAATATATCAAAGCATGGAATGAATTAAAGATATTATTGCAATCTTCCCTTAGTAGAATCTTATTAATATGCATTAGTTTTATACGGTTCATTATCTAATCTAATTAAATCAAATTTAATTAAGACTGGTTAATAGTAGAAGTGTAATTAATTATTAGTCAATCTAAGTAAATAGATTTTTAAATGAGAGAAAATTAAATTCAACTATGGTAATGTGATCATATGCTCTATGAAATGTTTGTGTTTATTGATTGTTATTTCAGTCTTCATGTGTGAAGCTGGGAGGTATGTGTATGAGACACTTGAGCTAATCATTTTTGAGTCATCGTTCAGTTATCCTTGGATTATTTTTTAGCCGCCATGATGGGACTGAAATATGGATTTATTTTTTGATGATGTCATGTTGTGACATGTTTGACTCAACGATTTTGGAGTCTTCGATCAGTATGATTTTGAAATATTCTTGGTTGCTTGTTGAGAACTAATGGATATTGTGATTTATCTTGAGATATATTTTGGTTATTAAGAACCAATTGATACTTATGATTATCAGTAATGCCTTCAGTTGCCAATAAAGAACTGTTGTGGTCATGATTTTCTATGGATGTTTTTTCAGTTGCTCATGGAGATTTGATGATTCTTATTATGGATATTTGATGCTTTTATGCATATTTGATGATTTTATTATGGATTATCTTTTATGATTTTGAGATTTATGATTCCATGAGCTTAGGGCAGGTAATCTACTTTTAGTGTCGGAAAGTGGCTTCCAATAGGGGCCGGGGCCCTAAGTGGCTGCCAGGGTAACTCATTGTAAGTTTGGTTAATAAGTGATAACATTTACACACTAAATGAAAATTAAATGAACCTAAAAAGATAATTGTTTTGGTTCTCGCCAATGCCTTGAGTGCTTGTATAGGCTAGGATGGGAGTAGTGAGAACGCATGGTTGCGACCGTGCATTCTGTAGTATGCCTTGTTAGTATGAGAGGATACTAGTGGCCGCATGAGATCAGTATGGATCCGTGGAGTTTAGCTAACTGCCAAGGTAACTTAGACGTGATAATTGTGATGGCACTTTCCCACTTGCAGAGTAGGTTTCCTACATGTCTTTGTGTGCCTCTGAGAATTAGATGTCAATTTTGTGTGTGATTGGAACCTTTGAGTTAGTATACTTGTAAGATTCTTGGAATTCTAAAGATATGTTCTATGTGTTATGGATAGCTTGTTTGGGACTTGAGATTATCTCCTTAGTACGGTTGGAGTGGACCACTTAAGTTCCACACGGTCGGGTGGTAGTGTATTTTTACTCTTATCATTTGAGATCCGTCTGAGACACCATGGATGGAGTATCTTTGGTTGATATTTATTTTTCATTATATTCTTGGAGCATTATGATAGATAATACACCTTATGATGGATGTATTTACTGGTATGTTTCTTATATTGATGATTTGTTGTACTTTGCATATGTTAGTTGATAATTTATTATGCTTTACTTTGCATGTTAATAGGATGTTTTAGGAGTGACATTCCTACTATATTAATACTGATGATCTCTTAGGTGCTTTGGAATATTATGCACAGAGGGATGGCTAGGATCCACGATGGTCTAATGATGCTATTTACGGTTGGGAGGAACCGTGCGCTTAGTTATTTATGTTTGTGATATATAGTTATCTTTTGTGATGGATGTTTATATCTTTTATGATGATGTATCATGTATGATATGTGGTTTCATTTATGTTATTGCATCATGGATTAATATTAGATGATGATGATGTACTTTATTTACTTGGATGTTTATTCTTTTAAGCTTTTCATACCCTGTGATATGTACAGTGGATGATTGAGCTAAACTAAAATATAATTACAAAAGGACACTTATATATTGTTTAAGTACATTGGATGTGTCATTGTTATTTTCTAAGAATGGGATGTTAGATGAATAGTTATTTAGATGTAATACAATGTTAAGGAATCTTTAAAGAATGTAACCTATTATGTATCTATGTTACGTTTATTTTTATTTGAATTGTTGCTATTGCTTCTGCAAATGTTATGAATGGTTTTATCTTTCATGTTAAAAAAAAAAAATTATTTGGAAAACTTAGTAAAATTCTTTGGATCCCTTGGCGGGGCATTACATTTGGTATCAGAGCCCGAATTTCAACATTGGGAGCTCTGAGTATATTGGAATGCTACTAGTTATTAACTAGTTGAACAAAATGAAAACTTAAAACTATCATGTATATCTTTTTCAAACTGAAAACTTGAAACTAGGTGAACTAAAACAAAACTTAAAACTGTTACTTGCATTTTTTTTTAATATTTCAACACTTAGCTTTCAAAACTAAAAATTTTACTAAAAGTCTAAACAAAGGCAAAACTAAAAATTGAAACTCATTCTAGCTGCAAAACATGTATCTTTTATCTATGTTGTAAGGTAGTAAACCTATGTTTATCTTTGCAAGCATTAAGTTGTTCTTGTTTAGAATGCATTAGAGAATCTATTTTAGTAGATGTTAAAGAAATGGTGTTAGATCGATATGATTTTCGGTTTACCATTAAACCAGAATCATATTGCTCTAAGGGTGTTGTAATATCCTAAGTGGAATCATGTTTTCCTACGGAAGAAAAGGGTTCAATGGGACCCGCATAGTGAGTATCTTAGCTTTTCATTCTTGTAGGCTTCCAGGAGTAAGCCTAATCTCAGGGAGGGTGGATGTAGTGCCTGACCCTAGTTCACATTTTGTTATCATTGTTGAACTCTTTTAGAACTAGTTCTATGTTGTTGGTTAGCAACATTCGTTTGAGATTATCAGATATTGTGCTATGGATTCAGTTTATTATGTGATGAGATTACTTAGACTCTACATTTCATGTATGTATGATGGTTATTTTTAGTGTTCACAATTATTGATGATGATTATCACATTGCTTTTAATTATTAATGATGATTAGTAAGATGATTTATTATCATATGTGCTTTCTTATGGATACTTACCCCATACTTGTATGTGTATGGTGTGCGTGTTTTCCTTGCATGTTTGCTTTTGTATGGTGTGTCTGATGTGGTTAAAGAAGGGAGTCATAGTCACCTACTAGTCGGGATCTACATGATGCACGACTTTCTGCCATTGCCTAGTTAGTTTAGTATATATATTGTGTTTGTACATGCATGATTTTTATGCAAGTTGCAGGTACTGGGTATCGACTTTCCTGAATTGCCAAGATGAGCGTACCCTATGACATTATCTCAATGATAAGAGAGGGGAGATAAATTCTCAAGTCCAAATTCCAACACTTTAAGCCATTTGTTCTAATTACAAAATTAGGACAAATATCTTAGTTGAGTACCCTCTGAATACGTTGGATGATGTAATTCATGATTTAAACCCTTGGTTTGATTTTGTACGTATTTTGGCTAGGATGGGTTTTTCGTATTTTTACCTTTGTGAGTCTTTGGAGTATTTTCTATTAATTAAGCCTAATCAAAAGATTTAATTAATGGTTTAATTTAATAAAAAATTAATATGGTATTTTAATATTTATTTTATTTAATTAATTATAAAATTAATTAAATAAAATAATTAAATTTGAAAATAAAATAATTAAATTGGAAGATAAAACTTATAATATTAAATTTGGAATGTGATAATATTTATTTTAATAATAATATATCTGGAGCTCATTTTTAAATAAATGACTAAATTATATTATTAAAGCTACTAAATATTTTAGCAATAAAATTTTGAAAAATAAAATTTAAAAGTGAGAAATATATTTTAAATTATTAAAAGATTCTAAATCTCATATGATTAAAATATAAATATATTAAGATTGAAATGTGGAGATATTAAAGTTAGTGTATGAGACTTAATTAATAAATAGATAAAATTTGGAAAGAGTAAAGTAAATTAGAGTTTTAAGCTTGCATAAAAATTAACATCTGTCAACAACACGGGGGTTAGTGCGTCAATTAAGCACAAGGTGTCTACAATTCTATGACTCATCAAAAAGAATCGAAAAAGACTCATGCTTAGTTGGTGACACTTTTTAACGGTTTCAAGAAGCAATCCAAAGGTTTCTTGAGAGCTCTTGATATTCAAGCATTCATAGAAGCTTAAATAAAAAGCTTAATGGAAGCTACAAGCTTAAGGGAAGCCACGAGCTACAAGCTAAAAAAAAAAAATAGAAGCTTCAAAGCTTACATGCATGGGAGAAGATTCATATGCTCATATATTTTCTACTTGCTTCTATGCTCCTGCTAGCACTTCTAATCACTTGGAGGATTCGATCGGTTTTAATTCTTGAAAGAATTGCAAATGATGGAGAAAGAAGGGATTTTATATGAACTTCTGAGGCATGGAAAATTAGCATCAGTGTCCAAGTGTACTCGTGATATTCTCATATTCCCTTTGCACTCTTTCTCTTCCTGTATTCATCATATCTGTTTTATGTGTCTGAATACTCTCTGTATTTGAAATTGGAATCTAAATATTTTATTTGGACGAGAAGAAAATAATAAAAAAATCTTAGATCCAATTAAAGAGAAATAATTAGATTTTAATCAGTTTTGGGTTTGAATTTATATTGTGAAATTAGAAAGACAAGATTTGAAATTAAAATAGAAATTCTAAGTTGAAAATTTGAATGATTAGATGTAATCTTTCTATCAATTATATTTTTAGATGCGAATGAACAAACCCTTTTATGGTTAAATTTAGAGAAAAATTATTTTAAGAGAAAATTCTTAATTCATCACAAATTGTCCTGTCGCTGCCCTTGGATAGACACGAACTCAGTCATTCATAACTTTTTATTGAGATCTAATTTATTCGATCGCTCTAGTCAGAATTGACGCAACTTGGCCCTCTCCAACATATTTCAATTTCAGCCCGATCCAACAGTTCATTAGAGAGATATGGCCATCGTACTGAGACTATTTTATTCAAAAACAGATATTTCGCCATTTTCCCATAACCAAGAATTCTTTATGCTTAAACTTCACAAAAATAATATATCAAAGCATGGAATGAATTAAAAATATTATTGCAATCTTCCCTTAGTAGAATCTTATTAATATGCATTAGTTTTATATGGTTCATTATCTAATCTAATTAAATCAAATTTAATTAAGATTAGTTAATAGTAGAAAAAGTGTAATTAATTATTAGTCAATCTAAGTAAATGGATTTTTAAATGAGAGAAAATTAAAGAAAAAAAGATCTTAATATGGTTTATATAGTAGACTTTTTATAATGTATATTGAATACTATTTAATATATATTAAACAATTTTAGAGTTGTTTAATGAAGATGATAATGTTAAGAATTTGAAAATTATTCATGTTAAAATCTACAATGAGTCTTATTGGTTTGTGATAGGGATCTCTTTCAAACAACATTTATATAGACAAAATATTATTAGAACAATTAGAAAATGGAGTCTAATGGTTGTTTTTAATATTTATTAAATAATTTTAAGATGATAATTTATATTATGTTGATTTAAATTTAGAAATTTTGAATGATCTTGGATTAAGACTGAATTATTATGTTATTGATTAATACGTTTGAATACTTTAATGGAGTTAAGAGTTAGCCAAATATTAACTAATGAGTTTATGGAAGGATTCTATAAATCGAGTATGTATAGTTTGAAGAGTTTATTATTTATTAATGTTTGTAAGGACTAGCAAACTATTAATAAATAATAGTTTAAATAGATATCAACAAATTTGATTAGAGTTAATCTAGTGGAGATTATTTATTGATTGAAGTTTGGTAAAAGATAATAATTTTTGGAGTTGGATTATAATTGATTTTTAATCAATTAATATTCATTGAGTTGATATTATAACTATGATATTAATAATTAAGTTGTGCAATAGAGTCTTATTTGAAAAGATTAATGATAATACGAATTTGTCAAGGAAATGTTGATATTCTTTGAAAGAAGACGAATGAGGTCATTATATATTTATTCTTAATATAGCTTGTTATTAATTATTAACAAGATTATTATTATTGAATTATTAATATGAATATTTGAGTATTGAATTATAGTTGACTTTTATCTTACAGAATTCTAGTTAGATATTAGTCAACTGATGTTAATTGGAACGTTGCTATGGTTATACAATTATTAATTAAATCAATTAATGAGAGTTAATTAGATTTAATTAATAATTATGTTATGCAATAGAGATTTAATTGATATAATTCTTTTAATGAGATTTTAAAAGTATTGATATCAAGTTGATAGGTCTTAATCTGATCACTTGAATAATGACTTTAGATATTTTAATGGTGAAGACTTAATAATATATAATTGAGAATTATTAGAATAATAAAAGGTCAAAGATTGTTAATTGATATTAATTGATCATTTTAATAAGTTATAATCTTCTTGTTCAAAGATTGGTAATTGGCTCTCTTATAATTTATAATGAATGATGATCTTAGAAAAGTTGAAAGGTTAATTAATTAGAATATGGATCATGGTTAAATATAGAACAATTTAATTAAATGTTAATGATGATCAGTTTAGTAAATATTTATCCTTAAGTTATTCTTAAAATGTAATTCTTAATAATAGAAGGATAATGCTATCGAAAAAGTTGGGTTGACTTGTAGGTCAAATGATGAAAATTAAAACACTTGAAGTATATTTGCAAACAGAAAACTGGAAACCCCTACACATTATTCAACTATGTGAATTTAGTAAACCAAAATATGTGTTTGCATCGTGTATTCTATATGCTTCTTGTTTTGGGTTTTGGATTGACTAGTGTTGACCAGTCCTAGGATGTTACCAGAGGCTCGGGTGTTATGAGATATGATGGCATGTTGATCTTATTTGGTCTCAATCTTTATAAGCCCAACCATGGTAATGTGATTGTATGCTCTATAAAATGTTTGTATTTACTGATTGTTATTTCAGTCTTCATGTGTGAAGCTGAGAGGTATGTGTATGAGACACTTGAGCTAATAATTTTTGAGTCATTGATTAGTTATACTTGGATTATTTTCTGGTCGCCATGATGGGACTGAAATATGGATTTATTTCTTGATGATGTCATGTTGTGACATGTTTGACTCAACCATTTTGGAGTCTTCGATCAGTATGATTTTGAGATATTCTTGGTTGATTATTGAGAACTAATGGATATTGTGATTTATCTTGAGATATATTTTGGTTATTGAGAACTAATTGATACTTATTATTATCAGTGATGCCTTCAGTTGCCAATAGAGAACTATTGTGGTCATGATTTTCTATGGATGTTTTTTTAGATGCTCATGGAGATTTGATGATTCTTATGATGGATATTTGATGCTTTTATGTATATTTGATAATTTTATTATGAATTATCTTTTATGATTTTGAGATTTATGATTCCATAAGCTTAGGGTAGGTAATCTACTTGTAGTGTTGGGAAGTGGCTTGCAATGGGGGCTGAGGCCCTAAGTGGCTGCCAGAGTAACTCATTGTAAATTTGGTTAATAAGTGATAACATTTACACACTAATGAGGATTAAATGAACCTAAAAAGATAATTGTTTTGATTCTTGCCCATGCCTTGAGTGCTTGTATAGGCTAAGATTGGAGTAGTGAGAACGCATGATTGTGACTGTGCATTCTGTAGTATGCCTCGTCAGTATGAGAGGATACTAGTGGCCGCATGAGATCAGTATAGACCCGTGGAGTTTAGCTAACTGCCAGGGTAACTTGTACGTGATACTTGCGATGACACTTTCTCGCTTGCAAAGTAGGTTTCCTACATGTCTTTGTGTGCCTCTGGGAATTAGATGTCAATTTTGTGTGTGATTGGAACCTTTGAGTTAGTATACTTTTAAGATTCTTAGACTTCTAAAGATATGTGCTATGTGTTATGGATAGCCTGTTTGGGACTTGAGATTATCTCCTCAGCACGGTGGTAGTGGACCACTTAGGTTCTATGCGGTCGAGTGGTAGTGTATTTTCACTCTTATCATTTGAGATCCATCTGAAACACCGTGGCTGAAGTATCCTTGGTTGGTATTTATTTTTCATTATGTTCTTGGAGCATTATGATAGATAATATACCTTATGATGGATGTATTTACTGGTATGTTTCTTATATTGATGATTTGCTTTACTTTGCATATGTTAGTTGATGATTTATTATGCTTTACTTTGCATGTTAGTAGGATGTTTTAGAAGTGATATTCCTACTATGTTAATACCGATGATCTCTTCGGTACTTTGGAATGTTACGCACAGAGGAATGGTTAGGATCCACGATGGTTTAATGATGCTATTTATGATTGGGAGGAACCATGCACTTAGTTATTTATGTTTGTGATATATGGTTATCTTTTGTGATGGATGTTTATATCTTTTGTGATGATGTATCATGTATGATATGTGGTTTCATTTATGTTATTGCATCATGGATTAATATTAGATGATGATGATGTACTTTATTTACTTGGATGTTTATTCTTTTAAGCTTTTCATACCCTGTGATATGTACAGTGGATGATTGAGCTAAACTAAAATATAATTACAAAAAGACACTTGTATATTGTTTAAGTACATTGGATGTATCATTTTTATTTCATAAGAATGAGATGTTAGATGAATAGTTATTTAGATGTGATACAACGTTAAAAGATATTTAACAAATGTAGTATGTTATGTATATATGTTACGTTTATTTTCATTTGAATTGTTGCTATTGCTTTTACAAATGTTATGAATGGTTTTATCTTTTATGTTTTAAAAAAAAAATTGTTTGGCAAACTTAGGAAAATTCTTTGAATCACTTGGTGGGGCATTACATTTGGTATCAGAGCCCGAGTTTCAACATTGAGAGCTCTGGGTATATTGGAATGCTACTAGTTATTAACTAGTTGAACAAAATGAAAACTTAAAACTATCATATGTATCTTTTTCAAACTGAAAACTTGAAACTAGGTGAACTAAAACAGAACATAAAATTGTTACTTGCATATTTTTTTTATATTTCAACACTGAGGTTTCAAAATTAAAAGTTTTACTGAAAATCTAATCGAAGGCAAAACTAAAAATTGAAACTCATTCTAGCTGAAAAACATGTATCTTTTATCTATGTTGTAAGGTAGTAAACCTCTGTTTATCTTTGCAAGCATTAAGTTGTTCCTGTTTACAATGCATTAGAGAATCTATTTTAGTAGATGTTAAAGGAATGGTGTTGGATCGATATGATTTTCAATTTACCATTAAACCAAAATCATATTGCTCTAAGGGTGTTGTAATATCCCCTACTTCACATTTTGTTATCATTGATGAACTCTTTTAGAACTAGTTTTATGTTGTTGGTTAGCAGCATTCTTTTGAGATTATCCGATATTGTGCTATGGATTCAGTTTATTATGTGATGAGATTACTTAGACTCTACATTTCATGCATGTATGATGGTTATTTTTAGTGTTCATAATTATTGATGATGATTATCACATTGCTTTCAATTATTAATGATCATTAGTAAGATGATTTATTATCATATGAGCTTTCTTATGGATACTTACCCCATACTTGCATGTGTATGGTGTGCCTGTTTGCCTTGCGTGTTTGCTTTTGTATGGCATGTCTGATGTGGTTAAAGAAGGGAGTCGTAGTCACCTACTAGTCGGGATCTACATAATGCACCACTTCCTGCCATTGCTTAGTTAGTTTAGTATATATATTGTATTTGTACATGCATAATTTTTATGCAAGTTGCAGATACCAGGTGTCGACTTCCCTGAATTGCTAGGATGAGCGTACCCTATCACATTATCTCAATGATAAGAGAGGGGAGATAAATTCTTAAGTCCAAATCCCAACCCTTTAAGCCATTTGTCCTAATTGGAAAATTAGGACAAGTATCTGAGTTGAGTACCCTCCGAATATGTTGGATGACGTAATTCATGATTTAAACCCTTGGTTTGATTTTGTATGTATTTTGGCTATGATGGATTTTTCGTATTTTTACTTTTGTGAGTCTTTGGAGTATTTTCTATTAATTAGGCCTAATCAAAAGATTTAATTAATGATTTAATTTAATAAAAAATTAATATAGTATTTTAATATTTATTTAATTTAATTAATTAGAAAATTAATTAAATAAAATAATTAAATTTGAAAATAAAATAATTAAATTTGAAAATAAAATAATTAAATTGGAAGATAAAAGTTATAATATTAAATTTGGAACGTGACAATATTTATTTTAATAATAATATATTTGGAACTCATTTTTAAATAAATGACTAAATAATATTATTAAAGCTAATAATATTTTAGCAATAAACTTTTGGAAAATAAAATTTAAAAGTGGAAAATATATTTTAAATTATTAAAATATTTTAAATTTCATATGATTAAAATATAAATATATTAAGATTGAAAAGTGAAGATATTAAAGTTAGTGCATGAGACTTAATAAATATATAAATTAAATTTGGAAATAGTAAAGTAAATTGGAGTTTTAAGCTTGCATGAGAATTAACATGTGTCAACAACACGGGGGTTAGTGCATCAATTAAACACAAGGTGTCTACAATTCTATGACTCATCAAAAAGAATTGGAAAAGACTCATGCTTAGTTAGTGACACCTTTCAATGGTTTCAACAAGCAATCCAAAAGTTTTTTGAGAGCTCTTGATATTTAAGCATTCATAAAAGCTTAAATGAAAAGTTTAATGGAAGTTACAAGCTTAAGGGAAGCCACGAGCTACAACCTAAAAAAAAAAAAAAAAGCTACAAAGCTTACATGCATGGGAGAAGATTCATATACTCATATATTTTCTACTTGCTTCTATGCTCCTGCTAGCACTTCTAATCACTTGGAGGATTCGATCGGTTTGGATTCTTAGAAGAATTGTGAATGATGGAGAAGGAAGGGATTTTCTATGGACTTGAGTTGACTAGTTTCAAAAAGAATTTTGAAATAATTAAACAAAATTATTTAATTAAATGGAGTGCTTACTTCTAATTAATTAAAAAAAGTTATTTAATTAAATGAAAAGCCATTCCTAATTAATCAAATGAAGTTATTTAATTAAATAAGAAAAGTGTCTGTAATTAATAAAAGATTATTTAATTAAATAGAAAAAGTAATTATAAGACCATATCTCATTTTATTAAATTAAATATCTCAACAAAATCTCTCTTCAGTTCAAAAAGAGAAACTTCCAGTTCAGTATTGATAAAAAATGAGTTAAATCAGTTGACTCCTTTTTCTACTCAAATTGAATCAGTTAACTCCTTATTTTACTCAAATTAAATCTATTAACTTCCTTTAATTTGGAAATCTCTTTTTATAACTGAACTTCACCTTTAATCCTGATCGTTGATTGAAATCGATCTCAACCGTTGATGAATTCCAGGAAAGTCTATTTAAGAGACCCTCATCTATTCATTTTGAAAGATTGAATGAGAATTTGCACCGAATTGTTGCTAGAATTCATACTCACATTTAATCATATTCACATACGCAAAGATCAAGTTTGACTAAAAGTTGACCAGATTTAACCACGGTTGACTTGAGTTGACTTGTTTTGAAAAGAATTTTTAAATAATTAAACGAAATTATTTAATTAAATGGAGTACTTACTTCTAAATAATTAAACCAAGTTATTTAATTAAATGAGAAGCCTTTCCTAATTAATTAAATGAAGTTATTTAATTAAATAAGAAAAGTGTCTCTAATTAATTAAAGATTATTTAATTAAATAAAAAATGTAATTATGAGAGCATATCTCATTTTATTAAATTAAATATCTCAACAAAATCTCTCTTCAGTTCAAAAAGGAAATTTTCAAGTTCACTATTGATAAAAAATGAGTTAAATTAGTTAACTCCTATTTCTACTCAAATTGAATCAGTTAACTCTTTATTTTACCTAAATTAAATCTGTTAACTTCCTTTAATTTGGATATCTCCCTTTATGACTGAACCTCACCTTTAATCCTGACCGTTGATTGAAATTGATTTCAACCATTGATGAATTTCAAGAAAGTCTATTTAAGAGACCGTCGTCTTTTCATTTTGAAAGGTTGAATGAGAATTTGATCGAATTGTTGCTGGAATTCATACTCACATTTGCTCATATTCACATACGCAAAGATCAAGTTTGACCAAAAGTTCACCAGATTTAACCCCAGTTGACTTGAGTTTACTAGTTTCAATTTTTTTTTGAAATAATTAAATTAAATTATTTAATTAAATGGAGTACTTACTTTTAATTAATTAAACAAATTTATTTAATTAAATAAGAAGCTATTCCTAATTAATTAAATGAAGTTATTTAATTAAATAAGTAAAGTGTCTCTAATTAATAAAAGATTATTTGTTTAAATAGAAAAACCAATTATGAGAGCATATCTCATTTTATTAAATTAAATATCTCAACAAAATCTCTCTTCAGTTCAAAAAGGGAAATTTCCAGTTCACCATTGATAAAAAATGAGTTAAATGAGTTAAGTCCTTTTTCTACTCAAATTGAATCAGTTAACTCCTTATTTTACTCAAATTAAATCTGTTAACTTCCTTTAATTTTGAAATTTCCCTTTATGACTGAACTTCACCTTTAATACTGACCGTTGATTGAAATCGATCTCAACTGTTGTTGAGTTCCAGGAAAGTCTATTTAAGAGACCCTCATCTCTTCATTTTAAAAGGTTGAATGAGAATTTGCATCGAATTATTGCTAGAATTCATACTCACATTTGCTCATATTCACATACGCAAAGATCAAGTTCGATCAGAACTTGACCAGATTTAAACATTGTTGACTTGAGTTGATTAGTTTCAAAAAGAATATTGAAATAATTAAACAAAATTATTTAATTAAATGAAGTACTTACTTCTAATTAATTAAACAAAGTTATTTAATTAAATGAGAAGCCATTCCTAATTAATTAAATGAAATTATTTAATTAAATAAGAAAAAAGTGTCTAATTAATTAAAGATTATTTAATTAAATAGAAAAAGTAATTATGAGAGCATATCTCATTTTATTAAATTAAATATCTTCACAAAATCTCTCTTCAGTTCAAAAAGAGAAATTTTCAGTTCACTATTGATAAAAAATTAGTTAAATGAGTTAACTCCTTTATCTACTCAAATTGAATTAGTTAACTCCTTATTTTACTCAAATTAAATCTGTTAACTCCCTTTAATTTAAAAATCTCCCTTTATCGCTAAACTTCACATTTAATCCTGACCGTTGATTGAAATCAATCTCAACCGTTGATGAATTCCAGAAAAGTCTATTTAAGAGACCCTCATCTCTTCATTTTGAAAGGTTGAATGAGAATTTGCATCAAATTTTTGCTAGAATTCATACTCACATTTGCTCATATTCACATACGCAAAGATCAAGTTTGACCAAAAGTTGACCAAATTTAACCACAGTTGACTTGAGTTGACTAGTTTCAAATTTTTTTTAAAAATAATTAAATGAAATTATTTAAATAAATGGAGTAATTACTTATAATTAATTAAACAAAGTTATTTAATTAAATGAGAAGCAATTCCTAACTAGTTAAATGAAGTTATTTAATTAAATAAGAAAAGTGTCTCTAATTAATTAAAGATTAGTTAATTAAATAAAAAAAGTAACTATGAGAGCATATCTCATTTTATTAAATTAAATATCTCAACAAAATCTCTCTTCAGTTCAAAAAGGGAAATTTCCAGTTCACTCTTGATAAAAAATGAGTTAAATCAGTTAACTCCTTTTTCTACTCAAATTGAATCAGTTAACTCATTATTTTACTCAAATTAAATCTATTAACTCCCTTTAATTAAGAAATCTCCTTTTATGACTGAACTTCACCTTTAATCCTGACCGTTGATTGAAATCGATCTCAACCATTGATGAATTCCAAAAAAGTCTATTTAAGAGACCCTCATCTCTTCATTTTGAAAGGTTGAATGAGAATTTGCATCGAATTGTTGTAAGAATTCATATTCACATTTGCTCATATTCACATACGCAAAGATCAAGTTTGACCAAAAGTTCACCAGATTTAACCACGGTTGACTTGAGTTGACTAGTTTTAATTTTTTTAAAAAAATAATTAAACAAAATTATTTAATTAAATGGAGTACTTACTTCTAATTAATTAAACAAAGTTATTTAATTAAATGAGAAGTCATTCCTAATTAATTAAATGAAGTTAATTAATTAAATAAGAAAAGTGTCTTTAATTAATTAAAGATTTTTTAATTAAATACAAAAAGTAATTATGAGAGCATATCTCATTTTATTAAATTAAATATCTCAACGAAATCTCTCTTCAGTTCAAAAAGGGAAATTTTTAGTTCACTATTTATAAAAAATGAGTTAAATCAGTTAACTCCTTTTTCTACTCAAATTGAATTAGTTAACTCATTATTTTACTCAAATTAAATCTGTTAACTCTCTTTAATTTTGAAATCTCCCTTTATGACTAAACTACACCTTTAATACTGACCGTTGATTGAAATCGATCTCAATTGTTGTTGAGTTACAGGAAAGTCTATTTAAGAGACCCTCATCTCTTCATTTTGAAAGGTTGAATGAGAATTTGCATCAAATTGTTGCTGAAATTCATACTCACATTTGCTCATATTCACATTAACAAAGATAAAGTTTGATCAAAAGTTGACTAGATTTAACCATGGTTGACTTGAGTTGACTAGTTTCAAAAAGAATTTTGAAATAATTAAACAAAATTATTTAATTAAATGGAGTCCTTACTTCTAATTAATTAAACAAAGTTATTTAATTAAATGAGAAGCCATTCGTAATTAATTAAATGAAGTTACTTAATTAAATAAGAAAAGTGTCTCTAATTAATTAAAGATTATTTAATTAAATAGAAAAAGTAATTATGAGAGCATATCTCATTTTATTAAATTAAATATCTCAACAAAATCTCTTTTCAGTTCAAAAAGGGAAATTTTCAGTTCACTATTGATAAAAAAATGAGTTACATCAGTTAACTCCTTTTTCTGCTCAAATTGAATCAGTTAACTCTTTATTTTACTCAAATTAAATCTATTTGCTCCCTTTAATTTGGAAATCTCCCTTTATGACTGAACTTCACCTTTAATCCTGACCGTTGATTAAAATCGATCTCAACCGTTGATGAGTTCTAAGAAATTTTATTTAAGATATCCTCATCTCTTCATTTTGACAGGTTGAATGAGAATTTGAATCGAATTGTTACTGGAATTCATACTCATATTTTCTCATATTCACATACGCAAAGATAAAGTTTGACCAAAAGTTGACTAGATTTAACCACGGTTAACTTGAGTTGACTAGTTTCGAATTTTTTTTTGAAATAATTAAACGAAATTATTTAATTAAATGGAGTACTTAATTCTAATTAATTAAACAAAGTCATTTAATTAAACGAGAAGCCATTCCTAATTAATTAAATGAAGTTATTTAATTAAATAAGAAAAGTGTCTAATTAATTAAAGATTAATTAATTAAATAGAAAAAGTAATTATGAGAGCATACCTCATTTTATTAAATTAAATATCTCAAAAAAATCTCTCTTCAGTTCAAAAAGGGAAATTTTCAGTTCACTATTGATCAAAAATTAGTTAAATCAGTTAACTCCTTTTTCTACTCAAATTGAATCAGTTAACTCCTTATTTTACTTTAATTAAATCTGTTAACTCCCTTTAATTTGGAAATCTCCCTTTATGACTGAATTTCACCTTTAATACTGACCGTTGATTGAAATCGATCTCAACCGTTGATGAATTCTAGGAAAGTCTATTTAATAGACCCTCATCTTTTCATTTTGAAAGGTTGAATGACAATTTGCATCGAATTGTTGCTGGAATTCATACTCACATTTGCTCATATTCACGTACGTAAAGATCAAGTTTGACCAAAAGTTGACTAGATTTAACCACGGTTGACTTGAGTTGACTAGTTTCGAAAAGAATTTTGAAATAATTAAATAAAATTATTTAATTAAATGGAGTACTTACTTCTAATTAATTAAATAAAGTTTTTTAATTAAATGACAAGCCATTTCTAATTAATTAAATGAAGTTATTTAATTAAATAAGAAAAGCATCTCTAATTAATTAAAGATTATTTAATTAAATAGAAAAAGTAATTATGAGAGCATATCTCATTTTATTAAATTAAATATCTCAACAAAATCTCTCTTCAGTTCAAAAAGAGAAATTTCCAATTCACTATTGATAAAAAATGAGTTAAATGAGTTAACTCCTTTTTCTAGTGAAATTGAATCAGTTAACTCTTTATTTTACTCAAATTAAAACTGTTAACTCCCTTTAATTTTGGAAATCTCCCTTTATGACTGAACTTCACCTTTAATCCTAACCGTTGATTGAAATCGATGTCAACCGTTGATAAATTCTAAGAAAGTCTATTTAAGAAACCCTCATCTCTTCATTTTGAAAGGTTCAATGACAATTTGCATCGAATTGTTGCTAGAATTCATACTCACATTTGCTTATATTCACATACGAAAAGATCAAGTTTGACCAAAAGTTGACCAGATTTAACCACGGTTAACTTGAGTTGCTTAGTTTTGAAAATAATTTTGAAATAATTAAAAAAAAATTATTTAATTAAATAGAGTACTTACTTCTAATTAATTAAACAAAGTTATTTAATTAAATGAGAAGTCATTCCTAATTAATTAAATGAAGTTATTTAATTAAATAAGAAAAATATCTCTAATTAATTAAAGATTATTTAATTAAATAGAAAAAGTAATTGTGAGAGCATATTTTATTTTATTAAATTAAATATCTCAAAAAAATCTCTCTTCAATTCAAAAAGGAAAATTTTCAGTTCACTATTGATAAAAAATGAGTTAAATGAGTTAACGCCTTTTTCTACTCAAATTGAATCAGTTAACTCCTTATTTTACTCAAATTAAATCTATTAACTCCCTTTAAATTGGAAATTTTCCTTTATGACTGAACTTCTCCTTTAATCCTGACCGTTGATTGAAATCGATCTCAACCGTTGATGAATTTCAGGAAAGTCTATCTAAGAGACTCTCATCTCTTCATTTTGAAAGGTTGAACGAGAATTTGTATTGAATTGTTGCTGAAATTCATACTCACATTTTCTCATATTCACATACGCAAAGATCAAGTTTGACCAAAAGTTGACCAAATTTCACTATGGTTGACTTGAGTTGACTAATTTCGAAAAAAAATTTGAAAGAAATAAACGAAATTATTTAATTTAATGGAGTACTTACTTTTAATTAATTAAACAAAGTTATTTAAATAAATGACAAGCCTTTCCTAATTAATTAAATGAACTTATTTAATTAACTAAGAAAAGTGTCTCTAATTAATTAAAGATTATTTAATTAAATAGAAAAAGTAATTATGAGAGCATATCTCATTTTATTAAATTAAATATCTCAAATAAATCTCTCTTCAGTTCAAAAAGGGAAATTTACAGTTCACTATTGATCAAAAATGAGTTAAATCAGTTAAGTCCTTTTTCTACTCAAATTGAATAAGTTAACTCTTTATTTTACTCAAATTAAATCTGTTAATTTCCTTTAATTTGGAAATCGCCCTTTATGACTGAACTTCACCTTTAATCCTGACTGTTGATTGAAATCGATCTCAACCGTTGATGAATTCTAGGAAAGTCTATTTAAGAGACCGTTATCTCTTCATTTTGAAAGGTTGAATGAGAATTTGCATCGAATTGTTGCTGGAATTCATACTCACATTTGCTCATATTCACATACACAAAGATCAAGTTTGACCAAAAGTTGACTAGATTTAACCACGGTTGAGTTGAGTTCACTAGTTTCGAATTTTTTTTGAAATAAATAAACAAAATTATTTAATTAAATGGAGTACTTACTTCTAATTAATTAAACAAAGTTATTTAAATAAATGACAAGCCATTCTTAATTAATTAAATGAACTTATTTAATTAACTAAGAAAAGTGTCTCTAATTAATTAAAGATTATTTAATTAAATAGAAAAAGTAATTATGAGAGCATATCTCATTTTATTAAATTAAATATCTCAACAAAATCTCTCTTCAGTTCAAAAAGGGAAATTTCTAATTCACTATTGATCAAAAATGAGTTAAATCAGTTAACTCCTTTTTCTACTCAAATTGAATAAGTTAACTCCTTATTTTACTCAAATTAAATCTGTTAATTCCCATTAATTTAGAAATTTTCCTTTATGACTGAACTTCACCTTTAATCCTGACCGTTGATTGAAATCGATCTCAACCGTTGATGAATTCTAGGAAAGTCTATTTAAGAGACCGTTATCTCTTCATTTTGAAAGGTTGAATGAGAATTTGCATCGAATTGTTGCTGGAATTCATACTCACATTTGCTCATATTCACATACACAAAGATCAAGTTTGATCAAAAGTTGACTAGATTTAACCACGGTTGACTTGAGTTCACTAGCTTCGAATTTTTTTTGAAATAATTAAACAAAATTATTTAATTAAATGGAGTACTAACTTCTAATTAATTAAACAAAGTTATTTAATTAAATGAGAAGTCATTCCTAATTAATTAAATGAAGTTATTTAATTAAATAAGAAAAGTGTCTCTAATTAATTAAAGATTATTTAATTAAATAGAAAAAGTAATTATGAGAGCATACCTCATTATATTAAATTAAATATCTCAAAAAAGTATCTCTTCAGTTCAAAAAGGAAAATTTCTAATTCACTATTAATCAAAAATGAGTTAAATTAGTTAACTCCTTTTTCTACTCAAACTAAATCAGTTAACTCCTTATTTTACTCAAATTAAATCTGTTAACTCCCTTTAATTTAGAAATCTCCATTTATCACTAAATTTCACCTTTAATCCTTACTTTTGATTGAAATCGATCTCAACCGTTGATGAATTCTAGTAAAGTCTATTTAAGAGACCCCCATGTCTTTATTTTGAAAGGTTGAATGAGAATTTGCATCAACTTGTTGCTGAAATTCATACTCACATTTGCTCATATTCACATACACAAAGATCAAGTTTGACTAAAAGTTGATCAGATTTAACCACGGTTAACTTAAGTTGACTAATTTCGAAAATAATTTTGAAATAATATAAAAAACTTATTTGATTAAATGGAGTACTTGATTCTAATTAATTAAATAAAGTTATTTAATTAAATGAGAAGCCATTCCTAATTAATTAAATGAAGTTATTTAATTAAATAAGAAAAGTGTCTCTAATTAATTAAAGAATATTTAATTTAATTACAAGAGCATATCTCATTTTATTAAATTAAATATCTCAACACAATCTCTCTTCAGTTCAAAAAGGGAAATTTCGAATTCACTATCGATAAAAAATGACTTAAATCAGTTAACTACTTTTTCTACTCAAATTGAATCAATTAACTCCTTATTTTACTCAAATTAAATCTGTTAACTCCCTTTAATTTAGAAATCTCCCTTTATGACTAAACTTCACCTTTAATCCTGACCGTTGATTAAAATCGATTGCAACCGTTGATGAATTTCAGGAAAGTCTATTTACGAGACCCTCATCTCTTCATTTTGAAAGGTTGAATGAGAATTTGAATCAAATTTTTGCTGGAATTCATACTTACATTTGCTCATATTCATGTACGCAGAGATCAAGTTTGACCAAAAGTTGACCAGATTTAACTAGGGTTGACCTTTGTTGACTAGTTTCGAAAAGAATTTTGAAATGATTAAAAGAATTTATTTATTTAAATGGAGTACTTACTTCTAACTAATTAAACAAAGTTATTTAATTAAATGAGAAGCCATTCCTAATTAAATAAATGAAGTTATTTAATTAAATAATAAAAGTGTCTCTAATTTACTAAAGATTATTTAGTTAAATAGAAAAAGTAATTATGAGAGCATATCTCATTTTATTAAATTAAATATCTCAACAAAATCTCTCTTCAGTTCAAAAAGGAAAATTTCAAATTCACTATTGATCGAAAATGAGTTAAATCAGTTAACTCCTATTTCTACACAAATTGATTCAGTTAACTCCTTATTTTACTGAAATTAAATCTGTTAACTCCCATTAATTTGGTAATCTCCCTTTATGACTGAACTTCACCTTTAATCCTGACCGTTGATTGAAATCGATCTCAACCGTTGATGAATTCTAAGAAAGTCTATTTAATAGACCCTCATCTTTTCATTTTGAAAGGCTTTAATGAGAATTTACATCGAATTGTTGTTGGAACTCATACTCACATTTGTTCATATTCACGTACGCAAAGATCAAGTTTGACCAAAAGTTGACTAGATTTAACCATGGTTGACTTGAGTTGACTAGTTTCGAAAAGAATTTTGAAATAATTTAACGGAATTATTTAATTAAATGGAGTACTTACTTCTAATTAATTAAACAAAGTTATTTAATTAAATGAGAAGCCATTCGTAATTAATTAAATGAAGTTATTTAATTAAATAAGAAAAGTGTCTCTAATTAATTAAAGATTATTTATTTAAATAGAAAAAGTAATTGTGAGAGAATATCTCATTTTATTAAATTAAATATCTCAACAAAATTTCTCTTGAATTCAAAAAGGGAAATTTTCAGTTCACTATTGATAAAAAATGAGTTAAATCAGTTAACTCCTTATTTTACTCAAATTGAATCAGTTAACTCCTTATTTTACTCAAATTAAATCTATTAACTCCCTTTAAATTGGAAATCTTCCTTTATGACTGAACTTCATCTTTAATCCTGACCGTTGATTGAAATCGATCTCAACCGTTGATGAATTTCAGAAAAGTCTATCTAAGAGACTCTCATCTCTTCATTTTAAAAGGTTGAACGAGAATTTGTATTGAATTGTTGCTGGAATTCATACTCACATTTGCTCATATTCACATACGCAAAGATCATGTTTGACCAAAAGTTGACCAAATTTAACTACAATTGACTTGAGTTGACTAGTTTCGAAAAGAATTTTTAAATAATTAAACGAAATTATTTAATTAAATGAAGTACTTACTTCTAATTAATTAAAACAAGTTATTTAAATAAATGACAAGCCATTCCTGATTAATTAAATGAAGTTATTTAATTAACTAAGAACATTGTCTCGAATTAATTAAAGATTATTTAATTCAATAGAAAAAGTAATTATGAGAGCATATCTCATTTTAATAAATTAAATATCTCAACAAAATCTCTCTTCAGTTCAAAATGGGAAATTTTCAGTTCACTATTGATAAAAAATGAGTTAAATGAGTTAACTCCTTTTTCTACTCAAATTGAATCAGTTGACTCCTTATTTTACTCAAATTAAATCTGTTAACTCCTTTTAATTTGAAAATCTCCCTTTATGACTGAACTTCACCTTTAATCAGTTAACTCCTTTTCCTACTCAAATTGAATAAGTTAACTCCTTATTTTACTCAAATTAAATCTGTTAATTCCCTTTAATTTGGAAATCGCCCTTTATGACTGAACTTCACCTTTAATCCTGACAGTTGATTGAAATCGATCTCAACCGTTGATGAATTCTAGGAAAGTCTATTTAAGAGACCGTCATCTCTTCATTTTGAAAGGTTGAATGAGAATTTGCATCGAATTGTTGTCAGAATTCATACTCACATTTGCTCATATTCACATACGCAAAGATTAAGTTTGACCAAAAGTTGACCAGATTTAACCACGGTTGACTTGAGTTGACTAGTTTTGAAAAGAATTTTGAAATAGTTAAATGAAATTATTTAATTAAATGAGAAGCCATTCTTAATTAATTAAATGAAGTTATTCAGTTAAATAAGAAAACTGTGTCTAATTAATTAAAAATTATTTAATTAAATAGAAAAAATAATTATGAGAGCATATCTCATTTTATTAAATTAAATATCTCAACAAAATCTCTCTTCAATTCAAAAAAGGAAATTTCCAATTCACTATTGATAAAAAATGAGTTAAATCAGTTAACTCTTTTTTCTACTCAAATTGAATCAGTTAACTCCTTATTTTACTCAAATTAAATCTATTAACTCCCTTTAATTTGGAAATCTTGCTTTATGACTGAACTTCACCTTTAATCCTGACCGTTGATTGAAATCGATCTCAACCATTGATAAATTTCAGGAAATTCTATTTAAGAGACTCTCATCTCTTCATTTTGAAAGGTTGAATGAGAATTTGTATCGAATTGTTGCTGGAATTCATACTCACATTTGCTCATATTCACATACGCAAGGATCAAGTTGGACCAAAAGTTGACCAAATTTAACTACGGTTGACTTGAGTTGACTAGTTTCAAAAAGAATTTTGAAATAATTAAACAAAATTATTTAATTAAAAGTAGTACTTACTTCTAAATAATTAAACAAAGTATTTAATTAATTTACAAGCCATTCCTAATTAATTAAATGAAGTTATTTAATTAACTAAGAAAAGTGTCTCTAATTAATTAAATATTATTTAATTAAATAGAAAAAGTAATTATGAGAGCATATCTCATTTTATTAAATTAAATATCTCAACAAAATCTCTCTTCAGTTCAAAAAGGGAAATTTCCAGTTTACTATTGATCAAAAATGAGTTAAATGAGTTAACTCCTTTTTCTACTCAAATTGAATCAGTTAACTCCTTATTTTACTCAAATTAAATCTGTTAACTCCTTTTAATTTGAAAATCTCCCTTTATGACTGAACTTCACCTTTAATCCTGACCGTTGATTGAAATCGATCTCAACCGTTAATGAATTCTAGGAAAGTCTATTTAAGAGACCGTCATCTCTTCATTTGGAAAGGTTGAATGAGAATTTGCGTCGAATTGTTGCTCTTATTCATACTGACATTTGCTCATATTCACATACGTAAAGATCATGTTTGACCAAAAGTTGACCAGATTTAACCACAGTTGACTTGAGTTGACTAGTTTCGAAAAGAATTTTGAAATAATTAAACGAAATTATTTAATTAAATGCCGTACTTGCTTCTAATTAAATAAACCATGTTATTTAATTAAATGAGAAGCCATTCCTAATTAATTAAATGAAGTTATTTAATTAAATAAGAAAAGTGTCTCTAATTAATTAAAGATTATTTAATTAAACAGAAAAAGTAATTATGATAGCATATCTCATTTTATTAAATTATATATCTCAACAAAATATCTCTTCTGTTCAAAAAGGGAAATTTCTAGTTCACAGTTGGTAAAAAATGAGTTAAATCAGTTAACTCCATTTTCTACTCAAATTGAATCAATTAACTCCTTATTTTTACTCGAATTAAATTTGTTAACTCCTTTTAATTTAGAAATCTCCATTTATGACTGAACTTCAGCTTTAATCCTGACCATTGATTGAAATCGATCTAAACCGTTGATGAATTCCAAGAAAGTCTATTTAAGAGACCCTCATCTCTTCATTTTGAAAGGTTGAATGAGAATTTGCATCGAATTGTTGCTGAAATTCATACTCACATTTGCTCATATTCACATAGGCAAAGATCAAGTTTGACCAAAAGTTGACCAGATTTAACCAGAGTTGACTTGGGTTGACTAATTTCGAATAGAATTTTGAAATAATTAAAGGAAATTTTTTGATTAAATGGAGTACTTACTTCTAATTAATTAAATAAAGTTATTTAATTAAATGAGAAGCCATTCCTAATTAATTAAATGAAGTTATTTAATTAAATTAGAAAAGTGTCTCTAATTAATTAAAGACTATTTAATTAAATAGAAAAAGTAATTATAAGAGCATATCTCATGTTATTAAATTAAATATCTTAACAAAATCTCTCTTCAGTTCAAAAAGGGAAATTTCCAGTTCACTATTGATAAAATGTAAGTTAAATAAGTTAACTCTTTTTTGTACTCAAATTGAATCAGTTAACTCCTTATTTTACTCAGAGTAAATCTGTTAACTCTCTTTAATTTGGAAATCTTCCTTTATGACTAAACTTCGCCTTTAATCTTGACCGTTGATTGAAATCGATCTCAACCGTCGATGAATTCTAGGAAAGTCTATTTAAGAGACCCTCATCTCTTCATTTTGAAAGGTTGAATGTGAATTTGCATCGAATTGTTGTTGGAATTCATACTCACATTTGCTCATATTCACATACGCAGAGATCAAGTTTGACCAAAAGTTGACTAGGTTTAACGATGGTTGACTTGAGTTGACTAGTTTTGAATTTTTTTTTGAAATAATTAAAACAATTTATTTAATTAAATGGAGTACTTCTAATTAATTAAACAAAGTTATTTAATTAAATGAGAAGCCATTCTTAATAAAATAAATGAAGTTATTTAATTAAATAAGAAAAGTGTCTCTAATTTACTAAAGATTATTTAATTAAATAGAAAAAGTAATTATGAGAGCATATCTCATTTTATTAAATTAAATATCTCAACAAAATCTCTCTTCAGTTCAAAAAGGAAAATTTCCAATTCACTATTGATAAAATATGAGTTAAATCAGTTAACTCTTTTTTCTACTCAAATTGATTCAGTTAACTCATTATTTTACTCAAATTAAATCTGTTAACTCCCTTTAATTTGGAATTCTCCCTTTATAACTAAACTTCACATTTTCTCACATTCACATACGTAGAGATCAAGTTTGACCAAAAGTCGACCAAATTTAACCACGGTTGACTTGAGTTGACTAGTTTCAAAATGATTTTTGAAATAATTAAACAAAATTATTTAATTAAATGGAGTACTTACTTCTAATTAATTAAACAAAGTTATTTAATTAAATGAGAAGCCATTCCTAATTAATTAAATGAAGTTATTTAATTAAATAAGAAAAGTGTCTCTAATTAATTAAAGATTATTTAATTAAATAGAAAAAGTAATAATGAGAGCATCTCTCAGTTTATTAAATTAAATATCTCAACAAAATCTCTCTTCAGTTCAAAAATGGAAATTTCCAGTTCACTATTGATCAAAAATGAGTTAAATCAGTTAACTCCTTTTTCTACTCAAATTGAATCAGTTAACTCCTTATTTTACTCAAATTAAATATGTTAACTCTTTTTAATTTGGAAATCTCCCTTTATGACTGAACTTGACCTGTACTCCTGACCGTTGATTAAAATCGATCTCAACCATTGATGAATTCCAAGAAAGTCTATTTAAGAGACCCTCATCTCTTCATTTTGAAAAGTTGAATGAGAATTTTCATCGAATTGTTGCTAGAATTCATACTCACGTTTGCTCATATTCACATACGCAAATATCAAGGTTGATCAAAAGTTGACCAGATTTAACCACGGTTGACTTGAGTTGACTAGTTTCGAAAAGAATTTTTAAATAATTAAATGAATTTTTTAATTAAATAGAGTACTTACTTCTAATTAATTAAATAAAGTTATTTAATTAAATGAGAATCCATTCCTAATTAATTAAATGAAGTTATTTAATTTAATAAGAAAAGTGTCTCTAATTAATTAAAGAATATTTAATTAAATAGTAAAAGTAATTACGATAGCATATCTCATTTTATTAAATTAAAATCTCAACAAAATCTCTCTTCAGTTCAAAAAGGGAAATTTTCAGTTCACTATTGATAAAAAATGAGTTAAATCAGTTAACTCCTTTTTCTACTCAAATTGAATCAGTTAACTCCTTATTTTACTCAAATTAAATCTGTTAACTCCCTTTAATTTGGAAATCTCCCTTTATGACTGAACTTCACCTTTAATCCTGACCGTTGATTGAAATCAATCTCAACCGTTGATGAATTCCAAAAAAGTCTATTTAAGAAACTCCCATCTCTTCATTTTCAAAGGTTGAATGGGAATTTGCATCGAATTGTTGTTGGAATTCATACTCACATTTGCTCATGTTCACATACGCAAAGATGAGGTCTAACCAAAAGTTGACCAGATTTAACCACGTTTGACTTGAGTTGACTAGTTTCAAAAAAAATTTAAAATAATTAAACGAAATTATTTAATTAAATCGAGTACATACTTCTAATTAATTAAACGAAGTTATTTAATTAAATGAGAAGCCATTCCTAATTAATTAAATGAAGTTATTTAATTAAATAAGAAAAGTGTCTTTAATTAATTAAAGATTATTTAATTAAATAAAAAAATTAATAATGAGAGCATATCTCATTTTATTAAATTAAATATCTCAACAAAATCTGTCTTCAGTTTAAAAAGGGAAATTTGCAGTTCACTATTGATCAAAAATGAGTTAAATTAGTTAACTCCTTTTTCTACTCAAATTGAATCAGTTAACTCCTTTTTTTACTCAAATTAAATCTGTTAACTCCTTTTATGACTAAACTTCACCTTTAATTCTGTTCGTTGATTGAAATCGATCTCAACCGTTGATGAATTTCAGGAAATTCTATTTAAGAGACCCTCATCTCTTCATTTTGAAAGGTTGAATGAGAATTTGCATAGAATTGTTGCTAGAATTCATACTCACATTTTCTCATATTCACATACACAAAGATCAAGTTTGACCAAAAGTTGACCAGATTTAACCATGGTTGACCTGAGTTGACTAGTTTCAAAAAGAATTTTGAAATAATTAAACGAAATTATTTAATTAAATGTAGTGCCTACCCTCGTTCACATCTTTTCTAGACATTGATGCTATTATTATCAGACTGTGATAGACTAGTTTTATGTTGATGGATTAGTGGTATTGTTTTGACACTATCAGACATTATGTTATGGATTCAGTGGTTATATGATGAGATCATTTAGAGTTTATATTTCATGCATACATGATGATCATTATACTATTTTCAGTTATTATTGATGATTAGATGGATGATTTATTATCTTATGTGTTTTATTATGGATACTTACCCCATACTTGCATGTGTATGGTGTGCGTGTTTTCTTATTGTATGGCGTTTCTAATGTGATTATGGAAGGGAGTCGTAGACACCTGCTTAGTCGGGATCTACATGATGCACCACTTCCTGCCATTATCTGTTTAGCTTAGCATTATATATATTGTATGTACATGCATGGTTTTTCTACAGGTTGCAGGTACTGGGTATCAACTTTCCTAAATTGCCAGGATGAGCGTACCCTATTATACTATCTCAATGATAAGAGAAGGGAGATAAATTCTCAAATCCAAATCCCAAACTCTTAAACCATTTATCCTAGTGAGTTAGGACAAGAATAAGAGTTGAGTACCCATCGAATGTTTCGGATGACATATTTCATGATTTTTAACCCTTTAGACTGATTTTGTATGATTTGTTCTATGATGAGTTTTCATATTTTATCTTGGAGGTCTATGGTGAATTTTTTATTAATTAAGTCTTAATAAATGGATTTAATTAATAAATTAATTATTTGAGAAAATTAATATAAAATATCATGTTATTTGATATTTTGATTGTAATTAATTAAATGAAAATTATTGAGGAAAATGAATTGAATAAAAGAAAATTAGAAATTAAAATAAATAATAATAAAATAATAATAAATTAATAAATAAATAATAATAATAAAATTTATAAAAATTAAAATAGAAGTTATAAAAAGTTAAATAAAAATTATATAAAAAGTGGATTGGAGTTATAAGCTTGCATGGGAATTAACACACTTCTCTATTTCTCATGTGTCAACAACACGGGGGTTAGTGCATCAATTAAGCACATGGTGTCTACAACTCTAAGGCTCATCTTGAAGGTTGGAAAAGACCCATGCTTATTTGTTGACACCTTCCAGCTATTTCTAGAAGCATTCTAGATGTTTCCTGAAAGCTCTTTATATTCAGGCATTCCTAGAAGCTTAGGCATAGTGTTTGGAGTGCAATTGGAGCATTGGAGGATTCGAGAATTCTGAAGAAGGGAGCTTGCTCTGTGAGTTTTCTGAGAAAGAGCGAATTAGCATCAGTATCTAGGTAGATTCTTGTTATTTTACTTATGTTATTTCCACATCTTGCATTCCTTGTCTTCTTCGTGTCTTCCATATGTCTTCTGAGGAATTTCATATTTTTATTGTATGCATTCTCAATATGGGCAATTTAATTTATGTGGAAATCTTTATATGCATAGATCTGAAAGAAAACAGGGCTAGGGTTTTAATTCATAGCCAAACCTATTAGATTATTTATTGGATAAATTTGAAGATCAAAGATTTAAAGGAAAATTCTGAAATTTAGAATTTCTAAGTAAACTGTGTATATTCTTGAATCTGCATACACATATACGTATATATATATATATATATATATATATGTATGTATGTGTTGTGATGGTGATAAAATCTACATGTATATATATATATATATACATATATACCCATATATATATATATATAGTAATCAAATGTCAAATCACGATAGAGTTTCATGTTAATAGTATTTCATATCACATGGGATCGTTTTTATAAAAAAAAATTATTGAAAATCACGTTAAAATATATATATATATATATGATATTGGGCGGGTATTATATACCCCACCCACTGCAGGCTTCCGAGATCGCAAGGTACCTGCGATCTGTAGTGTACCTATGGTGCGGATGTATTGGGCCGCGCAATTTTAAAATCGCATTGCGATTTGAGTTTGCTTTTAAATTATATAAAAATTTATTTGCAATGTTATTTCATATGAGATTTGGATATGAATCTTGATTTTGTTGCAATATCATTAATTATTAAATGTTATTATATATATATATATGTATATAAGTATATATGTATATATAATTAATTATAAATGAATATTATAAAGTTTTAAATTAATGGATCACTCTTTTAATGATTTAAGATATTGATATTGAGCTTGTCAATTATGAAGAGATATTAATAATTAATTTAATTAAACTCAGTTTAATTAAGATTAGTTATTAGAATATATAATCGAAGTTTTGATTCATTGAGAGTGTCAATTTTCAAACAATGTTATTCAAACAAAATATTATTAGATCAATTAGAAAATTGAGTCTAATAGTTTTGGGGAGAAACTTTTATCTACCAAACAAATACATGGGTTAGGAAAAACGTGAAATTTCTCCACTTAATATAATTTGGAAAAATGTAAACTGAGACTTTTAAATTCAAATTTGAAAACTTAGCAAAAAAATATGTGTTTACATTGTGTATTCTTTATGCTATTGTTTTGGGTTTTGGGTTGACTGGTGTTGACCAGTATAGGACGTCTACCAAAGGCTTGGGGGTTATGTGATTGTGGTGACATGATGATGTTTTAATCTCGATCTTTATAAACCCAACCATGGTTTGTGATGGAATGCTCTATGTATTGGATGTGATTACTGATTGTTATAGTTGAGATTCTTGTGTATGAGACTCTTGACCTAACCATTATTTTGGTCATCGATCAGTTATCCTTGATTATTTTCTAGTCGCCATGATGGGACTAAGATGTGGATTTATTCTTGATGATGTCATGTTGTGACATGTTTGACTCAACCATTTCTAGAGTCTTCGATCAGTATGATTGAGATATATATTTTGGTTATTGAGAACCATTAGATATTTGATTATCAGTGATACTTCAGTTGCCAATAGAGAGTTGTTGTGTTCATGATTTTCTATGGATGTTAGCTCATGGAGATTTGATGCTTTTATGCATATTTGATGATTTTATGGATTATCTTTTGAGATTTTGAGATTTATGAGTCCATGAGCATTAGGGTAGGATATCTGCATGTAGTGACAGGAAGTGGCTTGCAATGGGGGTCGGGGCCCTAAGAGGCTGCTAGGGTAACTCATTGTAAGTTGGATTAATAAGTGATAACATTCACACCTAATACTAACAGAATGAACCTAAAATGATAAGTGTTTTATTCTTGCCCATGCCTTGAGCGCTTGTACAGGCTAGGATGGGAGTAGTGAGATGCATGGTTGCGAACTTGCATTCCGTAGTATGCCTTGTCAGTATGTGAGGATACTAGTGGCCGCATGAAATCAGTATGGACCCATGGAGTTTAGCTAACTGCCAGGATAACTTGTACGTGATAATTGTGATGACACTTTCCCGCTTGCATAGTAGGTTCCTACATGTCATTGTGTGCCTCTAGAGATTAGATGTCAAAATTTGTGTTAGGAACCTTTGAGTTAGTATACTTTTAGGATTCTTGGACTTATGGAGATTTGTGCTATGTGATTTTGATAGCCTATTTGAGACTTGAGATTATCTCCTCAGCATGGTGGGAGTGGACCACTTTGGTACCACGCGGTCGGGTGGTAGTGTATTTTCCACTCTTATCATTTTGAGATTCATTGAGACATCGTGGTTGATGCATCCTTCATGATGGTGGATGTGTATCCTTTTTCATTGATGATTAGCATATTTTAGATTATATTATCTTATGCTTTTATTTGCATATTAGATTACTTCTACATATGATGTTGTATTTATTACGAGTGGCATTCCTACTATGTTGGTACTGATGATCTCTTTCGTGATTTGGAATATTAAGCACAGAGGGATGGCTAGGATCCATGATGGTCTAATGATGCTATTAATGGTTGGGAGGAACCGTGCACTTAGTTTATTATGTTTGATCTTTATGATGAATGTATATGTCTTCTATGATGATGTATCATGTGTATCATGTGATTATCTCTTTTTTGATGTATCATGGATTTGAATAGGATGATGTACCTTATTCTATGTATGTATATTTTTGAGCTTGTCATACCCTGCGACATGTACAGTGGATGAATGAGCATTTGAAATGTAATGTGTATTCATTGGACTTATCATTTCATGAGGATGTTGTACTAGATGGATTCATGTATGTAATTCAATGTTAAGGGATCTTAAAGAATGTAATCTATTATTTATGTTATGTTTACTTTCAGATGAACATTGCTATTGCTTCCATTATTGTGCATAAGTTATATATTGTGTTTACTTGCATAAAAAAAAAATGCTACTAATCTTAGTGAAATTCTAGGTTAATTCTTTGGATCCCTTGGTGGGGCTTTACATTTGGTATAAGAGCCTGAGTTTCTACATTGCGAGCTCTGGGTATTTTGGAACAACTAGAACTTTGAACTATCAAGTGTATCTGTTCAATTTGAAAACTAGGTGAATTGAAATAGAACTTGAACTGTTACTTGTATATTTTTCATACTTCAACACTTAGTTTTCAAAATTGGAAATTTTACTTAAACCTAGACATAGAACTGAACTTAGTACCTTGTACTATTGTAGGATGGTATCTGGGACTAGGTCTTCTATTAGAGGTCGTAGTAGAGGCTGTGGATGTGGCAAAACTATCAATGTCCATGGGTCTGTCCATGAGGGATCAGCTCATGTAGAGGGCAGGGAAGAGCACTCTAGTAGGCAGCAGGAAGAGAGTCATAGAGAGGACCAAGTTGAGTCTGAAGAGGTTGGTTTGAGATAGATGATGCAGACTATTCTAGAACATCTACCTCCTATTCAAGAATAGCCTAAAGTGCATCAGACAAAACAAGAGCATAGACCTAGATCTATAAGTCCTCGGAAGGACCGTCAGAGGTCCATTATGTCCACTTAGATGAAGGATCTTTCAATATCCAAGATCAAGCCTTTCAATGGGCAAGGTTCTGGTTATGTGGCCGAACAATGGTTTATTTCTCTCAACAGAATTTTTTCCATGCAGGAGTTTGACATCAATGTTAAGGAAAGATTTACGATCACTAATCTAGATAATTTTGGGGCCACTTGGTGGATGATAGAGGAGAAGAAGTTGGGAATTGATATGAGAAGTGTTACATGGGAGTTATTCCTAGAGAGTTTTCGTGAACAATTCCTACTAGATGAATGGAAACAACAAAGGGCTGATGAATTTCATAATCTCAGATAGTACACTTTGTTAGTGACCAAGTATGAGCGTAATTTTTATGAGCTTATGACTTTCTCAAGGTTCAATGAAAATTTAGCTCAGTTGACACAACATTTTATTAGGGGTTTGAATAACCGTATTATTGGGGGAGTTAAGGTATTTGAGCCGTAAACCCTCAAGGATGCGGTGCATCGAGCAATCCTTGTTGAGAAAAGTGTCAACCTTGGTCAAGGTGGTTTTGTAGGAGCGCCAGCAACATCAGGATCTAAAAGCAACTACAATTCACGTGGTAACAAGAAGTTTTTTTTCTCTAAGGGGACACAGTATCAGCATCAGTCTCAACAGACACAACAGCAGAAGGGCTCAAATTCTCAAGCTCAAGGCTGTGGCAAAGGTTCCAACACCAAGAACAATCACAATGCTCAACGCAATTGATAGAATCAGACCAATTAGCCAGCTCAGAGTAGCCAGTCTTTTGTAAGTAGGAACAGTTGTCAGCAATCAAATGTACCACCTATGGGAAGAGGTTTTGACAGAAATACAGAATGTTTTTCATGTGGTCAGATTGGACATTATGTAGCTCAGTGTCCTTAGCAAGCACCTTAGTCTTCAGGACCTAGACCTAAAGTTTCAGAGCCTACAGTTGGTGATGCAGGTAGAGCTCATTAAGTTTTTGCAGCAGTTGATCAGCGTCAGGCAGATCATCAAGGAACAGTGGTTGAAACCACATGTGCTATTAGAGGTATATCTCTTTTAGTATTGTTTGATTTAGGAGCTACAAATTCATTTATTTCACCATCTATAGTTTCTAAGTGCAAGCTGGATGCGGTGAAGCAAGATCATGGTTGGCAAGTGGAACTAGCCTCAGGCATTAAGGTTTCCACAGATTCTATAGTTCATAAGTGTGGGCTTAGTTTAGGAAGCTTCGATATGGTAGTGGATCTTCGAGTCATACCCCTTGGTTCCTATGATGTGGTTTTAGGCATGGACTGGCTTGGATCTCATAGAGCCAGTATAGATTGTAGGAAGATCATTTTGTGCCAAGATGACCAAGGGAATGATGTGAAGATAGTTGGGATACCGAGGCCTATATCTCTGTGGATGATTTCTGCTATGCAATTGAAGTGAAGTTTTTGTAAGGGATGTCAGATATTTGCTATTATGGTAAATGATATTGATGAGGAAGATCCTATGAGGAAGACTTTGGATCACTCGATTTTGCAGGAGTACGAAGATGTTTTTCCAAGTGAGATCCCAGGCATGCCTCCAAAGAGGGACATTGACTTCAGTATTGATCTGATTCCTAGAGCAGAGCCTATCTCTAAAGCTCCTTATCGCATGACTACATAGGAACTGGGTGAGCTACATCTTTAGCTAGAGGAACTTCTGGCCAAAGGGAGAATTCAACCTAGTGCATCACCATGGGGAGCTCCAGTGCTCTTTGTGAAGAAGAAAGATGGTTCTTTGCGCCTTTGTATTGACTACAGACAGTTGAATAAGGTGACTATTAAGAACAGGTATCCTTTTCCTAGGATTGATGACTTATTCGATCAGATCAAGGGAGCTACAGTATTCTCCAAGATTGATCTTAAGTCAGGATACCACCAGCTTCGCATTAAGGAAGCAGATATTCACAAGACCGCTTTTCGAACGCGCTATGGGCATTATGAGTTCACAATGGTACCTTTTGGATTGACTAATACTCCATCGATTTTCATGAGTTTGATGAATGGTGTGTTCCGATCTTATCTAGACAGGTTTGTACTCATGTTTCTTGGTGACATATTGATATATTCTAAGACTCAGAAGGAGCACGAGGAAAACTTGCGGTTGGTATTGCAGTGTTTGAGGGACAATCAACTTTATGCTAATGCAGCTAAGTGTGAATTCTTCAAATCAGAGATTTAGTATTTAGGACATGTTATTTTAGGTGATGGTATTTCAGTGGATCTTGCATAGATTCAGGCGATAATAGATTGGCCGACATCGACTAATGTGTCAAAGATTCATAGTTTCATGGGTTTATCTAGTTATTATCGTAGATTTGTCCAGAACTTCCCTAGGATAGCACATCCTATCACTTCTCTTCAAAGGAAAGGAAAGAAGTTCATATGGAAAGAGAAATGTGAGGAAGCTTTTCAAAAGCTCAAAGAACTTTTGACCAGTGCACCGATTCTAGTTATACCTAATCTAGAAGGTGATTTCATGGTATGTACAGATGCTTCTCTTAAAGGGATTGGGGCAGTGTTGATGCAGAATGGACGGGTGATTGCATATGAATCATGCAAGCTTAAGGATCATGAGTTAAATTATCCTACGCATGATCTTGAGTTAGCAGCCGTAGTTCATGCTTTGAAAAGGTGGAGACATTTCTTATTGGGGTACAGATTTGAGCTACACAGCGATCATCGTAGTCTTCAGTACATTTTTACTCTGCCTAATTTGAATGCTCGCCAGAGGCGATGGATGGAGTTTCTATGCGAGCATGATTTTGAGGTTAAGTACATTCAGGGTAAGGAGAATTTGGTGGTGGATGCTTTGAGTCGCAAGAGACATGTGGTATCATTGATGACCCTTAGTGTGGATTTGAGGAGTCAGATTCTTTAGGCACTTCCTACGGATTCCTGGTATCAGGAAGTGTGTAGAGAGATTGATTCAGGAAGATCTTTGGAAGGTAAGTTTTCAGGATACGTTCGAGAGTCAGATGGTCTTTTGAGACAGTTGGGGAGGATTTATGTGTATTTTTTGGATGAGCTTCACACCTTGATATTGGGAGAAGCCCATCATACACCTTACTCAGCACATCCAGGTGTCAAGAAGATGCATGCTAATTTGAGACATTTGTTCTTTTGGTCTGTGATGAAGCGAGATATTGCTGATTTTATGCAGGATATGCTACGGATGTATGTGATGGATAGGTAGACACATTGGGAGGACTATCTCTACCTAGTGGAGTTTGCTTACAACAACAGATATCATAGTTCTATTGGTATGGCACCATTTCAGGCATTATATGGTCATCCTTGTTATACACCATTAAGTTGGGACAGTCTTGAGCATCGCATCTTGAGATGCTTTGTGAAATGGAGCAATAGGTAGTGCGTATCTGTGAGCACTTGACTACAGCACAAGATACACAGAAGAAGTATGCCGATGCTCATAGGACTGATAAGCAGTTTGCTATGGGTGATAAGGTTTTCTTAAGAGTGTGACTGTGAAAGAGTCTGATCCAGTACAGAAAGGGTTCTAAGCTAGCACCTCATTTTTTGGGACCATTCAAGATTTTAGAGAGGATTGGCCCGGTTGCTTACCGTCTTGCTCTACCACCCAGCCTAGCTCGCATTCATGATGTTTTCCATGTTTCAGTGCTTAGGCAATATATTCTTGATATTGTGCATGTTCTTGATTGGAATGCGTTGCAGGTAGAGGACGGGAAGCTGGCTTTGGAGCCGGTTCGTATTCTGGAGCAGTGGGGGTTGACCCTTAGGGGTCGAACCATTAAGCAGGTAAGGGTCCAATGGGACCCTACTGATGATTCTTCAGCTACTTGGGAGGATGCAGCTAGATTGAGGGAGTTATATCCCCACTTTTTTGTAGGCTTCTAGGAGTAAGCCTAACCCAAGGGGGGGTGGATGTAGTGCCTACCCTCGTTCACATCTTTTCTAGACATTGATGCTATTATTATTAGACTGTGATAGACTAGTTTTATGTTGATGGATTAGTGGTATTGTTTTGACACTATCATACATTATGTTATGGATTCAGTGGTTATATGATGAGATCATTTAAATTTTACATTTCATGCATACATGATGATCATTATACTATTTTTAGTTATTATTGATGATTAGATGGATGGTTTATTATCTTATGTGTTTTATTATGGATACTTACCCCATACTTGCATGTGTATGGTGTGCGTGTTTTCTTATTGTATGGCATTTTTGATGTGGTTAAGGAAGGGAGTCATAGTCACCTGCTTAGTCAGGATCTACACGATGCACCACTTCCTGCCATTGTCTGTTTAGCTTAGCATTATATATATTGTATGTACATGCATGGTTTTTATGTAGGTTGCAAGTACCGGGTATCGACTTCCCTGAATTGCCAGGATGAGCGTACCCTATTATACTATCTCAATGATAAGAGAAGGGAGATAAATTCTCAAGTCCAAATCCCAAACCCTTAAACCATTTGTCCTAGTGAGTTAGGACAAGAATTAGAGTTGAGTACCCACCGAATGTGTCAGATGACATATTTCATGATTTTTAACCCTTTAGACTGATTTTGTATGATTTGTTCTATGATGGGTTTTCATATTTTATCTTGGAGGTCTATGGTGAATTTTCTATTAATTAAGTCTTAATAAACAGATTTAATTAATAAATTAATTATTTGAGAAAATTAATATAAAATATCATGTTATTTGATATTTTGATTGTAATTAATTAAATGAGAATTATTGAGGAAAATGAATTAAATAAAAGAAAATTAGAAATTAAAATTAATAATAATAATAAAATAATAATAAAGTAATAAATAAATAATAATAAAAAAAGTTATAAAAATTAAAATGGAAGTTATAAAAATTTAAATAGAAATTATATAAAAAGTGGATTGGAGTTATAAGCTTGCATGGGAATTAACGCACTTCTCTATTTCTCATGTGTCAACAACACGGGGGTTAGTGCATCAATTAAGCACATGGTGTCTACAATCCTAAGGCTCATCTTGAAGGTTGGAAAAGACCCATGCTTAGTTGGTGACACCTTTCATCTATTTCTAGAAGCATCCTAAATGTTTCCTGAAAGCTCTTTATATTCAGGCATTCCTAGTAGCTTAGGCATAGCGTTTGGAGTGCAATTGGAGCATTGGAGGATTCGAGAATTCTGAAGAAGGGAGCTTGCTCTGCGAGTTCTCTGAGGAAGAGCGAAATAGCATCAAAATCTAGGTAGATTCTTATAATTTTACTTATGCTATTTCTACATCTTGCATTCCTTGTCTTCTTCGTGTATTCCATATGTCTTCTGAGGAATTTCATATTTTTATTGTATGCATTCTCAATATGGGCAATTTAATTTATGTGGAAATCTTTATATGCATAGATTTGAAAGAAAACGGGGCTAGGGTTTAAATTCCTAGCCAAACCTATTAGATTATTTATTGGATAAATTTGAAGATCAAAGATTTAAAAGAAAATTCTGAAAATTAGAATTTCTAAGTAAACTGTGTATATTCTTGAATCTGCATACACATATATGTATATATCATTATATACATATATATATATATATATATATGTATGTGCTATGATGATGATAAACTCTGCGTGTGTATATATATATATATATATATATATACACACACACATATATATACATATATATGCCCATATATATATATATATATAGTTACATACATATGTATATATATACATATATAGTAATCGAATGTCAAATCACGATAGAGTTTCATGTTAATAGTATTTCATATCGCATGGGAACGTTTTTATAAAAAAACATTATTGAAAATCGTGTTAAAAAAAAAAAAAAAATATATATATATATATATATATATATATATATGATGTTGGGTAGGTATTATATACCCCACCCACCGCAGGCTTGCGAGATCGTAGGGTACCTGCGACCGCAGTGTACCTGCGATCCGTAGTGTACCTGCGGTGTGGATGTATTGGGCCGCGCGATTTTAAAATCGCATTGCGATTTGAGTTTTGTTTTAAATTATATAAAATTTTATTTGCAACATTATTTCATATGAGATTTGGATATGAATCTCGATTTTGTTTCAATATCATTAATTATTAAATGTTATTATATATATATATATATTTATTTATTTATTTATGTATGTATATATATATATATATAAATATACATATATATATGTTATAAGTATATATGTAGATATAATTAATTATAAATGAATATTATAAAGTCCTAAATTAATGGATCACTCTTTTAATGATTTCAGATATTGACATTGAACTTGTCAATTATGAAGAGATATTAATAATTAATTTAATAAAACTCAGTTTAATTAAGATTAGTTATTAGAATATATAATCGAAGTTTTGATTCATTGAGAGTGTCAATTTTCAAACAATGTTATATAAACAAAATATTATTAGATCAATTAGAAAATTGAGTCTAATAGTTTTGGGGAGAAACTTTTATCTATCAAACAAATACATGGGTTAGGAAAAACATAAAGTTTCTCCACTTAATATAATTTGGAAAAACGTAAACTGAGACTTTTAAATTCAAATTTGAAAACTTAGCAAAACCAAAACATGTGTTTACATTGTGTATTCTTTATGCTATTGTTTTGGGTTTTGGGTTGACTAGTGTTGACTAATATAGGAAGTCTACCAGAGGCTTGGGGGTTATGTGATTGTGGTGACATGATGATGTTTCAATCTCGATCTTTATAAACCCAACCATGGTTTGTGATGGAATGGCTCTATGTATTGGATGAGATTACTAATTATTATAGTTGAGACTCTTGTGTATGAGACTCTTGACCTAACCATCATTTTGGTCATCGATCAGTTATCCTTGATTATCTTCTAGTCGCCATGATGAGACTGAGATGTGGATTTATTCTTGATGATGTCATGTTGTGACATGTTTGACTCAACCATTTTTGGAGTCTTCGATCAATATGATTGAGATATATATTTTGGTTATTGAGAACCATTGGATATTTGATTATCAGTGATACTTCAGTTGCCAATAGAGAGTTGTTGTATTCATGATTTTCTATGGATGTTAGCTCATGAAGATTTGATGCTTTTATGCATATTTGATGATTTTATGGATTATCTTTTGTGATTTTGAGATTTATGAGTCCATGAGAATTAGGGTAGGATATCTGCATGTAGTGACGAGAAGTGGCTTGCAATGGGGGCCGAGGCCCTAAGAGGCTGCCAGGGTAACTCATTGTAAGTTAGATAATAAGTGATAACATTCACACCTAATACTAACAGAATGAACCTAAAAAGATAAGTGTTTTGTTCTCACCCATGCCTTGAGCACTTCTACAGGCTAGGATGGGAGTAGTGAGACGCATGGTTGCAACCTTGCATTCCGTAGTATGTCTCGTCAGTATGAGAGGATACTAGTGGCCACATGAAATCAGTATGGACCCATGGAGTTTAGCTAACTACAAGGGTAACTTGTATGTGATAATTGCAATGACAATTTTCCACTTGCATAGTAGGTTCCTACATGTCATTGTGTGCCTCTAGAGATTAGATGTCAAATTTTGTGTTAGGAACCCTTGAATTCGTACACCTTTAGGATTCCTGAACTTATGGAGATTTGTGCTATGTGATTTTGATAGCCTGTTTGGGACTTGAGATTATCTCCTCAGCACGGTGGGAGTGGACCACTTTGGTACCACGCGGTCGAGTGGTAGTGTATTTTCCACACTTATCATTTTGAGATTCATTGAGACATCGTGGTTGATGTGTCCTTCATGATGGTGGATGTGTATCCTTTTTCATTGATGATTAGCATATGTTAGATGATGTTATCTTATGCTTTTATTTGCATGTTAGATTACTTCTACATATGATGTTGTATTTATTACGAGTGACATTCCTACTATGTTGGTACCGATGATCTCTTTGGTGATTTGGAATGTTATGCACGGAGGGATGGCTAGGATCCATGATGGTCTAATGATGCTATTAACCGTTGGGAGGAACCGTGCACTTAGTTTATTATGTTTGATCTTTATGATGGATGTATATGTCTTCTATTATTAGAATAGGATGATGTACCTTATTCTATGTATGTATATTTTTGAGCTTGTCATACCCTGCGACATGTACAGTGGATGAATGAGCATTTGAAATGTAATGTGTATTCATTGGACTTATCATTTCATGAGGATGTTGTACTAGATGGATTCATGTATGTAATTCAACGTTAAGGGATCTTAAAGAATGTAATCTATTATTTATGTTATGTTTACTTTCAGATGAAAATTGCTATTGCTTTCGTTATTGTGCATAAGTTATATGTGGTGTTTACTTGCATAAATTTTTTTTTTAAAAATGCTACTAATCTTAGTGAAATTCTAGGTTAATTCTTTGGATCCCTTGGCGGGGCATTACATTAAATGGAGTACTTATTTCTAATTAATTAAAAAAAGTTATTTAATTAAATGAGAAGCCATTCCTAATTAATTAAATGAAGTTATTTAATTAAATAAGAAAAGTGTCTCTAATTAATTAAAGATTATTTAATTAAATAGAAAAAGTAATTATGAGAGCATATCTCATTTTATTAAATTAAATATCTCAACATAATCTCTCTTCAGTTCAAAAAGGGAAATTTCCAGTTCACTATTGATAAAAATGAGTTAAATCAGTTAACTCTTTTTTCTACTCAAATTGAATCAGTTAACACCTTATTTTACTCAAATTAAATCTGTTAACTCCCTTTAATTTGGAAATCTCCCTTTATGACTGAACTTCACCTTTAATCCTAACTGTTGATTAAAATCGATCTCAACCATTGATGAATTCTAAGAAAGTCTATTTAAGAGACCCTCATCTCTTCATTTTGAAAGGTTGAATGAGAATTTGCATTGAATTGTTGTTGGAATTCATACTCACATTTTCTCATATTCACATACGCAAATATCAAGTTTGACCAAAAGTTGACCAGATTTAACCACAATTGACTCGAGTTGACTAGTTTCGAAAAGAATTTTGAGATTATTTAATTAAATGGAGTACTTACTTCTAATTAATTAAACAAAGTTATTTAATTAAATGAGAAACCATTCCTAATTAATTAAATGAAGTTATTTAATTAAATAAGAAAAGTGTCTCTAATTAATTAAAGATTATTTAATTAAATAAAAAAAGTAATTATGAGAGCATATCTCATTTTATTAAATTAAATATGTTGACAAAATCTCTCTTTAGTTCAAAAAGGGAAATTTACAGTTCACTATTGATCAAAAATGAGTTAAATCAGTTAACTCCTTTTTCTACTCAAATTGAATCAATTAATTCCTTATTTTACTCAAATTAAATCTGTTAACTCCCTTCGATTTGAAAATCTCCCTTTATGACTGAACTTCACCTTTAATCCCGACCGTTGATTGAAATCGATCTCAACCGTTGATGAATTCCAAAAAAGTCTATTTAAGAGACCCTAATCTCTTCATTTTGAAAGGTTGAATGAGAATTTGCATCGAAGTGTTGCTGAAATTCATACTCACATTTGCACATATTTACATACGCAAAGATCAAGTTTGACCAAAAGTTGACCAGATTTAACCACGGTTGACTTGAGTTTACTAGCTTCAAAAAGAATTTTGAAATAATTAAACAAAATTATTTAAGTAAATGGAGTACTTACTTCTAATTAATTAAACAAAGTTATTTAATTAAATGGAGTACTTACTTCTAATTAATTAAACAAAGTTATTTAATTAAATGAGAAGCCATTCCTAATTAATTAAATGAAGTTATTTAATTAAATAAGAACAGTGTCTCTAATTAATTAAAGATTATTTAATTAAATAGAAAAAGCAATTATGAGAGCATATCTCATTTTATTAAATTAAATATCTCAACAAAATCTCTCTTCAGTTCAAAAAGAGAAATTTCGAGTTCATTATTGATAAAAAATGAGTTAAATCAGTTAATTCCTTTTTCTACTCAAATTGAATCAGTTAACTCCTTATTTTACTCAAACTAAATTTGTTAACTCCCTTTAATTTGGAAATCTCCCTTTATGACTGAACTTCACCTTTAATCCTGACCGTTGATTGAAATCAATCTCAACCATTGATGAATTCCTGGAAAGTCTATTTAAGAGACCCTCATCTCTTCATTTTGAAAGGTTGAATGGGAATTTGCATCGAATTGTTGCTGGAATTCATACTCACATTTGCTCATATTCACATACGCAAATATCAAGTTTGACCAAAAGTTGACTAGATTTAACCACGATTGACTTGAGTTGACTAGTTTCGAAAAAAAATTTGAAATAATTAAACGAAATTATTTAATTAAATGGAGTACTTACTTCTAATTAATTAAAAAAAGTTATTTAATTAAAGGAGAAGCCATTCCTAATTAATTAAATGAAGTTATTTAATTAAATAAGAAAAGTGTCTCTAATTAATTAAAGAATATTTAATTAAATAGAAAAAGTAATTATGATAGCATATCTCATTTTATTAAATTAAATATCTAAACAAAATCTCTCTTCAGTTCAAAAAGGGAAATTTCCAGTTCACTATTGATCAAAAATGAGTTAAATGAGTTAATTCCTTTTTCTACTCAAATTGAATCAGTTAACTCTTTATTTTACTCAAATTAAATCTGTTAACTCCCTTTAATTTGGAAATCTCCCTTTATGACTGAACTTCACCTTTAATCATGATAGTTGATTGAAATCGATCTCAACCGTTGATGAATTCCAGGAAAGTCTATTTAAGAGACCCTCATCTCTTCATTTTGAAAGGTTGAATGAGAATTTGCATTGAATTGTCTCTAGAATTCATACTCACATTTGCTCATATTCACATATGCAAATATCAAGTTTGACCAAAAGTAGACCAGATTTAACCACGGTTGACTTGAGTTGTGTGAGGCCTCGCCCTGACCCATCCTAGCACCGATGGTACATTGTTATTTTGATACTCATGCTTGTTATGTCAGAATATTATTGGATACATTGAACATTGTTAAGCTATTTTTACGATGTGTGATGTTTACTTCAATTATTTGATTTTGTCATTTAATGCTTATAAATATGCATAATGATGAAGAAAATGTATGCAACACTAACACATTTGGTTATGCAAGTCAAATGGTTAGAAATATGAGTAGAATTAGATAAACAATTATTTACTGAGAAATGGATGCTTTAATTTATATAATTCCTCTTATATGTAATTCACATTATGCATGTGGTTTTGGACCTACTGATGTGTGCAATGAGTGTGCAGGAAAATTAGCCGAAACAACTCAACAGAAAAGTGGAGCTAAACTACTTTTTAATTTTGTGCTAACCTTATATTGTAATTCTTTAAAGGTTGTAATGTGACCTTACTATTCTCCTAACTTTTAATTGTTCCTAATAAGCCTTTAAAGGCTTAGAAACACTAAATTTGAGTATCCCTATGGGTAAGGGTATGGGTGGGGGTACTTTCCAGCCCTCTAGCCTCCTAGGTTGACTCTTAGGGTCTCTTAAAAACCCTATTATAGGCTGATTTCGAAAATGGGTTGCTCTTTACTTGGGTTAGTGAAACCAAACCTCCATCTTGAGTTACTTGAAGCTTAGTGGAGTCAAGGACCATACTTAGAGGCATTTTTGGGGGAGTTTGGTTTTGTCACCCAATCCTCTAGTTTTTGAGGAAGTCTTGAAGATTGAAGGAAGAAAGGGAAGCTCTTCTAAAACCACCATTGCCATATCTCCTTATGAAGGTAGTATTTCTTCACTCCATGAATAGTTCTTCATGTGTGTTCATATTTTGAATCTTGCTTGAATCATGTTGGAGACATTATGTAGTTTTGCATTTCTTGGTGTGTGTTGGGGGTGGATTTGGGAGGGATTTTATCTTGTTTTCTTTTGATGTTATTCATATGCCTTCTTGGTGTGTTGATTGTTTTTGAGAGATTTTCATGGAGATGTTTTTGGCAACACTCACCCTTGGATAGGGAAGAAGTGGCCATGCTTGGGGAAAGGGCATTAGTTGGACCTCAATAGTGTAGAGTCTCCTCTCATGGAGAGAGGAGGGAGAAAGGGTAGGGTGTATGGGCCCCTACTTGTCATCCCATACCTTATTGTTATTGAGAATTCTTGAATGTGGAAAAGAATGAAAATCCTTGTGGATATAGCCTCGAAAGGGCCTTGTGAAAGAATGGAAATTCTTGACGTTTTAGCCCTGAAAGGGCTAAGTGAAGGTATGGTGATTGGCTTCTCCTATTGATAAAATCCACCTTTCCCCTATCTTGGTTCATTGTTGGACCTATTGTGCAACCGGGTGGGAACGCATGTTCAATTTGCTTATCTCCTTGTGTTGTTACCTCCATGTTGGTTCTTGTCTCTTTCATGTTTACCCTTGATGCAATGTAGACATTTGATAAAAGTCCTCTTGTGGAATTCTTGAAGAAAACTCATTCAATTGTAATATTTTGTAAGTTGTAATTGACATTGATGTAGTGGCAAAGACATCGGGTTTTCTTACTGGTTCTTTTCTGATGGAGCCTTGAACCAGGATGAATAATAGAGAAAAGAAAAGATTATGGGAATCTCCTTGCATTTTTCTCATGTGATTTCAAAAAATTGCATATGTAGGTGAGGAATTAGAATAATGGATCATGTCATGAATTGTGATATTTCAAGTTTTTAAATTGTTAATGAAGAATAATTTGATAGAATGAAACTTCCAAGTTGATATATAAGTATTAGATGAATTAAAATTCTTACTTTGAGAACTCAAATTATCTCTTCCTTGTTAAATTTTCTTATGAACAAATCAATTGAACTAAGAGATTATGTATCTTCTTGAAATTTTAAAGCATGAACACACACCTTGAATATAGTATGATTGATAAAACTTAGATTATTGGAGAGAAGGAGAAATTATAAACCTTGTTTTCATCCTTGTTAGTATGTTTGTTAGGATCCATGTAATCCTTAGGGAAGAATGTAATCTTAAGATAATATAAATATAGCAAAGGTAATATGCCAACACTTAGTCTAAAATGGGCTTCAAAAAAAAGTGCATCTCCAGGTCTAAAAACCCTCTCTGGAAAATGTAAGGGAAAACAATTTAATTCCCTCCTAGGCCACAGAGAATATTCGTTGTATTATTTCTTTGGTTTGCAACTAAAATCTAATATTAAACCTTTAAAAAAAAAGATTATAAATTAAATGCATTTATAATTAAAATATCAAATGAGCATCTTGTGACACTTCTCACACACAAAACTTTATGCATTTACTAACACCTTATAGCTATCCTAACCTAATCACTAGACTTAATTGCTATTAACCCTTGTGACCTTAGGCTCCTATGTCCATACAAACATAATTGGTAAGGAAAGGCTGGTCATATCTCTTAGGACAATGTAATTAATTCTAATTATCCTCATAGCCAGCAAATTCTTGCCAACATCTTTGCCTTGACCCATGAGATATGGCAATTTGAATGAAAAAGACATTAATGGTGTGCAGTCTGTTATTATTCCAAAACTCTTATTCCTTCACCCCTCTACCACTACAAGCGTACTTCCCTGGGAGAGAGTGTACTTGGACTGCAAAATTTAGTCATGGGATAGCGTGTCACTTCCTCGATGGACGTCCAAGGCAAGTGGGTGGGGCAGCTTTCAACCCAAGCAAAGGTTTAACTCCCTTTTGCTGACACCACCTTCCTTGTTGGGATCTCCAACATTCCCTTAAAGAGGACTGTTATTGGGTAGCACTCCAACTCCCTGGGTAGTGTGCCAAGCATCCTAGGGTAGCGTGTTCTTACATGGGAGAATGGGGAAAGTGGATGGGACAGTCCACTTGTCCCCTTTGCCAAGTGTAAGTTAGTTAAGGGTGGGTTAGGGGATTGTTCAGTTAGGAGTTAGAGAAGGAAACTATGATTAAGATAGTAAGTCAGTTTTGTGTTAAGATTGTTAGTTTAAGTATTGGTTTAGTAGGATTAGATGTTAGGCTAGTTTTAGAATAAATTCATTTAAGTTAGAATGTTAGTTACCTTATTTTAGTTTAGTTTGTTTAAATTTTAAAAAATTTAGCTTTAAAAATTGGTGGAATTTTATCATGTACATTTATTCATGGATTAATATTAGTTAGTATTGTTATTAGTTTTCTTTATTTATGTAATTCATTTTATTAAGTTAGTAGTTATTAATGTTATTTGTTGTTAGCATGTATAGCCCTTGTAGTGGTAATGTTAGGATAGTTTAAAGTTTAAAGTATTAAATTGGCTTGGTTATTTTCTTCTAGTTTTGAATTAAGTAAGTCTAGTATTATGTCAATTTTAAATTTGTTTTAGTTAGGACTAGATAATTAGTTTAATGTTTGTATTTGTAACATTTTAAATATTAATGACTAGTATCATTTGGTAATTTTGATATTTGCAAGATGTTTTATTATTCTAGTTCCAGTGTTAATTTAGGATATAATTTAAACATGTCAGTGGATATTAGTTAGTTAGGTAAAATAGTGTAGTATATGTTTTAGTTGTTATTATTTCTTGTTAGTAAGTTTTCGAAATTATCACAATTATTGTTAGAAGATAGTGAGTATTTTTCTTTACTTTTTTGGTATAGTTGGTATGCATGTTGTAGGTTAGTTCAATTTTTAAATTTTTCTTATATTAGTGTAATTAAGCATCCCACTTAAATGATAAAGTAAGTTACCTTAGTTCATAGAATAGTGTGGTCGAAATTTGATACATTAACTTTATCTAGAAATTAGTTTAATTAAGTAACAAATTTAATTAGTATATCCAAAGGGTTTCAAGTACATTGTGTAGTTATATCTTATCTTATAAGATTAGTACTAATCGTACAGTTGGTTGTAGATTGATTAATTTAGATTTAAATTAAGTAAAGTTTTTAACCAATAAGTATGTTCTGTTAAAAATGAGGTTATGTTAGACTAATGAGTTAATGAAATAGATGTTAATATCAATCTTATAGTGAAAGTTCCTTTTAACAATTTATTTCTCCTCAAGTCTATAATCTTAAGACGTAATGTAGAGAACTTGTACCTAAACTGTTATCTCAATCATTTCAAGTTAGAGCACTTTATTTAATAATTATAATTTTTTTATAGAAAAAATTTGTGTGTTTCTACCCTTATAGTTTGGGCATTACAAGTTGACCAGTTTCAAAAATAATTTTGAAATAATTAAATGAAATTATTTAATTAAATGGAGTACTTGCCTCTATTTAATTAAACAAAGTTATTTAATTAAATGAGAAGCCATTCCTAATTAACTAAATGAAGTTATTTAATTAAATAACAAAAGTGTCTCTAATTAATTAAAGATTATTTAATTAAATAGAAAAAGTAATTATGAGACCATATCTCATTTTATTAAATTAAATATCTCAACAAAATCTCTCTTTAGTTCAAAAAGGGAAATTTCCAGTTCACTATTGATCAAAAACGAGTTAAATCAGTTAACTCCTTTTTCTACTCAAATTGAATCAGTTAACTCCTTAGTTTACTCAAATTAAACATGTTAACTCCCTTTAATTTGGAAATCTCCCTTTATGACTGAACTTCACCTTTAATCCTGACCATTGATTGAAATCGATCTCAACCGTTGATGAATTCCAAGAAAGTCTATTTAAAAGACCCTCATCTCTTCATTTTGAAAGGTTGAATGAGAATTTGCATCAAATTGTTGCTGGAATTCATACTCACATTTGCTCATATTCACATACGCAAATATCAAGTTTGACCAAATGTTGACCAGATTTAACCACGGTTGACTTGAGTTGACTAGTTTCAAAAAGAATTTTGAAATAATTAAACGGAATTATTTAATTCAATGGAGTACTTACTTCTAGTTAATTAAGCAAAGTTATTTAATTAAATGAGAAGCCATTCCTAATTAATTAAATGAAGTTATTTAATTAAATAAGAAAATTGTCTCTAATTAATTAAAGATTATTTAATTAAATAGAAAAAGTAATTATGAGAGCATATCTCATTTTATGAAATTAAATATCTCAACAAAATCTCTCTTCAGTTCAAAAAGGGAAATTTCCAGTTCACTATTGATAAAAAATGAGTTAAATTAGTTAACTCCTTTTTCTACTCAAATTGAATCAGTTAACTCCTTATTTTACTAAAATTAAATCTGTTAACTCCCTTTAATTTGGAAATTTCTCTTTATGACTGAACTTCAACTTTAATCGTGACCGTTGATTGAAATCGATCTCAACCGTTGATGAATTCTAGGAAAGTCTATTTAAGAGACCCTCATCTCTTCATTTTGAAAGGTTGAATGAGAATTTGCATCGAATTGTTGCTAGAATTCATACTCACATTTGCTCATATTCACATACACAAACATCAAGTTTGACCAAAAGTAGACTAGATTTAACCATGGTTGACTTGAGTTGACTAGTTTTGAAGAGAATTTTGAAATAATTAAATGAAATTATTTAATTAAATGGAGTACTTACTTCTAATTAATTAAACAAAGTTACTTAATTAAATAAGAAGCCATTCCTAATTAATTAAATGAAGTTATTTAATTAAATAAGAAATGTGTCTCTAATTAATTAAAGATTATTTAATCAAATAGAAAAATTAATTATGAGAGCATATCTCATTTGATTAAATTAAATATCTCAACATAATCTCTCTACAGTTCAAAAAGGAAAATTTTCAGTTCACTATTGATCAAAAATGAGTTAAACGAGTTAACTCATTTTTCTACTCAAATTGAATCAATTAACACCTTATTTTACTCAAATGAAATGTGTTAACTCCCTTTAATTTGGAAATCTCCCTTTATGACTGAACTTCACCTTTTATCCTGACAATTGATTGAAATCGATCTCAACCGTTGATGAATTCTAGGAAAGTCTATTTAAGAGACCCTCATCTCTTCATTTTGAAAGGTTGAATGAGAATTTGCATCGAATTGTTGCTAGAATTCATACTCACATTTGGTCATATTCACATACAGAAATATCAAGTTTGACCAAACATTGACCAGATTTAACCACGGTTGACTTGAGTTGACTAGTTTCGAAAAGAATTTTGAAATAAGTAAACGAAATTATTTAATTAAATGAAGTACTTACTTCTACTTAATTAAACAAAGTTATTTAATTAAATGAGAAGGCATTCCTAATTAATTAAATGAAGTTATTTAATTAAATAAGAAAAGTGTCTCTAATTAATTAAAAATTATTTAATTAAATAGAAAAAGTAAATATGAGAGCATATCTCATTTTATTAAATTTAATATCTCAACAAAATCTCTCTTCAGTTCAAAAAGGGAAATTTTCAGTTCACTATTGATGAAAAATGAGTTAAATGAGTTAACTCCTTTTTCTACTCAAATTGAATCAGTCAACTCCTTATTTTACTCAAATTAAATCTGTTAACTCCCTTTAATTTGGAAATCTCCCTTTATGACTGAACTTCACCTTTAATACTGACCATTGATTGAAATCGATCTCAAGCATTGATGAATTCTAAGAAAGTCTATTTAAGAGACCCTCATCTCTTCATTTTGAATGGTTGACTGAGAATTTGCATCAAATTGTTGCTGGAATTCATACTCACATTTGCTCATATTCACATACATAAAGATAAATTTTGACCAAAAGTTGACCAGATTTAACCACGGTTGACTTGAGTGGACTAGTTTCGAAGAGAATTTTGAAATAATTAAACAAAATTATTTAATTAAATGGAGTACTTAGTTCTAATTAATTAAACAAAGTTATTTAATTAAATGAGAAGCCATTCCTAATTAATTAAATGAAGTTATTTAGTTAAATAAGAAAAGTGTCTCTAATTAATTAAAGAATATTTAATTAAATAAAAAAAGTAATTACGAGAGCATATCTCATTTTATTAAATTAAATATCTCAACAAAATCTCTCTTTAGTTCAAAAAGGGAAATTTTCAGTTCACTATTGATAAAAAATGAGTTAAATCTGTTAACTCCTTTTTCTACTCAAATTGAATCAGTTAACTCCTTATTTTACAAAAATTAAATCTGTTAAATCTCTTTAATTTGAAAATCTCACTTTATGACTGAACTTCAACTTTAATCCTGACCGTTAATTGAAATCGATCTTAACCGTTGATGAATTCCAGGAAAGTCTATTTAATAGACCCTCATCTCTTCATTTTGAAAGGTTGAATGAGAATTTGCATCGAACTATTTTTGGAATTCATACTCACATTTGCTCATATTCACATACGCAAATATCAAGTTTGACCAAAAGTTGACCAGATTTAACCATGGTTGACTTGAGTTGACTAGTTTCAGAATTTTTTTTGAAATAATTAAATGAAATTATTTAATTAAATGGAGTACTTACTTCTAATTAATTAAACAAAGTTATTTAATTAAATGATAAGTAATTCCTAATTAATTAAATGAAGTTATTTAATTAAATAAGAAAAGTGTCTCTAATTAAATAAATATTATTTATTTAAATAGAAAAAGTAATTATGAGAGCATATCTCATTTTATTAAATTAAATATCTCAACAAAATCTATCTTCAGGTCAAAAAGGGAAATTTTCAGTTCACTATTGATAAAATATGAGTTAAATCAGTTAAATCCTTTTTCTACTCAAATTGAATCAGTTAACTCCTTATTTTACAAAAATTAAATCTGTTAACTCTCTTTAATTTGAAAATCTCACTTTATGACTGAACTTCACCTTTAATCCTGACCGTTAATTTAAATCGATCTCAACCGTTGATGAATTCCAGGAAAGTCTATTTAATAGACCCTCATCTCTTAATTTTGAAAGGTTGAATGAGAATTTGCATCGAATTGTTGTTGGAATTCATACTCACATTTGCTCATATTCACATACGCAAAGATCAAGTTTGACCAAAAGTTGACCAGATTTAACCATGGTTGACTTGAGTTGACTAGTTTCGAATTTTTTTTTGAAATAATTGAACAAAATTATTTAATTAAATGGAGTACGCACTTTTAATTCATTAAACAAAGTTATTTAATTAAATTAGAAACCATTCCTAATTAATTAAATGAAGTTATTTAATTAAATAAGAAAAGTGTCTCTAATTAATTAAAGAATATTTAATTAAATAGAAAAAGTAATTATGAGAGTATATTTCATTTTATTAAATTAAATATCTCAAAAAAATTACTCTTCAGTTCAAAAAACGAAATTTCCAGTTCACTATTGATAAAAAATGAGTTAAATGAGTTAACTCTTTTTTCTACTCAAATTGAATCAGTTAACTCCTTATTTTACAAAAATTAAATCTGTTAACTCTTTTTAATTTGAATATCTCACTTTATGACTGAACTTCACCTTTAATCTAGACCATTAATTGAAATCGATCTCAATTTTTGATGAATTCTAGGAAAGTCTATTTAATAGACCCTCATCTCTTCATTTTGAAAGGTTGAATGAGAATTTGCATCGAATTGTTGCTGGAATTCATACTCACATTTGCTCATATTCACATACGTAAAGATCAAGTTTGACCAAAAGCTGATCATATTTAACCACGGTTGACTTGAGTTGACTAGTTTCAAAAAGAATTTTAAAATAATTAAACGAAATTATTTAATTAAATGGAGTACTTATTTCTAATTAATTAAAAAAAGTTATTTAATTAAATGAGAAGCCATTCCTAATTAATTAAATGAAGTTATTTAGTTAAATAAGAAAACTGTCGCTAATTAATTAAAGATTATTTAATTAAATAGAAAAAGTAATTATGAGAGCATATCTCATTTTATTAAAGTAAATATTTCAACAAAATCTCTCTTGACTTCAAAAAGGAAAATTTTCAGTTCACTATTGATCAGAAATGAGTTAAATCAGTTAACTCATTTTTCTACTCAAATTGAATCAGTTAACTCCTTATTTTACTCAAATTAAATTAGTTAACTCCCTTTAATTTGGAAATCTCGCTTTATGATTGAACATCACCTTTAATCCTGACCGTTGATTAAAATCGATCTCAACCATTGATGAATTCTAGGAAAGTCTAGTTAAGAGACCCTCATCTCTTCATTTTGAAAGGTTGAATGAGAATTTGCATTGAATTGTTGGTGGAATTCATACTCATATTTGCTTATATTCACATCTGCAAAGATCAAGTTTGACCATTAGTTGACTAGATTTAACTACGGTTGACTAGTTTTCAAAATAAATTTGAAATAATTAAATAAAATTATTTAATTAAATGGAGTACTTACTTCTAATTAATTAAACAAAGTTATTTAATTAAATGACAAGCCATTCCTAATTAATTAAATGAAGTTATTTAATTAAATAAGAAAAGTGTCTCTAATTAATTAAAGATTATTTAATTAAATAGAAAAAGTAATAATGAGAGCATATCTCATTTTATTAAATTAAATATCTTAACAAAATCTCTCTTCAATTCAAAAAGGGAAATTTTCAGTTCACTATTGATGAAAAATGAGTTAAATCAGTTAACTCCTTTTTCTACTCAAATTGAATCAGTCAACTCCTTGTTTTACTCAAATTAAATCTATTAACAACCTTTAATTTGGAAATCTCTCTTTATGGCTAAACTTCACCTTTAATCCTGACCGTTGATTGAAATCGATCTCAACCATTGATGAATTCTAGGAAAGTCTATTTAGGAGACCCTCATCTCTTCATTTTGAAAGGTTGAATGAGAATTTGCATCGAATTGTTGCTAGAATTCATACTCACATTTACTCATATTCACATATGTAAAGATCAAGTTTGACCAAAAGTTGACCAGATTTAACCACGGTTGTCTTGAGTTGACTAAGTTCGAAAAGAATTTTGAAATAATTAAACAAAATTATTTAATTAAATGGAGTACTTACTTCTAATTAATTAAACAAAGTTATTTAATTAAATGAGAAGCCATTCCTAATTTAATAAATGAAGTTATTTAATTAATTAAAGATTATTTAATTAAATACAAAAAGTAATTATGAGAGCATATCTCATTTTATTAAATTAAATATCTCAACAAAATCTCTCTTCAGTTCAAAAAGGGAAATTTCCAGTTCACTATTGATCAAAAATGAGTTAAATCAGTTAACTCCTTTTCCTACTCAAATTGAATCAGTTAACTCCTTGTTTTACTCAAATTAAATCTGTTAACTCCCTTTAATTTGGAAATCTCCCTTTATGACTGAACTTCACCTTTAATCCTGACCGTTGAATGAAATCGATCTCAATCGTTGATGAATTTTAGGAACGTCTATTTAAGAGACCCTCATCTCTTCATTTTGAAAGGTTGAATGAGAATTTGCATCGAATTGTTGCTGGAATCCATACTCACATTTGCTCATATTCACCTACGCAAAGATCAAGTTTGACCAAAAGTTGACCAGATTTAACCACGGTATACTTGAGTTGACTAGTTTCGAAAAGAAATATGAAATAATTAAACGAAATTATTTAATTAAATTAAGTATTTACTTCTAATTAATTAAACAAAGTTATTTAATTAAATGAGAAGCCATTCCTAATTAATTAAATGAAGTTATTTAATTAAATAAGAAAAGCTTCTCTAATTAATTAAAGATTATTTAATTAAATAGAAAAAGTAATTATGAGAGCATATCTCATTTTATTAAATTAAATATGTCAACATAATCTCTCTTTAGTTGAAAAAGAGAAATTTTTAGTTCATTATTGATCAAAAATTAGTTAAATCAGTTACCTCCTTTTTCTACTCAAATTGAATCAGTTAACTCCTTATTTTACTCAAATTAAATCTTTTAACTCCCTTTAATTTGGAAATATCCCTTTATGACTGAACTTCACCTTTAATCCTGACCGTTGATTGAAATCGATCTTAACCGTTGATGAATTTTAGGAAAGTCTATTTAGGAGACCCTCATGTCTTCATTTTGAAAGGTTGAATGAGAATTTGCATCGAATTGTTGCTGGAATTCATACTCACATTTGCTCATATTCACATACGCAAATATCAAGTTTGACCAAAATTTGACAGATTTAACCACGGTTGACTTGTGTTGACTAGTTTCAAAAAGAATTTTGAAATAATTAAATGAAATTATTTAATTAAATGGAGTACTTACTTCTAATTAATTAAACAAAGTTATTTAATTAAATGAGAAGCCATTCCTAATTAATTAAATGAAGTTATTTAATTAAATAACAAAAGTGTCTCTAATTAATTAAAGATTATTTAATTAAATAGAAAAAGTAATTATGAGAGCATATCTCATTTTACTAAATTAAATATCTCAACAAAATCTCTCTTCAGATCAAAAAGGTAAATTTTCAGTTCACTATTTATCAAAAATGAGTTAAATCAGTTAACTCCTTTTTCTACTCAAATTTAATTAGTTAACTCCTTATTTTACTCAAATTAAATCTATTAACTCCCTTTAATTTGGAAATCTATGAGGCCTCACCTCGACCCGTAGTAGCATAGTGATACATTACTATTATTTTGATATTCATGACTCGAGATGTCGAGACATTATTGGATGCTTAGAACATACTTTATTATTCATGTTGTGTGATGTTACTTTCAGATATATTTGATTATTGTCATTTAAAGTTTCATGTATATGGATGTTGATTAAACCAGTAAATGTAGGATCTAGACTTTGAGTTAAGAGATTTTAAATGATTAAGAATTAAGCAAGATGAAGAAACCCTTATTGATTTATGTTTTAATTTATGTTTATTTTTGATATGTATACATTTATGTACATGTGATTTTACAGGACTACTGATGTGTGCAATGAGTGTGCAGATATCTAACCGAAAAACCCTACGGAGGAATAGAACTAATCTTTTTGTGCTAATTTTGGAACCCTTGTTGTTCATAATTCACGTATTGTATTGTAAGATATATGTATGTATCTTCTTTGTTTAGTGAATGTTAATGTTCATAATTATGTTCTTTTAGTGTCGCTTGACACTCGTAAATCGTTATGTGCTTCAGTGTGCAATTTAGGGTTAGTTGTTTAACCTTTGGACCCAAGTTGGTTTAGTTGGTGTCAGTTTTCTTTCGGGTTCTTAATCGAGGTTAGTCATCCCTTAATCCGAATTAGTGTTTAATCTGCAAGGTTAGAGTAGTTAGATGGTCCTATTTTATTCCTAAATTTTATTTGGCTCTAAACCTCTTTCCTAAGACTTAAAACTTGATATTATTCTACCCAAAGGGTTTGGGTATGGGTTAGGGGTCTTTTCCAACCCCTAAGCCCCTTTTATTGACTTTTGAGGTCACTCAAAAAGTCTCTTTTTGCCTTTGTGCGAAAATTGACCACGGTTATCTTGAGTTACCTCACCTCATCTCCACTTAAGGTTTAATATTAGTATAGGTTGGGTTAGGAGTTTCTAGAATTGCAAGTAGGTGGGGTAGTTATTGAGCCCTTCGGTGGTTGAGTTGGAGGCCTATTTAGAGGCCCTTCTTGGTCTTGTCAAGGTTGTTACCCAATCTCTACAGTTAGAGAGGAGTTCTTGAAGATTGAAGGAAGGAAGTGGAAACTCTACTCAAACTTGTTCTTTGCCATTACCTCTTTGTGAAGGTAGGAAATTCTCATCTCCCTTACTTAGTTTTCATGTTTTGTTTCATGCTCATGCTACCTTGTTGTTGTTTCAATGTTTGTATGGTTGTGGGTATGTTGGGAAGATTTGAAAATCATGTTATTTCGGTTGTTTTCCTTTCATGTTTATGTTTGCAATTTTAAGAGTTTTCTTGCATGAGTGTTTTGGTATTACTCACCCTTGGAGAGGGCAAAAGTGACCAATTTTGGGAAAGGTCTATTTAGTTGGACTCCAACCAATGTAGAGTCTCTTCTTAAGATGAGAAGAGGGAGAAAGTGTAGGGTGTTATGGGCCCCTACCCATCAGCACAAACCTCGTATGAGTATGGCATTTCTAAATGGAAGAACGAAAGTTCTTGATTAATAGCCCCGATTGGGCATCTGAATTGGTTTTGTGCTCGACTTCTCCTAGTTGGAAGAATCCACCTTTCCCTAGTGTTGATTTATTTTAGATCTTGTTGTAAAAACCTTGTATAAATATGCATGTTTTGAATTGTTCTTGTTCATGTCGTTGGTCACCTGATCAGATTTTGTTTTCTCCTTGGTTCTAGAGATGACTTGCAGAAAACATTATAAATCCCTTGGTTAGGGTCATGAAGAAAATTTGATTAAATTGTTCAAATTTGGGATTGAGATCCTATTGTAAATTGGATTTTAAACCTTGTTGTAATTGGTAACAAAGCCAGGTTTTCTTCCTGATTTTTTCCCGACTGAGCCTTTGAATCAGGTTGGCCAATAAAATTGGTGTTGAGTATAATTGCTTGTCATGTGATTTAATTGTAAATTTTAAATTTAGATGGATGAATTTTAAAATTTGGATGGAATTGATGATGTTTAATTTGGTAAAAATTTCAAGGTTTTCCTTGATGTTGAAAACGAAAATTATACCATGGATGTTGATTCAGTTGATTTGAGCAAAATTTTCAAGTTCTTTATATGTTCATTTTATGATTAAAATGAAATTTATGTTTAAAAAAAAAAGAGAGGATTATAGTTAATAGTTCTATTAAAGATGTAAGGAGATCGAATTTAATCATGTATTTTTTAGGCATGAACCATTGTATTAATGTTTAAAGCTTGTCAAAAAAATATATATATATACACCTTGAAAAAAAAAATACATGACTTTAAATCTACACTTAGAAAATTTCATCAAAAAAAAAAAGTGTTGCAAGAGAGTAAAACTCTCTGCCTTTTGTATGGGAGAAGGAATTATATGAGTTTGAACAACAGAGAATATTCTATTAATTATCCTTTTCATTCAAATTTTGTAATAAATAAAATAGGAAAAAACATTGTTATGTTTGTTAAAATTACATAGAAAATTCAAAAAAAGTATATATATAATCATATATATTAAATATCCTAAACCCTACCTATATTACTTTTTCCTTAAATGCTTTTCTTCTTTCCTTGGTGGACGTAGCACTGCTAAAATAGTTTGAAAGGACCTTTGTTATTAATTTTATCTTATCTTTGCAAGTGGTATGAGGGTGACGTCACCCTGTCCCCTCATCTCCACCTTGGGTCAAGCGTTCTTGGAAAATGCTAAGTCATGCTGTTTGAAATGCATTTAAGTTTAAATTTATTTCTTTAAAATTCCTCTTGGCTGCCCACATCACTCCACCTTGGGTCAGCGCTCCATATCACCTCGGGCAGAGTGTGCAGTATGGAAAGCGCTTAGGAAAATGCATGGAGGGATGGGGGGGGAAGATGTGATGTGGGTCACATCATTTGGGTTTGTGTTGGGGTGTAGGAGTTAGTAAGTAGGCTAATAATTAGTGTTAGGTTAGTTAGTTTATGTTATGTTAGTTTAGTTTTTTTATTTATTTGTCATATATATATATATATATATATATATATATATATATATATTAGTTAGTTTACATGAATTTTAATTTGATAGTATAATTAGTCAATTTTATTTGATTGAAAGTATTTTAAATCTAGTTATTTAATTATATTGTTCAAGTTTTAATATATAATTTAATAATATTCATTTTTAGTATCAAATTAATATTAAATGTAAGATAGTTTAGGTTTTAATTAGTTAGTAGTGTTAAATAAATATATATTTAATATAGCGGAGTGGCAATTATAGTTTTAATTTGGCATTAATTGAATAATGATCTCATTAAAATTTAAAAGATAAGTTTAAATTTGTTACATATTATGTATCGTGCTAGTTTATAGGTTCTATCATCATCTAACTTGTGGAACTATAGTTCTCTTCTAATATGTTTGTTTTTTACTAGTTTTAATGTATTATTGTTTTATAATTAGTTAGTAGTTAGTAAATGAAATTTAAATTTAGTAAGATTAGATAGTTGAAATGTTTAAAGTTACTAAATTTTAGATATATATATATATTCAGTTTTGATTTTAGTTAATTATTTTTTTTTAAAGTGGCTTTACAATATCGGTTAGATTGTTAAATCAATATTTGTCAAGAGATCTATAGTTGTTTTTAAATTTAGATATCTTTCAATTAATCTAAATTTTGAATACATTTACATTATCATTTAAACAAATTGTTTCACATTGTTGTAAGCAAATAAAATATCATATCTTATGATCGATATCAATCTTGCCAATGAAATCTTCCACTAGAGTTTTAAACTTAAGATGTATTGTAGTGAAACTTTACTTCTCTTGCAAAAATCTGATTTAAAACGTTGAGCACTCTAACTATTATATATATATATATATATATTTTTAAAAATATATATATATATATATATATATTTTTAAAAATATATATATATTGTGTGTTTTTGCCCTCATAGTTTGGACATAACAAAATCTTCTTTTATGACTAAACTTCACCTTTAATCCTGACAGTTGATTGAAATCGATCTCAACCATTGATGAATTCTAGAAAAGTCTATTTAAGAGACCCTCATCTCTTCATTTTGAAAGGTTGAATGAGAATTTGCATCAAATTGTTGCTGAAATTCATACTAACATTTGCTCATATTCACATAAGCAAATATCAAGTTTGACCAAAAATTGATCAGATTTAACCATAGTTGACTTGAGTTGACTAGTTTCAAATTTTTTTATGAAATAATTAAACAAAATTATTTACTTAAATGGAGTACTTACTTCTCATTAATTAAACAAAGTTATTTAATTAAATGAGAAGCCATTCCTAATTAATTAAATGAACTTATTTATTTAAATAAGAAAAGTGTCTCTAATTAATTAAAGATTATTTAATTAAATAGAAAAAGTAATTATGAGAGCATATCTTACTTTATTAAATTAAATATCTCAACAAAATCTCTCTTCAAGTCAAAAAGGGAAATTTCCAGTTCACTATTGATAAAAAATGAGTGAAATCAGTTAACTCCTTTTTCTACTCAAATTGAATCAATTAACTCCTTATTTTACTCAAATTAAATCTATTAACTCCCTTTAATTTGGAAATCTCTCTTTATGACTGAGCTTTACCTTTAAACCTGACTGTTGATTGAAATCGATCTCAATCGTTGATGAATTTCAGGAAAGTCTATTTAAGAGACCCTATTCTCTTCATTTTGAAAGGTTGAATGAGAATTTGCATCAAATTGTTGCTGGAATTCATACTCACATTTGCACATATTCACATACGCAAAGAACAAGTTTGACCAAAACTTGACCAGATTTAACCACGGTTGACTTGAGTTGACTAATTTCGAAAAGAATTTTGAAATAATTGAACAAAATTGTTTAATTAAATGGAGTACTTACTTCTCATTAATTAAACAAAGTTATTTAATTAAATGAGAAGCCATTACTAATTAATTAAATAAAGTTATTTAATTAAATAAGTAAAGTGTCTCTAATTAATTAAAGATTATTTAATTAAATAGAAAAAGTAATTATGAGAGCATATCTCATTTTATTAAATTAAATATCTCAACAAAATCTCTCTTTAGTTCAAAAAGAGAAATTTCCAATTCACTATTGATAAAAAAATGAGTTAAATCAGTTAACTCCTTTTTTTACTCAAATTGAATCAGTTAACTCTTTATTTTACTCAAATTAAATCTATTAACTCCCTTTAATTTGGAAATCTCCCTTTATCACTGAACTTCACCTTTAATTCTAACCATTGATTGAAATCGATCTCAACCGTTCATGAAATCCAGGAAAGTCTATTTAAGAGACCCTCATCTCTTCATTTTGAAAGGTTGAATGAGAATTTGCATTGAATTGTTGCTAGAATTCACACTCACATTTGCTCATATTCACATATGCAGAGATCAAGGTTGACCAAAAGTTGACCAGATTTAACTACGGTTGACTTGAGTTGACTAGTTTCGAAAAGAATTTTGAAATAATTAAACAAAATTATTTAATTAAATGGAGTACTTACTTCTAATTAATTAAACAAAGTTATTTAATTAAATGAGAAGCCATTCCTAATTAATTAAATAAAGTTATTGAATTAAATAAGAAAAGTGTCTCTAATTAATCAAACATTATTTAATTAAATAGAAAAACTAATTATGAGAGCATATCTCATTTTATTAAATTAAATATCTCAACAAAATCTCTCTTCAGTTCAAAAAGTGAAATTTCAGGTTCACTATTAATCAAAAATTGAGTTAAATCAGTTAACTCCTTTTTCTACTCAAATTGGATCAGTTAACTCCTTATTTTACTCAAATTAAATCTGTTAACTCCCTTTAATTTGTAAATCTCCCTTTATGATTGAACTTCACCTTTAATCCTGACTGTTGATTGAAATTGATCTCAACCGTTGATGAATTCCAGGAAAGTCTATTTAAGAGACCCTCATCTTTTCATTTTGAAAGGTTGAATGAGAATTTTCATCGAATTTTTCTTGGAATTCATACTCACATGTGCTCATATTCACATACGTAGAGATCAACTTTGACTAAAAGTTGACCAAATTTAACCACGGTTGACTTGAGTTGACAAGTTTCGAAAAGAATTTTGAAATAATTAAATGAAATTATTTAATTAAATGGAGCACTTAGTTCTCATTAGCTAAACAAAGTTATTTAATTAAATGAGAAGCCATTCCTAATTAATTAAATGAAGTTATTTAACTAAATAAGAAAAGTGTCTCTAATTAATTAAACATTATTTAATTAAATAGAAAAAGTAATTATGAGAGCATATCTCATTTTATTAAATTAAATATCTCAACAAAATCTCTCTTCAGTTCAAAAATGAAAATTTCCAGTTCACTATTGATAAAAAATGAGTTAAATCAGTTAACTCCTTTTTCTACTCAAATTGAATCAGTTAACTCCTTATTTTACTCAAATTAAATATGTTAACTCCCTTTAATTTGAAAATCTCCCTTTATGACTGAACTTCACCTTTAATCTTGACCATTGATTGAAATCGATCTTAATTCTTGATGAATTCTAGGAAAGTCTATTTAAGAGACCATCATCTCTTCATTTTGAAAGGTTGAATGAGAACTTGCATCGAATTGTTGCTAGAATTCATACTCACATTTTTTCATATTCACATACGCAAAGATCAAGTTTGACCAAAAGTTGACCAGATTTAACCACGGTTGACTTGAGTTGACTAGTTTTGAAAAGAATTTTGAAATAATTAAACAAAATTATTTAATTAAATGGAGTACTTACTTCTAATTAATTAAACAAATTTATTTAATTAAATGAGAAGCCATTCCTAATTAATTAAATGAAGTTATTTAATTAAATAAGAAAAGTGTCTCTAATTAATTAAAGATTATTTAATTAAATAGAAAAAGTAATTATGGGAGCATATCTCATTTTATTAAATTAAATATCTCAACAAAATCTCTCTTCAATTCAAAAAGAGGAATTTCCAGTTCACTATTGATCAAAAATGAATTAAATCAGTTAACTCTTTTTTCTACTCAAATTGAATCAATTAACTCCTTATTTTACTCAAATTAAATATGTTAACTCTATTTAATTTGGAAATCTCTCTTTATGAATGATTTTCACCTTTAATCCTGACCGTTGATTGAAATCGATCTCAACCGTTGATGAATTCCAAGAAAGTCTATTTAAGAGACCCTCATCTCTTAATTTTGAAAGGTTGAATGAGAATTTGCAATTAATTGTTGTTGGAATTCATACTCACATTTTCTCATATTCACATATGAACAGATCAAGTTTGCCCAAAAGTTGACCAGATTTAACCACGCTTGACTTGAGTTGACTAGTTTTGAAAAGAATTTTGAAATAATTAAACATAATTATTAATTAAAGGGAGTACTTACTTCTAATTAATTAAACAAATTTATTTAATTAAATGAGAAGCTATTCCTAATTAATTAAATGAAGTTATTTAATTAAATAAGAAAAGTGTCTCTAATTAATTGAAGGCTATTTAATTAAATAGAAAAAGTAATTATGAGAGCATATCTCATTTTATTAAATTTAATATCTCAAAAAAATGCCTCTTTAGTTGAAAAAGGAAAATTTCCAGTTCACTATTGATAAAAAATGAGTTAAATAAGTTAACTCCTTTTTCTACGCAAATTGAATCAGTTAACTCCTTATTTTACTCACATTAAATTTGTTAACTCCCTTTAATTTGGAAATCTCCCTTTATGATTGAACTTCACCTTTAATCCTGACCGCTGATTGAAATTAATCTCAATCGTTGATGAATTCCAAGAAAGTCTATTTAAGAGACCCTCATCTCTTCATTTTGAAAGGTTGAATGAGAATTTGCATCGAATTGTTGCTGGAATTCATACTCACATTTGCTCATATTCACATACGCAAAGATCAAGTTTGACAAAAAGTTGACCAGATTTAACCATGGTTGAATTGAATTGACTAGTTTCGAAAAGAATTTTCAAATAATTAAATGAAATTATTTAATTAAATGGAATACCTACTTCTAATTCATTAAATAAATTTATTTAATTAAATGAGAAGCCATTCCTAATTAATTAAATGAAGTTATTTAATTAAATAAGAAAAGTGTCTCTAATTAATTAAAGATTATTTAATTAAATAGAAAAAGTAATTATGACAGTATATCTCATTTTATTAAATTAAATATCTCAACAAAATCTCTCTTCAGTTCGAAAAGAGAAATTTTCAATTCATTATTGATCAAAAATGAGTTAAATGAGTTAACTCCTTTTTCTACTCAAATTGAATCAGTTAACTCCTTATCTTATTCAAATTAAATCTTTTAACTCCCTTTAATTTGGAAATATCCCTTTATGACTAAACTTCACCTTTAATCCTGATCGTTGATTGAAATCGATCTCAACTGTTAATGAATTCCAAGAAAGTCTATTTAAGAGACCCTCATCTCTTCATTTTGAAAGGTTGAATGAGAAATTGCATCGAATTGTTGGCAGAATTTATTCTCACATTTGCTCATATTCACGTACGCAAAAATCACCTTTGACCAAAAGTTGACCAGATTTAACCACAGTTGACTTGAGTTGACTAGTTTCAAAAAGAATTTTGAAATAATTTAACAAAATTATTTAATTAAATGGAGTACTTACTTCTAATTAATTAAACAAAGTTATTTAATGAAATGAGAAGCCATTCCTAATTAATTAAATGAAGTTATTTAATTAAATAAGAAAAGTGTCTGTAATTAATTAAAGATTATTTAATTAAATAGCAAAAGTAATTATGAGAGCATATCTCATTTTATTAAATTAAATATCTCAACAAAATCTCTGTTCAGTTCAAAAAGGGAAATTTTCAGTTCACTATTGATAAAAAATGAGTTAAATCAGTTAACTTCTTTTTCTACTCAAATTGAATCACTTAATTCCTTATTTTACTCAAACTAAATCTGTTAACTCCCTTTAATTTGGAAATCTCCCTTTATGACGGAACTTCACCTTTAATCCTGACCGCCAATTGAAATCGATCTCAACAGTTGATGAATTCCAAGAAAGTCTATTTAAGAGACCCTCATCTCTTCATTTTGAAATGTTGAATGAGAATTTGCATTGAATTGTTGCTGAAATTCATACTCACATTTGGTTATATTCACATACGCAGAGGTCAAGTTTGAACAAAAGTTGACCAAATTTAACCACGGTTGACTTGAGTTGACTAATTTCGAAAAGAATTTTGAAATAGTTAAACGAAATTATTTAATTAAATGGAGTACTTACTTCTAATTAATTAAACAAAGTTATTTAATTAAATGAGAAGCCATTCCTAATTAATTAAATGAATTTATTTACTTAAATAAGAAAAGTGTCTCTAATTAATTAAAGATTATTTAATTAAGTAGAAAAAGTAATTATCAAAGCATATCTTATTTTATTAAATTAAATATCTCAACGAAATCTCTCTTCAGTTCAAAAAGTGAAATTTCTAATTCACTATTGATAACAAATGAATTAAATGAGTTAACTCCCTTTTCTACTCAAATTGAATCAGTTAACTCCTTATTTTACTCAAATTAAATGTATTAACACCCTTTAATTTGGAAATCTTCCTTTATGAGTGAACTTCACCTTTAATCCTGACCCTTGATTGAAATCAATCTCAACCATTTATGAATTCCAGGAAAGTCTATTTAAGAGACACTCATCTCTTCATTTTGAAAGGTTGAATGAGAATTTGCATCAAATTGTTGATGGAATTCATACTGACATTTGCTCATATTCACATATGCAGATATCAAGTTTGACAAAAAGTTGACCAGATTTAACCACGATTGATTTGAGTTGACTAGATTCGAAAAAAGTTTTAAAATAATTAAATAAAATTATTTAATTAAATGGAGTACTTACTTCTAATTAATTAAACAAAGTTATTTAATTAAATGAGAAGCCATTCCTAATTAATTAAATGAAGTTATTTAATTAAATACGAAAGGTCTCTCTAATTAATGAAAGATTATTTAATTAAATAGAAAAAGTAATTATGAGAGCATATCTCATTTTATTAAATTAAATATCTAAACAAAATCTCTCTTCAATTCAAAGAGGGGAATTTCCAGTTCACTATTGATAAAAAATGAGTTAAATCAGTTAACTCCTTTTTCTACTCAAATTGAATCAGTTAACTCCTTATTTTACTTAAATTAAATATGTTAACTCTCTTTAATTTGGAAATCTCTCTTTATGAATGATCTTCACCTTTAATCCTGACCGTTGATTGAAATCAATCTCAACCGTTGATGAATTCTAGGAAAGTCTATTTAAGAGACCCTCATCTCTTAATTTTGAAAGGTTGAATGAGAATTTGCAATTAATTGTTGTTGGAATTCATACTCACATTTGCTCATATTCACATATGAAGAGATCAAATTTGACCAAAAGTTGACCAGATTTAACCACGGTTGACTTGAGTTGACTAGTTTTTAAAAAAAAATTGAAATAATTAAACAAAATTATTAATTAAATGGAGTAATTACTTCTAATTAATTAAACAAATTTATTTAATTAAATGAGAAGCTATTTCTAATTAATTAAATGAAGTTATTTATTTAAATAAGAAAAGTGTCTCTAATTAATTAAAGGCTATTTAATTAAATAGAAAAAGTAATTATCAGAGCATATCTCATTTTATTAAATTAAATATCTCAACAAAATCTCTCTTTAGTTAAAAAAGGAAAATTTCCAGTTCACTATTGATAAAAAATGAGTTAAATCAGTTAACTCCTTTTTCTACTCAAATTGAATCAGTTAACTCCTTATTTTACTCAAATTAAATCTGTTAACTCCCTTTAATTTGGAAATCTCCCTTTATGACTGAACTTCACCTTTAATTCTGACCATTGATTGTAATCAATCTCAACCGTTGATGAATACCAAGAAAGTCTATTTAACAGACCCTCAACTCTTCATTTTGAAACGTTGAATGAGAATTTACATCGAATTGATGTCAGAATTCATTCTCACATTTGATCATATTCACGTACGTAGAGATCAAGTTTGACTAAATGTTGACAAAATTTAACCATGGTTGACTTGAGTTGACTAGTTTTGAAAAGAATTTTGAAATAATTAAATGAAATTATTTAATTAAATGGAGTACTTACTTCTAATTAATTAAACAAAGTTATTTAATGAAATGAGAACCAATAACTAATTAATTAAATGAAGTTATTTAATTAAATAAGAAATGTGTCTCTAATTAATTAAAGATTATTTAATTAAATAGAAAATATAATTATGAGAGCATATCTCATTTTATTAAATTAAATATCTCAACAAAATCTCTCTTCAGTTCAAAAAGGGAAATTTCCTGTTCACTATTGATAAAAAATGAGTTAAATCGGTTAAGTCTTTTTTTTACTCAAATTGACTCATTTAACTCCTTATTTTACTCAATTTAAAACTGTTAACTCCCTTTAATTTAGAAATCTCTCTTTATGACTGAACTTCATCTTTAATCCTGACTGCTGATTGAAATCGATCTCAACCATTGATGAATTATAGGAAAGTCTATTTAAGAGACCCTCATCTCTTCATTTTGAAAGGTTGAATGAGAATTTGCATCGAATTGTTGCTAGAATTAATACTCAGATTTGCTTATATTCACACCAAAAGTTGACTAGATTTAACCACGGTTGACTTGAGTTGACTAGTTTCAAAAAGAATTTTGATATAATTAAACAAATTTATTAATTAAACGGAGTACTTAGTTCTAATTAATTAAAAAAATTTATTTAATTAAATGAGAAGCTATTCCTAATTTATTTTACTCAAATTAAATTTGTTAACTCCCTTTAATTTGGAAATATCCCTTTATGACTGAACTTCACCTTTAATCCTGACCATTGATTGAAATCGATCTCAACCGTTAATTAATTCCAAGAAAGTATATTTAAGAGACCCTCATCTGTTCATTTTGAAAGGTTGAATGAGAATTTGCATCAAATTATTGCCAGAATTCATTTTCACATTTGTTCATATTCACGTATGCAAAGATCAAGTTTTACCAAAAGTTGACCAGATTTAACCACAATTGACTTGAGTTGACTAGTTTCGAAAAGAATTTTGAAATAATTAAACGAAACTATATAATTAAATTGAGTACTTACTTCTAATTAATTAAACAAAGTTATTTAATTAAAAGAGAAGTCATTCTTAATTAATTAAATGAAGTTATTTAATTAAATAAGAAAAGTGTCTCTAATTAATTAAAGATTATTTAATTAAATAGAAAAAGTAATTATGAGAGCATATCTCATTTTATTAAATTAAATATCTCAACAAAATCTCTCTTCAGTTCAAAAAGAGAAAATTTCAGTTCACTATTGATAAAAAATGAGTTAAATCAGTTAACTCTTTTTTCTACTCAAATTGAATCAGTTAACTCCTTATTTTACTAAAATTAAATCTGTTAACTCCCTTTAATTTGGAAATCTCAATTTATGATAGAACTTCACCTTTAATCTTAACCGTTGATTGAAATCGATCTCAACCGTTGATGAATTCCAGGAAAGTCTATTTAAGAGACCCTCATCTCTTCATTTTGAAAGGTTGAATGAGAATTTGCATCAAAATTTTGCTGGAATTCATACAAACATTTGTTCATATTCACATACGCAAAGATCAAGTTTGACCAAAAGTTGACCAGATTTAACCACGGTTGACTTGAGTTGGCTAGTTTCGAAAAGAATTTTGAAATAATTAAACGAAATTATTTAATTAAATGGAATACTTACTTCTATTTAATTAAACAAATTTATTTAATTAAATGAGAAGCCATTCCTAATTAATTAAATGAAGTTATTTAATTAAATAAGAAAAGTGTCTCTAATTAATTAAAGATTATTTAATTAAATAGTAAATTAATTATGAGAGCATATCTCATTTTATTAAATTAAATATCTCAACAAAATCTCTCTTAAGTTGAAAAAAGGGAAATTTCTATTTCACTATTGATAAAAAATGAGTTAAATCAGCTAACTCTTTTTTCTACTCAAATTGAATTAGTTAACTTCTTATTTTACTCAAATTAAATCTGTTAACTCCTTTTAATTTGGAAATCTGCTTTTATGACTGAACTTTACTTTTAATCCTGACCGTTGATTGAAATTGATCTCAACCATTGATGAATTCCAAGAAAGTCTGTTGAAGAGACCCTCATCTCTTCATTTTGAAAGGTTGAATGACAATTTGCATCGAATTGTTGCTAGAATTCATTCTCAGATTTTCTCATATTCACATACGCAAAGATTAAGTTTGACCAAAAGTTGACCAAATTTAACGATGGTTGACTTGAGTTGACTAATTTCAGAAAGAATTTTGAAATAATTAAACAAAATTATTTATTTAAATGTATCACTTATTTCTAATTAAGTAAACAAAGTTATTTAATTAAATGAGAAGCCATTCCTAACTAATTAAATGAAGTTATTTAATTAAAAAGGAAAAGTGTCTCTAATTAATTAAAGATTATTTAATTAAATAGAAAAAGTAATTATGAGAGCATATCTCGTTTTATTAAATTAAATATCTTAACAAAATCTCTCTTCAGTTCAAAAAGGGAAATTTCCATGTTACTATTCGTCAAAAATGAGTTAAATCAGTTAACTCCTTTTTCTACTCGAATTGAATCAGTTAACTCCTTTTTCTACTCGAATTGAATCAGTTAACTCTTTATTTTACTCAAATTAAATCCATTAACTCCCTTTAATTTGGAAATCGCCCTTTATGACTGAACTTCACCTTTAATCCTAACCGTTGATTGGAATCAATTTCAATCGTTGATGAATTCAAAGAAAGTCTATTTAAGAGACCCTCATCTCTTCATTTTGAAAGGTTGAATGAGAATTTGCATCGAATTGTTGTTGGAATTCATACTCACATTTGCTCATATTCACATACGCAAAGATCAAATTTGACCAAAAGTTGACTAGATTTAAACATGGTTGACTTTAGTTGACTAGTTTCAATTTTTTTTTGAAATAATTAAACGAAATTATTTAATTAAATAGAGTACTTACTTCTAATTAATTAAAAAAAGTTATTTAATTAAATGAGAAGCCATTCCTAATTAATTAAATGAAGTTATTTAATTAAATAAGAAAATTGTCTCTAATTAATTAAAGATTATTTAATTAAATAGAAAAAGTAATTATGAGAGCATATCTCATTTTATTAAATTAAATATCTCAACAAAATCTCTCTTCGGTTCAAAAAGGGAAATTTTTTGTTCACTATTGATAAAAAAATGAGTTAAATCAGTTAACTCCTTTTCCTACTCGAATTGAATTAGTTAAGTCTTTATTTTACTCAAATTAAATCTGTTAACACTCTTTAATTTGGAAATCTTCCTTTATGATTGAACTTCAGCTTTAATCCTGACCGTTGATTGAAATCGATCTCAACTGTTGATGAATTCAAGGAAAGTCTATTTAAGAGACCCTCATCTCTTCATTTTGAAAGGTTGAATGAGAATTTGCATCGAATTGTTGCAGGAATTCATACTCACATTTGCTCATATTCACATACGCAAAGATCAAGTTTGACCAAAATTTGACCAAATTTAACCACTGTTCACTTGAACTGACTAGTTTTGAAATAAATTTTAAAATAATTAAATGAAATTATGTAATTAAATGGAGTACTTACTTCTATTTAACTAAACAAATTTATTTAATTAAATGAGAAGCCATTCCTAACTAATTAAATGAAGTTATTTAATTAAATAAAAAAAGTGTCTCTAATTAATTAAAGATTATTTAATTAAATAGAAAAAGTAATTATGAGAGCATATCTCATTTTATTAAATTAAATATCTCAACAAAATCTCTCTTCAGTTCAAAAACGGAAATTTCCAGTTCACTATTAATAAAAAATGAGTTAAATCAGTTAACTCCTTTTTCTACACAAATTGAATCAATTTACTTCTTATTTTACTGAAATTAAATCTATTAACTCCCTTTAATTTGAAAATCTTCCTTTATGACTGAACTTCACCTTTAATTCTGACCGTTGATTGAAATCGATCTCAACCGTTGATGAATTCTAGAAAAGTCTATTTAAGAGACCCTCATCTCTTCATTTTGAAAAGTTGAATAAAAATTTGCATCGAATTGTTGCTAGAATTCATACTCACATTTTCTCATATTCACATACGCAAAGTGTAATGCTCCGCCAAGGCATCCAAATAATTTCACTAAGTTTGCCAAACAATTTGATTTTAAAAATATGAAAGTAGAACCATTTACAACTTACGCATAGTAATCGAAGCAATAGCAACATAACATAAGATAACAGGTTACATTATTTAAAGATCCCTTAACGTTGAATCACATCTAAATTAACTATTCATCTAACATCACATCCTTATGAAATAACAATGATACATTTAATGTTCATAAATTACATTTTCAGATTGTTCAATCATCCACCATACATATCACAGGGTATGAAAAGCTTAAAAAAATAAACATCCATGTAAATAAAGCACATCATCATCCAATATTAATCCATGATGTAATAACATAATGAAACCATAACCATACATGATACATCATCATCATAAAGATATAAACATCCATCATAAAAGATAATCATATATCACAAACATAAATAACTAAGTGTACGGTTCCTCCCAACCGTAAATAGCGTCATTAGATCATCGTGGATACTAGCCATCTCTTCGTGCTTAACATTCCAAAGCACCAAAGACATCATCGGTATTATCGAAGTAGGAATGTCACTCCTAAAACATCCTGCTAAAAAAGTAAAGCATAGGATACTATGATCTAACATATGCAAATCATCAATATAAGAAACATATCAATAAATACATCCATCATAAGGTATATCATCTATCATAATGATCCAAGAACATAATGAAGAAAAATACCAACCAAGAAAGCATCAACCACGATGTCTCAGACGGATCTCAAATGATCAGAGTGGAAAATACACTACCACCTGATCGCATGGAACCTAAGTGGTCTACTCCCACCGTGCTGAGGAGATAATCTCAAGTCTCAAACAGGCTATCAAAACCACAAAGCATAAATCTCTATAGTCCAGGAATCCTAAAAGTATACTAACTCAAAGGTTCCATCACACAAAACCGACATCTAATTCCCAAAGGCACAACTATGACATGTAAGAAACCTACTATGTAAGTGGGAAAGTGTCATCGCAATTATCATGTACAAGTTACCCTAGCAGCTAGCTAAATTCTACGGGTCCATATTGATCTCATGCGGCCACTAGTATCCTCTCATACTGACGAGGCATACTACGGAATGCACGGTTGCAACCATGCATTCTCACTACTCCCATCCTAGCCTATACAAGCGCTCAAGGCATGGGCGAGAATAAAAATAATTATCTTTTTAGGTTCATTTAATCTCCATTTAGTGTGTAAATGTTATCACTTATTAACCAAACTTACAATGAGTTACCCTGGCAGCCACTTAGGGCCTCGGCCCCCATTGCAAGCCACTTCCCGACACTACAAGTAGATTACCTACCCTAAGCTCATGGAATTATAAAATCACCACAGTCCTGTACAAGCGACTATAAAGAAAATTCAAAAGATAATGCGTAAAAAGAATCATCAAATATCCACAATATAAGCATCAAATATCCATAATAAGAATCATCAAATAACCAAGATAACAATCATCAAATCTCCATGAGCATCTGGAAAAGCATCCATAGAAAATCATGACCACAACAATTCTCTATTGGCAACTAAAGGCATCACTGATAATCATAAGTCTCCATTGGTTCTCAATAACCAAAATATATCTCAAAATAAATCACAATATCCATTGGTTCTCAACAAGCAACCAAGAATATCTCAAAATCATACTGATCGAAGATTCCAAAATGGTTGAGTCAAAACATGTCACAACATGACATCATGAAGAAATAAATCAACATTTTAGTCCCATCATGGTGACTAGAAAATAATACAAAGATAATTGATCGATAACTCAAAAATGATTAGCTCAAGTGTCTCATACACATACATCTCAGCTTCACACATGAAGACTGATGAACAAATACAAACATTTCATAGAGCATATGATCACATAACCATGGTTGGGCTTATAAAGATCGAGACCAAATAAAATCAACATGCCATCATATCTCATAACCTCTGAGCCTCTGGTAACAACCTAGGACTGGTCAACACTAGTCAACCCAAAACCCAAAACAAGAAGCATAGAGAATAGATAATGCAGACACATGTTTTGTTTTTGTTATATTACATAGTTGAATAATGTGTGGAGTTTCATTTTCCATTTTCAAGTGTAGGGGTTTCAGTTTTCATTTTTAATTATACTTCAAGTGTCTTAAGTTTCATCATTTGACCTATATGTCAACCCATTTGTTCCCCGATAGCATTATCCTTCCATTATTAAGAATTACATTCTAAGAATAACTTAAGGATAAATATTTACTCATTAAATCATTTTCTTTATTTCCTAAGATCCTTAGTACTAATTGGGTAACATAATCAAAGGATCATTATTCATTCATAAAAGAACCAATTATCAATCTTCGAATAAGAAGATTATAACTTCATCAAAATGATCAAGTAACATAGGTACACCATCCATGACCTATTACATTCTAATAGTTTTCAATTAGAAATTTAATTAAGTATTACTAAATTTGATTCTTTTAATTTAATCGTTATCATCGTTGACAACCATATAATATCTAAGGTCATAATTCAAGTCATAAGACTTATCAACTTCAATATAGATAATCTACAATCTCGTTAAAAGAATTATATCAATTAAATTTCTATTACATAACTTAATTATTAATTAAATCTAATTAACTCTCATTAATTGATTTAATTAATAATTGCATAATTGTAGCAACGTTCTAATTAATATCAGTTGACTAATAACTAACTAGAATTCTGTAAGTTAAAAGTCAACTATAATCTAGTATAAAAATATTCATATTCATAGTTCAATAATAATAACTTGTTAATATTAATAATAAGCTATATTGAAAATCTTAATAATAGATCACATTCATCATTCTTTATGAATACTAATGTTTTCTTAATTAATTCATATTAATAATAGTCATTTCAAGATAAATCTCAATCGCATAATATAATTATATTGACAACTCATTGAATATTAATCAATCATACTTCAAACCAAAAATTAATATCTTTTATAAAACTTTAATCATTAAATAATCTCCATTAGATTAACTCCAATTGTATTTATTGATAACTAATCAAACCGTTATTTATTAATAGTTTGTTAGTCCTTACAAACATTAATAAATAATGAACTCATCAAACTATAAATACTCGATCTATAGAATCCTTCCATATACTCATTAGTTAATATTTGACTAACTCTTAACACCATTAAGGTAAATCGATAAGTTATACAATTCTACTTATTATAATAATAACTCCATGTCAATTAATCCATTACCATTACATTCTCTTCATTTAAAATTGTCATTTATTAAATTATTTAATATATATTAAATAATATTTAATATATATTAAATAATATTTAATATACATTAAATAATTAATATTAAAAGTCATCCATTCTCTATTAAAATCGATATCTCTATCCATCAGCTCTATTTACAAACTTTTCATTAAAAATCTTCATTAATTCATTTAGAACATTCTTATTAGTCTTTAGACTAATTAAATAATTATTATATTATAATCATATTGTTTTGATATATTATTTTTGTGAAGTTTAAGCATAAAGAATTCTTGGTTATGAAAAATGGAGAAATATCTGTCTTTGAATAAAATAGTCTCAGTACGATGGCCATATCTCCCTAATGAACCATTGGATCGGGCTGAAATTGAAATATGTTAGAGAGGGCCAAGTTGTGCCAATTCTGACCGGAGCGATCGAATAAATTTGATTTCGATAAAAAGTTATGAATGACTGAGTTTGAGTCTATCTAAGGGCAGCGATAGGATAATTTGTGATGAATTAAGAATTTTCTCTTAAAAGGTAATTATTCTCTAAATTTATCCAATAATTTCACTAATGGATTTGGTCATAAATCTTGAAATTATTTTCAAATCTATTTCAATTTGATTCTAATTCGAACTCAAATCCATTTAGATCTAATTTCTTTCTTAATTGGATCTAAAGTTTTTCTATTGTTTTCTTTGCAACCATACATATCTAGATTTCAATTTAGTTGTAGATTCAATCACAAAGAGTATTCAGACACATATAACAAACATGATGAAGACAGGAAGAGAAACAGTGCAAAAAGAATATGCGAATATCACAAGTGCACCTGGACACTGATGCTAATCTGCCATGCCTCAGAAGTCCATAGAAAATCCCTTCCTTCTCTATCATTTTCAATTCCTCCAAGATCCAAGCCAACCAAATCCTCCAAGTGACTAGAAGAGCTAGAAAGAACATAGAAGCATGTAGAAAATATATGAGCATATGAACTTCTCTAGTGCATGTAAGCTTTGAAGCTTCCATTTTAAGCTTGTGGCTTATAGCTTCCATTCAGCTTGTAGCTTGTAGCTTCCATTAAGCTTGTCCAAACATACTAGGAGAGCCTCTATTTAAAGGCCTCTAAGATGCATCTAGAGTGTCTCTAGAAAAAACTACAAGATAAGCATGACAACAAAGCATGAGTCTTCTCCAACCTTCTAGATGAGTCTTAAGATTGTAGACACCATATGCTTAAATAAAATACTAACTTCTAAGTGTAGACAACTAGTGCATTCTTAGAGTGCAAACTCTAGTGTTGTCTACATGACAACTCTCGAGAATTTGCCAACTCCTATTTGAGTGAATATTAAAATAATGCACATTAATTAATATAATATTTATTTTTACTCTTTCCAATTTAATTTATTTATATATTAAATCTCATGCACTTACTTTAATAATTTTATTTTTCAATCTTAATATATTTATATTTTAATCACATGAAATCTAGGATCTTTTAATAATTTAAATATATTTTCTACTTTTAAATTTCATTTTCCAAATCTTAAATTGCTAAAATATTTATTAGCTTTAATAATAATATTATTTAGTCATTTATTTAAAAATGAACTTCAAATATATTATTATTAAAATAAATATTGTCACATTCCAACTTTTAACTTTTTATTTTCAAATTTAATTATTTTATTTAATTAATTTTTTTATTAATTAAATAAAATAAATATTAAAATACCATATTAATTTTCTATTTAATTAAACTATTAATTAAATCTTTTAATTAGGCTTAATTAATAGAAAATACTCCAAAGACTCACAAAGGGAAAAATATGAAAAATCTATTATAGCCAAAATACATACAAAATCAAATCAAAAGTTTAGATCACGAATTACGTCATCTGACGCATTCGGAAGGTACTCAACTTGGATACTTGTCCTAATTTTTCAGTTAGGACAAATGGCTTAAAGGGTTGGGATTTGGATTTGAGAATTTATCTCCCCTCTCTTATCATTGAGATAATGTGATAAGGTACGCTCATCCTGACAATTTAGGGAAGTCAATATCCAGTACCTGCAATCTGCATAAAAACTATGCAGGTACAAGCACAATATATACTAAACGAAACAGGCAATGGCAGGAAGTGGTGCATTGTGTAAATCTCAACTAGCAAGTGACTACGACTCCCTTCCTTAACCACATCAGACACGCCATACAAAAGCAAACACGCAAAACAAACACGCACACCATACACATGCAAATATGGAGTAAGTATCAATAAAAAAAATACATATGATAATAAATCATTTTACTAATCATCATTAATAACTGCAAATATTAAAAAGAATTTGAATCCTTAGCACAATATCTGATAATCTCAAAAGAATGTTGCTAACCAACAACACAAAACTAGCTCTAAAAGAGTTTAACAATGATAACAAAATGTGAACTAGGGGCAAGCACTACATCCACCCCTCTGGGATTAGGCTTACTTCTGAAAGCCTACAAGAATGAGAAACTAAGATACTCACTATGCAAGTCTTATTGAACCCTTTTCCTCCTATAGGGAAATATGATTCCATTGAGGATTTTACAACACCCTTAGAGCAATATGATTCTGGTTTAATGGTAAATCAAAAATTATATCGATCCAACATTCACTCTTTTAACAACTACTAAAATAGATTCTTTAATACATTGTAAACAAGAGCAACTTAATGCTTGCAAGGATAAACAAAGGTTTACTACCTTACAACATAGATAAAATATACATGTTTTGCAACTAGAGTAAGTTTCAATTTTCAGTATTATTCTCGTTTAGATTTAAATAAAAATTTTAGTTTTGACAGCTAAGTGTTGAAGCATGAAAAATATACAAGTAATAGTTTTAAGTTCTATTTTAGTTCACCTAGTTCCAATTTTTTAGTTTGAAAGAGATACACATGATAGTTCAAAATTTTCATTTTGTTCAACTAGTTAACAACTAGTGGCATTCCAATATACCCAGAGCTCCCAATGTTAAAACTTGGGCTCTGATACTAAATGTAATGCCCCGCCAAGGGATTCAAAGAATTTCACTAAGTTTGCCAAACAATTTTAAAAAAAAAAATGAAAGTAGAACCATTTACAACTTACGCATAGTAATGGAAGCAATAGCAACATAACATAAGATAATATGTTACATTCTTTAAAGATCCCTTAACATTGAATTACATCTAAATTAACTATTCATCTAACATCATATCCTTATGAAATAACAATGATACATTCAATGTTCATAAATTATATTTTCAGATTGCTCAATCATCCACCATACATATCATAGGGTATGAAAAACTTAAAAGAATAAACATCCATGTAAATAAAGTACATCATCATCCAATATTAATCCATGATGTAATAACATAATGAAACCATAACCATACATGACACATCATCATCATAAAGATATAAACATCCATCATAAAAGATAACTATATATCACAAACATAAATAACCAAGTGCACGGTTCCTCCCAATCGTAAATAGCATCATTAGATCATCGTGGATCCTAGCCATCTCTCCGTGCATAACATTCTAAAGCACCGAAGAGATCATCGGTATTATCATAGTAAGAATGTCACTCCTAAAACATCCTACTAACAAAGTAAAACATAGGATACCATCATCTAACATATGCAAATCATCAATATAAGAAACATATCAATAAATACATCCATCATAAGGTATATCATCTATCATAATGATCCAAGAACATAATGAAGAGAAATACCAACCAAGAAAGCATCAACCACGGTGTCTCAGACGGATCTCAAATGATAAGAGTGGAAAATACACTACCAACCGACCACATGGAACCTAAGTGGTCCACTCCCACTGTGTTGAGGAGATAATCTCAAGTTCCAAACAGGCTATCAAAACTACAAAGCATAAATCTCTATAGTCCAGGAATCTTAAAAGTATATTAACTCAAAAGTTCCACCACACAAAACCGACATCTAATTCTCAGAGGCACAACAATGACATGTAGGAAACTTACTATGCAAGTGAGAAAGTTTCATCACAATTATCACGTACAAGTTACCCTGGCAGTTAGCTAAACTCCATGGGTCCATACTGATCTCATGCGGCCATTAGTATCCTCTCATACTGACAAGGCATACTACGGAATGCACGGTCGCAACCATGCGTTCTCACTACTCCCATCCTAGCCTGTACAAGCGCTCAAGGCATGGGCGAGAACCAAAACAATTATCTTTTTAGGTTCATTTAATTCCTATTTAGTGTGTAAATATTATCATTTATTAACCAAACTTACAATGAGTTACCTTGGCAGCCACTTAGGGCTCCGACCTCCATTGCCAGCCATTTCTCGACACTACAAGTAGATTACTTACCCTAAGCTCATAGAATCATAAAATTACCATAATCCTGTACAAGCGACTGTAAAGAAAATTCAAAAGATAATCCGTAAAAATAATCATCAAATATCCACAATATAAGCATGAAATATCCATAATAAGAATCATCAAATCACCGAGATAACAATCATCAAATCTCCATGAGCATCTAGAAAAGCATCCATAGAAAATCATGACCACAACAGCTCTCTATTGACAACTAAAGGAATCACTGATAATCATAAATATCTATTGGTTCTCAATAACCAAAATATATCTCAAAATAAATCACAATATCCATTGGTTCTCAACAAGCAACCAAAAATATCTAAAAATCATACTGATCGAAGATTCCAAAATGGTTGAGTCAAAACATGTCACAACATGACATCATCAAGAAATAAATCAACATTTTAATTCCATCATGGCGACTAAAAAATAATCCAAGGATAACTAATCGATGACTCAAAAATGATTAGCTTAAGTGTCTCATACACATACATCTCAGCTTCACACATGAAGACTGATGAACAAATACAAACATTTCATAGAGCATATGATCACATAACCATGGTTGGGTTTATAAAGATCGAGACCAAATAAAATCAACATGCTATCATATCTCATAACCTCCGAGCCTTTGGTAACAACCTAGGACTGGTCAACACTAGTCAACCCAAAACCCAAAACAAGAAGCATAGAGAATACATAATGCAGACACATGTTTTGGTTTTGCTATATTACATAGTTAAATAATGTGTGAAGTTTTATTTTTTATTTTTAAATGTAGGGGTTTCAGTTTCCATTTTCAAGTATACTTCAAGTGTCTTAAGTTTCATCATTTGACCTACATGTCAACCCATTTGTTCCCCGATAGCATTATCCTTTCATTATTAAGAATTAAATTCTAAGAATAACTTAAGGATAAATATTTACTCATTAAATCATTTTCTTTATTTGCTAAGATCCTTAGTACTAATTGGATAACATAATCAAAAGATCATTATTCATTCATAAAAGAACCAATTATCAATCTTTGAATAAGAAGATTATAGCTTCATTAAAATGATCAATTAACATAGGTACACCATCCATGACCTATTAAATTCTAATAGTTTTCAATTAAAAATTTAATTAAGTATTACTAAAGTTTGATTCTTTTAATTTAATCATTATCATCGTTGACAACCATACAATATCTAAGGTCATAATTCAAGTCATAAGACTTATCAACTTCAATATAGATAATCTACAATCTCGTTAAAAGAATTATATCAATTAAATTTCTATTACATAACTTAATTATTAATTAAATTTAATTAACTCTCATTAATTGATTTAATTAATAATTGCATAACCATAGCAACGTTCTAATTAATATCAGATGACTAATAACTAACTAGAATTCTGCAAGTTAAAAATCAACTATAATCTAGTGTACAAATATTCATATTCATAGTTCAAAAATAATAACTTGTTAATATTAATAATAAGTTATATTGAAAATCTTAATAATAGATCACATTCATCATTCTTTATGAATACTAATGTTTCTTTAATTAATTCATATTAATAATAGTCATTTCAAGATAAATCTCAATCGCATAATATAATTATATTGACAACTCATTGAATATTAATCAATCATACTTCAAACCAAAAATTAATATCTTTTACAAAACTCCAATCATTAAATAATCTCCACTAGATTAACTCCAATCGTATTTATTGATAACTAATCAAACCATTATTTATTAATTGTTTGCTAGTCCTTACAAACATTAATAAATAATGAACTCATCAAACTATAAATACTCGATCTATAGAATCCTTCCATATACTCATTAGTTAATATTTGACTAACTCTTAACACCATTAAGGTAAATCGACAAGTTATACAATTCTACTTATTATAATAATAACTCAATGTCAATTAATTCATTACCATTACATTCTCTTCATTTAAAATTGTCATTTCTTAAATTATTTAATATATATTAAATAATATTTAATATACATTAAATAATTAATATTAAAAGTCATCCATTCTCTATTGAAATCAATATCTCTATCCATCAGCTCTATTTACAAAATTTCCATTAAAAATCTTCATTAATTCATTTAAAACATTTTTATTAGTCTTTAGACTAATTAAATAATTATTAAATTCTAATTATATTGCTTTGATATATTATTTTTGTGAAGTTTACGCATAAAGAATTCTTGGTTATGAAAAATGGAGAAATATCTGTCCTTGAATAAAATAGTCTCAGTACAACGGCCATATCTCCCTAATGAACTGTTGGATTGGGCTGAAATTGAAATATGTTAGAGAGGGCCAAGTTGCACCAATTCTGACTAAAGCGATCGAATAAATTCGATCTTGATAAAAAGTTATGAATGACTAAGTTTGAGTCTATCCAAAGGCAGCGATAGGACAATTTGTGATGAATTAAGAATTTCCTCTTAAAAAGTAATTATTCTCTAAATTTATCCAATAATTTCACTAATGAATTTGGCCATAAATCTTGAAACCATTTTCAAATCTATTTCAATTTGATTCTAATTCAAACCCAAACTCATTTAGATCTAATTTCTTCCTTAATTGGATCTAGGGTTTTTCTATTATTTTCTTTGCAACCATACATATCTAGATTTCAATTTAATTGTAGATTCAATCACAAAGAGTATTCAGACACATATAACAAACATGATGAAGACAGGAAGAGAAATAGTGCAAAGAGAATATGTGAATATCACGAGTGCACCTAGACACTGATGCTAATCCGCCATGCCTCAGAAGTTCATAGAAAATCCCTTACTTCTCCATGATTTGCAATTCCTCTAAGATCCAAGAAAACCAAATCTTGCAAGTGACTAGAAGAGCTAGAAGGAACATAGAAGCATGTAGAAAATATATGAGCATATGAACTTCTCCAGTGCATGTAAGCTTTGAAGCTTCCATTTTAAGCTTGTAGCTTATAGCTTCCATTCAGCTTGTAGCTTGTAGCTTCCATTAAGCTTGTCCAAACATACTAGGAGAGCCTCTATTTAAAGGCCTCTAAGATGCATCTAGAGTGTCTCTAGAAACAACTACAAGATAAGCATGACAACCAAGCATGAGTCTTCTCCAACCTTCTAGATGAGTCTTAAGATTGTAGACACCATATGCTCAAATAAAATGCTAACTTCTAAGTGTAGACAACTAGTGCATTCTTAGAGTGCAAACTCCAGTGTTGTCTACATGACAACTCTCGAGAATTTGCCAACTCCTATGTAAGCAAATATTAAAATAATGCACATTAATTAATATAATATTTAATTTTACTCTTTCCAATTTAATTTATTTATTTATTAAATCTAATGCACTTACTCAATAATTTCATTTTTCAATCTTAATATATTTTTATTTTAATCACATGAAATCTAGAATCTTTTAATAATTTAAATATATTTTCCACTTTTAAATTTTATTTTCCAAAACTTAAATTGCTAAAATATTTATTAGCTTTAATAATAATATTATTTAGTCATTTATTTAAAAATGAACTCCAAATATATTATTATTAAAATAAATATTGTCACATTCCAACTTTTAACTTTTAACTTTTTATTTTTAAATTTAATTATATTATTTAATTAATTTTTCAATTAATTAAATAAAATAAATATTAAAATACCATATTAATTTTTCATTTAATTAAACCATTAATTAAATCTTTTAATTAAGCTTAATTAATAGAAAATACTCCAAAGACTCACAAAGGTAAAAATATGAAAAATTTCTCATAGCCAAAATACATACAAAATCAAACCAAAGGTTTAAATCATGAATTACGTCATTTGACGCATTCAGAAGGTACTCAACTCGGATACTTGTCCTAATTTTTCAGTTAGGACAAATGTCTTAAAGGGTTGGGATTTGGACTTGAGAATTTATCTCCCCTCTCTTATCATTGAGATAATGTGATAAGGTACACTCATCTTGGCAATTAAGAGAAGTAAATACCCAGTACTTGCAATCTGTATAAAAATCATGCATGTACAAGCACAATATATATTAAACTAAATAGACAATGGCAGGAAGTGGTGCACCGTGTAGATCCCGACTAACAGGTGACTATGACTCTTTTCTTTAACCACATCAGACACGACATACAAAAGCAAACACGTAAAGCAAACATGCACACCATACACATGCAAGTATGGGGTAAGTATCCATAAGAAAACACATATGATAATAAATAAGCTTACTAATCATCATTAATAACTGCAAATACTGAAAAGAATCTGAATCCTTAGCACAATATCTGATAATCTCAAAAGAATGCTGCTAACCAACAACATAAAACTAGCTCTAAAAGAGTTCAGCAATGATAAAATAAATGCGAACTACGGGCAGGCACTACACAAAAATCAACTTTGACCAAAAGTTGACTAGATTTAACCACGGTTGACTTGAGTTGACTAGTTTTGAAAAAAAATTTAAAATAATTAAATGAAATTATTTAATTAAATGGAGTATTTACTTCTAATTAATTCAACAAAGTTATCTAATTAAATCAAAAGCCATTCCTAATTAATTAAATGAAGTTATTTAATTAAATAAGAAAAGTGTCTCTAATTAATTAAAGATTATTTAATTAAATAGAAAAAGTAATTATGAGAGCATATCTCATTTTATTAAATTAAATATCTCAACAAAATTTCTCTTCAGTTTAAAAAGCAAAATTTCCAGTTCACTATTGATAAAAAAAGAGTTAAATCAATTAACTCCATTTTCTACTCAAATTGAATCAGTTAAATCCTTATTTTACTCAAATTAAATCTGTTAACTCCCTTTAATTTGGAAATCTCTCTTTATGACTGAACTTCACCTTTAATCTTGACCGTTGATTAAAATCGATCTCAACCATTGATGAATTATAAGAAAGTCTATTTAAGAGACCCTCATCTCTTCATTTTGAAAGGTTGAATGAGAATTTGCGTCAAATTGTTGCTGGAATTCATACTTACATTTGCTCATATTCACATACACAAAGATCAAGTTTGACCAAAAGTTCACTAGATTTAACTACAGTTGACTTGAGTTGACTAGTTTCGACAAGAATTTTGGAATAATTAAATAAAATTATTTAATTAAATAGAGTACTTACTTCTAATTAATTAAACAAAGCTATTTAATTAAATGAGAAGCCATTCCTAACTAATTAAATGAAGTTATTTAATTAAATAAGAAAAGTGTCTCTAATAAATTAAACATTATTTAATTAAATAGAAAAATTAATTATGAGAGCATATCTCATTTTATTAAATTAAATATCTTGACAAAATCTCTCTTCTGTTCAAAAAGAGAAATTTCTAGTTCACTATTAATAAAAAAATGAGTTAAATGAGTTAACTCTTTTTTTTACTCAAATTGAATCAGTTAACTCTTTATTTTACTTAAATTAAATCTGTTAACTCCCTTTAATTTGGAAATCTCCTTTTATGACTGAACTTCACCTTTAATCCTGACCATTGATTGAAATCGATGTCAACCGTTGATAAATTTCAAGAAAGTCTATTTAAGAGACCCTCATCTCTTCATTTTGAAAAGCTGAATGAGAATTTGCATCAAATTATTGTTGGAATTCATACTCACATTTGCTCATATTCACATATGCAAAGATCAAGTTTGACCATAAGTTGACCAAATTTAACCACGGCTAACTTGAGTTGACTAGTTTCAAAAAGAATTTTGAAATAATTAAACGAAATTATTTAATTAAATGGAGTACTTACTCCTAATTAATTAAACAAAGTTATTTAATTAAATGAGAAGCCATTCCTAACTATTTGAATGAAGTTATTTAATTAAATAAGAAAAGTGTCTCTAATTAATTAAATATTATTTAATTAAATAGAAAAAGTAATTATGAGAGGATATCTCATTTTATTAAATTAAATATCTCAACAAAATCTCTCTTCAGTTCAAAATTGTAAATTTTCAGTTCACTATTGATAAAAAATGAGTTAAATGAGTTAACTCCTTTTTCTACTCAAATTGAATCAGTTAATTCCTTATTTAACTCAAATTAAATCTGTTACCTCCCTTTAATGTGGAAATCTCCCTTTATGACTGAACTTCACCTTTAATCCTAATCGTTGATTGAAATCGATCTCAACAGGTTATAAATTCCAGGAAAGTCTTTTTAAGAGACCCTCATCTCTTCATTTTGAAAGGTTGAATGAGAATTTGCATGGAAATGTTGCTGGAATTCATACTCACATTTGCCCATATTCACATATGCAAAGATCAAGTTTGACCAAAAGTGGACCAGATTTAACCATAGTTCACTTGAGTTGACTAGTTTTGAAAAGAATTTTGAAATAATTAAACAAAATTATTTAATTAAATGGAGTACTTACTTCATATTAATTAAAAAAAGTTATTTAATTAAATGAGAAGCCATTCCTAACTAATTAAATGAAGTTATTTAATTAAATAAGAAAAGTGTCTCTAATTAAAAATAAACTGATATATTTTTGGATTCGATTGTGTAAAGATTTTTTACCATCAAATCCAAAAATATATCAGTTTATTTTTGCAATGGATTGTGGAACTTTTATGTCTCTAATTAATTAAACATTATTTAATTAAATAGAAAAAGTAATTATTAGAGCATATTTCATTTTATTAAATTAACTATCTTGACAAACTCTCTTTTCAGTTCAAAAAAGAAATTTTTCAGTTCACTATTGTTCAAAAATGAGTTAAATCAGTTAACTCCTCTTTCTACTCAAATTGAATCAGTTAACTCTTTATTTTACTCAAATTAAATCTTTTAATTCCCTTTAATTTGGAAATCTCCCTTTATGACTGAACTGCACCTTTAATCTTGACCATTGATTAAAATCGATCTCAACCGTTGATGAATTTCAAGAAAGTCTATTTAAGAGACCCTGATCTCTTCATTTTGAAATGTTGAATGAGAATTTGCATCGAATTGTTGTTGGAATTCATACTCACATTTACTCATATTCACATACGCAAAGATCAAGTTTGACCAAAAGTTGACTAGATTTAACCACGGTTGACTTGAGTTGACTAGTTTCAAAAAAAAATTGAAATAATTAAATGAAATTATTTAATTAAATGGAGTACTTACTTCTAATTAATTAAACAAAGTTATTTAATTAAATGAGAAGCCATTCCTAACTAACTAAATGAAGTTATTTAATTAAATATGAGACTTGTGTCTCTAATTAATTAAAGATTATTTAATTATATAGAAAAAGTAATTATGAGAGCATATCTCATTTTATTAAATTAAATATCTCAACAAAATCTCTCTTCAATTTAAAAAGGGAAATTTTCAGTTCACTATTGATCAAAAATGAGTTAAGTCAGTTAACTCCTTTTTCTACTCAAATAGAATCAGTTAACTCCTTATTTTACTCAATTTAAATCTGTTAAATCCCTTTAATTTTGAAATCTCCCTTTATGGCTGAACTTCACCTTTAATCTTGACCGTTGATTGAAATCGATCTCAACCATTCATAAATTCAAAGAAAGTCTATTTAAGAGACCCTCATCTCTTTATTTTGAAAGGTTGAATGAGAATTTGCATCAAATTGTTGCTAAAATTCATACTCACATTTGCTCATATTCACATACGCAAAGATCAAGTTTGAGCAAAAGTTGACCAAATTTAACCACGGTTGACTTGAGTTGACTAGTTTCGAAATTTTTTTTGAAATAATTAAACGAAATTATTTAATTAAATGGAGTACTTACTTCTAATTAATTAAATAAAGTTATTTAATTAAATGAGAAGCCATTCCTAACTAATTAAATTAAGTTATTTAATTAAATAAGAAAAGTGTCTCTAATTAATTAAAGATTATTTAATTAAATAGAAAAAGTAATTATGAAAGCATATCTCATTTTATTAAATTAAATATCTCAACAAAATCTCTCTTCAGTTCAAAAAGAGAAATTTCAAGTTCGCTATTGATCAAAAATGAGTTAAATCAGTTAACTCCTTTTTCTACTCAAATTGAATCAGTTAACTCCTTATTTTACTCAAATTAAATCTGTTAACTCCCTTTAATTTGGAATTCTCCCTTTATGACTGAACTTCACCTTTAATCCTGACCGTTGATTGAAATCAATCTCAACCGTAGATGAATTCCAAGAAAGTCTATTTAAGAGACTCTCATCTCTTCATTTTGGAAGGTTGAATGAGAATTTGCATCAAATTGTTGTTGGAATTCATAGTCAGATTTGCTCATATTCACATACGCAAAGATCAAGTTTGTCCAAAAGTTGACCAGATTTAACCACGGTTGACTTGAGTTTACTAGTTTCAAAAAGAAATTTGAAATAATTAAATGAAATTGTTTAATTAAATGGAGTACATACTTCTAATTAATTAAATAAAGTTATTTAATTAAATGAGAAGCCATTCCTAACTAATTAAATGAAGTTATTTAATTAAATAAGAAAAGTGTCTCTAATTAATTAATGATTATTTAATTAAATAGAAAAAGTAATTATGAGAGCATATCTCATTTTATTAAATTAAATATCTTAGCAAAATCTTTCTTCAGTTCAAAAAGGAAAATTTTCAGTTCACTATTGATAAAAAATGAGTTAAATCAGTTAACTCCTTTTTCTACTCAAATTGAATCAGTTAACTCCTTATTTTACTCAAATTAAATCTGTTAACTCCCTTTAATATGGATATCTCCCTTTATGACTGAACTTCACCTTTAATCTTGACCGTTGATTGAAATCAATCTCAACCGTTGATGAATTTCAGGAAAGTCTTTTTAAGAGACCCTCATCTCTTTATTTTGAAAGGTTGAATGAGAATTTGCATCGAATTGTTGCTAGAATTCATACTCACATTTTCTCATATTCACATATGCAAAGATCAAGTTTGATCAAAAGTTGACCAAATTTAACCACGGTTGACTTGAGTTGATTAGTTTTGAAATTTTTTTTGAAATAATTAAATGAAATTATTTAATTAAATGGAGTACTTACTTTTATTTAATTAAACAAAGTTATTTAATTAATTGAGAAGCCATTCCTAACTAATTAAATAAAAAGAGTGTCTCTAGTTAATTAAATATTATTTAATTAAATAGAAAAAGTAATTATGAGAGCATATCTCATTTTATTAAATTAAATATCTCAACAAAATCCCTCTTCAGTTCAAAAAGGGAAATTTCCAATTCACTATTGATAAAAAATGAGTTAAATCAATTAACTCCTTTTTCTACTCAATTTGAATCAGTTAACTCCTTATTTTACTCAAATTAAATCTGTTAACTCCATTTAATTTGGAAATCTCCTTTTATGACTGAACTTCACCTTTAATCCTGACTGTTGATTAAAATCGATCTCAACCGTTGATAAATTCTAGAAAAGTCTATTTAAGAAACCCTCATCTCTTCATTTTGAAAGGTTGAATGAGAATTTGCATCAAATTGTTGCTGAAATTCATACTCACATTTGCTCATATTCACATACGCAAAGATCAAGTTTGACCAAAAGTTGACCAAATTTAACTACGGTTGACTTGAGTTGACTAGTTTCGAAAAGAATTTTGAAGTAATTAAATGAAATTATTTAATTAAATGGAGTACTTACTTCTAATTAATCAAACAAAGTTATTTAATTAAATGAGAAGCCATTCCTAACTTGTTAGCGAAAAGAGGGGTAAAAATTTATTAAGACAGAAAGGAATACAACAAGGAGAGCTGAACAAGGAGCTCGATCCTGAGCAACGAGATTATCAAATTCTTGCACCATCTCAAAGACTAGTTGCCTTCTATCCTTAATAATCCAACTCGGATCATGACTAGAAGCCCATTTGGCTAAACAATCAGCAGTTCTATTCCATTCACGAGGAATATACGTGAACCTAATGAACTGAAAAGAGGAAGAGAAGAAAAGAATCTGCTTAACAACAGTGGCCAGCTGCCAACTAACATCCTCAAGCTCTTGCAAAGAAAGCATTTTCACCACCACCTGGGAATCAAACTCACAGATAATCTTACTCCATCCCCGCAAGCAACATTGTTCCACAACATATAAAATAGCCTGAGCTTCCATGAGATGGTTAGTATAATCACCCTTATGAACTGAGAAGAAAAATTTAACATCCCAAGAACTACAACGAGCCACTCCACCAATACCAGTCGGACCAGGATTCCTACAGGAATAACCATCAGTGTTAATTTTCAGAACTCCACAGGGAGGAGGAGTCCAGTGCCCATCTCAGTTAACCTGACCCTTCCTCTAATGGTGAAGTTGCCTAGACATAGAAGGAAACCTATGAGCTACAGCCCCATCCTGCAGATGAAAATTGAGGCGATTACAGCTAGCAAGATCAACCGGATCCATACCCCCATCAAACTCACACTTCACAAGAATAGTTTCCTTAAGAGAATGTGATATTTTCCACTAAAGATGCAAAACACCAAGCCACACATCTTGGAATATGCGATGATTCCTCTCCAACCAGATATGCCAAAGCATGAAAGATGGGCTAGCAATCTAAGCAACATGGAGAGAAGAAGACTTGGAGGGAGCACTACCCAAGCGGGCCCAGAAGTTAGGCAAAGAGGAAGCATGCCGACAAGAGCAACCCCAAGCGCTCCACCAAAGGTGCCATATCTAAGTAGAATAGGAGCAATGGAAGAACAAATGGGAGATAGACTCCTCTCCATTACCACACAAAACACAATAAGAGGAGCCCTGAAATCCACGTTTACAAAGATTGTCCCAGGTAAGACAACGGTTGTGAACCACTAGCCACATGAAAAAATTGCACTTGGACCAAGAAAATTTATTCCAAACTTGCTTCCACCAAGGAACCTCAACATCCCCAAGTAATTGTCTAGTTATCTCCTGATACCCAACAGAGACATGATATTTACCAGACAAGGTACCGTCCCAAGCCAAAACATCTGGACCGAGTAAAGAAAAACACTCTCTAGAGGTCAGAATTTGAGAAAGCTCCTGACGATCGATGTCTGTACCTCCAGGAGGCCAATCAGAAGAATGCTTCCATCTATAACCAACAATAGGTCCCAATTGATAAGGAGTCTTGTAATGAGCCACTTTATCCCATCCAGCAGCAAGAAAAGAGTGACAAAGAGGCTGAAGATGAGGGTATATGGATAAAATGGAAGGGAATCCATCCCAAGCATCAAACCAAAACAAAGCCTGAGAACCTCCTTTACATATCCAGAACAGACCCCTCTTCACCAACATCGCACCTATCTTCAAAGTATGCCAAACCATTGAGCCACGACCTTCAAGAGGAAGTGCAAAAATAGAGCAAGGATCAGCACCATGAAAATATTTATGAGTGATAATACGAGCCCAAAGCTGATGTTGTCCAGAGCACCATCACCAATAAAGTTTAGCAGCCAAAGATTGACTACTCAATAGAGTAGATCGAAAACCAAGACCACCCTCCTTTTTAGGCCTACAAACAGTTGCCCAATTAACCAAGCTCCATTTAGTACTACGCAAATTACCACTCCAAAGGAATTGTTGAGAAAGAGCATCAAACTCCTTGAGAAAGTAAATAGGTGCAGCATGAACCATGCTTCTATAAGTAAGAAGAGCTTGGATAATAGCTTGAAGAAGAGTAACCCGGGCAGCAGTAGAAAGCCATCTATGAGTCCAATGATTTACCCTATCCTGAAGCTTGGTAATCAAATTTTCTTAGAAGAGACGTGGCTTCCTGGAAACAACAATAGGAATGCCAAGATAAGTCAAAGGAAGTGATCCTATTTGAAACTGTAGGATACCAACAATCCTGTGCTGAATAGAATTAGGAGTGTTAAAAAAGTAAATGGATGATTTGTGCTCATTAACTTTCTAGCCTTAAGATGCCAAATAAACGTCCAAAGCATGTCGAAAAGCTTCAGCTTCCTTGATCCTAGCAAGACCGGCAAGAGCAAAATCATCAACAAATTGAAGATGGGAAAGAGAAGGTAAGCCATTACCCCACCACCAGCCTTGAATAGAATTCTTGGACACCTAATGCTTAATGAATCTGCCCAAGCCTTCAGCCATGATGATGAATAGATATGGGTAGAGAGGGTCACCCTGGTGGAGGCCTCTAGAAGCACCAAATAGTTGAGAAGGTTGACTATTAATAAGATCAAAAAAAGAGGTAGAAGTAACACAACTCATAATCCAACTCACCCAATCAGAGCTAAATCCAAAAGAAAGAAGAATACTCCTTAGGAAGCTCCATTTAACTCTATCGTAGGCCTTAGCCATATCCAACTTAACAAACATGGCTCTCTCCCTTGAAGTAGCCATAGAGTGAATAGCCTCAATAGCAATAACCACCCCATCCAAAATTTGTCTGCCAGCAACAAAACCACCTTGTTCTTCTGAGATAATAATGGGAAGCCACCTTTTTAGTCTCTCAGATTTCAACTTAGTAATAACTTTGTAAACCACATTACATAAGGCAATTGGTCTAAAAAACTCCAATTGATTAGCACCCTGTCTCTTAGGAATAAGAGTCAAGAATGTAGAGTTCAAAGCTCGAAGCATCTGCTTGCTAGCATAGGATTCTTTAACCACCTCCAAAAAATCATGATTAATGATGTCCCAAAATTCCTAAAAGAATTCAACTGGAAATCCATCAGGACCAGGAGCCTTCCCCTTAGGCATGCCAAAGACCACCTCCTCCAGCTCTTCCAAAGAGATAGGATGCATGAGATAATCATTCATTTCCTGAGTGATAAGGGAAGGAATACAGGACAAAATATTTTCTTCATTATCAGCAGGAGGAGAGTCCTCAAAGAAGAGGGTAGAGAAGTACCAAATAGCCTCTTGGAATAAAGCTGGCAAGGAATTCAGTTGGATACCTTGAGAATTAACCAAAGAAGAGATAGTGCTCTGATTTCGACGAGATTTCACTATTTTATGGAAAAAGGCAGTGTTTCGATCACCTTCCTGAAGCCAAACAACTCTAGCATTTTGCTTCCAAAAAATTTCCTCTCGAAGTTCCCATTCTTCTAGAGCTCTAGAAGCAAGAGATTCAGCCTTGCCAAGATCCTCTGAGAAACCTCGATCTCTAATCTTCCTTGTGATGACATAAAGATCTTCTTGAGCAAGCCTCTTCATAAAGTGAAGGTTCCCAAAGCATTCTCTATTCCATATCTTCAGCTGCCTTTTAACATATTCAAGCCTTTTAGAAAATGAGAACATTGCAGTACCATATGCAGGAGCACCATCTTTCCACCAACGAAAAAAAATCATGAAGAGAGGAGTCACGAAGCCACATCAACTGGAACTTAAAAGGAGGATGCTTTGGAACATAAGCCCCTATAGCGGAAAATGTGATTGGCCAATGATCTGAACCCCTCCAATCAAGGATTTTTGAAGAGATAGTAAGGGTGCCACTAACCCAGAAGCAAGAAACAAGAAATCTATCTAGACGTTCTGAGATAGCAGCAACACCAGTCCTGCGATTATTCTAGGTATAGAGACCATTAGAAGGCTTAACATCAGACAGATGCAAAAGAGATATGTGTTGCCAAAGAAGAGCAGAAGAAGGCCCCAATCTAGCCAAACCACCATGCTTCTCCTCCAGACTTAAAACTGAATTGAAGTCCCCTGCTAACAGCCAAGGATGATAAGGATGACAATTTCTAACATATTGAATATGTTCCCAAAGTTCCTACTTTCCCACAAGATCAACAGGTGCATACACATTAGTAACCATGATTACCTCTCCTGAGTCTAGAGTAGAAGCTACCATAGAGAGAGCTGAGCGAGAAGACATCCAGCCAAGAGGAGAAATTTTTTGAGGATCCCAAAATATAGCTAAACCACCAGCACTGCCTATTGCCCCAACACACTGGCATTGGCCATGAGACCAAATACTAGAGGCATGTTGGACCATAGACTCCACAGAGAGCTTAGTCTCTTGGATACAAAAAACATCAGGACTATGATTAACCACCAAGTTATGAATAGCCTTTTGTCTAGGGATGCTATTCAACCCCCTTACATTCCATGAGAGAATAATCATCATTGGGTAGAATTGGGAAAATGATAATCCAAAGGTTTCACTGAACCAGACTCAATCAATATATCTCCTGTGAGTTTAATCTTCTCTTGGTCTGTTTTGTGCCCACTCCTTAGAGGGGGAGTAGAAGAAGCTCGCTTAAAGGGTCGAGGCATCAACCCCAAGGGGAGAGGAGATCCCTTGCCCTTACTTGATGGTAGCACATCCTTAACCAAGTCAGCCAAAACAAAATTATTATCCTCCAACACTGCAGGAGTCACCAGAGCCTCTGTCACAGGAGCTACAAGGACCTCATAGTTCTGATATACTACAACTTGGGATGCCCCACAAGCATCATTAGGACCAGATCTCTCATCTAGGAAAATTGGATTAGAAGAGATAGGAGGAGGAATACCCTCCTCTAGAACCATACTATCCAACACCTCAAAGCGGTTAAAACTTGAATCAAATAATCTTTCTTTCAAAGGCCTCTTTTGACCACATCCCTTAGCTCGAGGGCGAACAGGGGTAAATCCATCCTTATCCTGCATTTGAGCCTTACTCTTACCTGTAGCATCTTGCGGATTCATCCCCTTGGTAGTATTAGCCATTCGAGATTGTCCTTTCCCTGTAGTATCTGTCAAACCACCAGCATTGCCAACTATAGAACCATCCACTCCTTTGAAACTCAAGTTACGGGGGCACTGATGCTGTAAATGACCATACTCATGATAAATCTGGCAACAGAAAGGGAGGGATTCATAATCTAACTGCTATACCCAGGAGGAATCCCCTAGACAAATTTCCAAAGAATCTAGTAATAGGTTATTCAAATTAATTTCAACAAAAATTCTAGCATAAGAAATAACCTTTTTATCGAGGGATTTATGTGTGATCGCAGCTGGCTTCCCCAAAAAAGCAGCAATTTGTCAAAGGATGTCTTCATGCCAAAATTCCAAGGGAAGACGAGGCAAGCGAACCCAAACTAACACTGTTGAAGGGAGATCCTTAGCAAAATTAAAACCTGAATGCCAAGGTTTGACAAATAACCCCACATGGTTGTAGAAATAAGGGCCTTCTTCAAAAACACGATCACGATCAGACATGCAAGAGAATACAAAAAAAAAAAAAACTATTCCCTGCCAACATAATCTCCATATCGCCTTCCACCTCCCATGAGCGGCAGATCCATGCCTCAAGAGCGGATAGGGAAATCCAGATTCCAAGAAATTTGCATATCAAAGCATGCTTGGTCCAATAAACAATGTCCTCCATTACAACCATTGGAGGAATAACCAGAACAGGGGGATCATGGCTACGCATAAAACAACCATGAACTTTTTTTAGCTTGGACCTCTCCCCTGAATAAAATGATTCATATCGCATTGCATGCATAGTTGGAGAAGAACTATCTGTTCTCACCAACGGAGAAGAAATCCCAAGCCCTGCCATGCAAACAAAAAAACCCCAATCCAAAATTGACTGCAGAAGATTTCCAAAAATACCGACGCAAATTATGTCCAGTAGCTAGCAATCAAAACAAAATAGAAAAATAGTAAAGATCAAACACCAAAAATAGGCTAGGGGAAAAACCCTAGCCCAGCCGACAGCCAACGCTTCTCCACATTCTCTCTAGGTATCGAATTCCCTTCACACCAACCAATCATGGAATAAATCAAGCCATTCCTAACTAATTAAATGAAGCTATTTAATTAAATAAGAAAAGTGTCTATAATTAATTAAAGATTATTTAATTAAATAGAAAAAGTAATTATGAGAGCATATTTGATTTTATTAAATTAAATATCTCAACAAAATCTCTCTTCAGTTCAAAAAGAGAAATTTCCAGTTCACTATTGATAAAAAATGAGTTAAATTAGTTAACTCCTTTTTCTACTCAAATTGAATCAGTTAACTCCTTATTTTACTCAATTTAAATCTATTAACTCCCTTTAATTTGGAAATCTCCCTTTATGACTGAACTTCACCTATAATCCTGAACGTTGATTGAAATCGATCTCAACCATTGATGAATTTTAGGAAAGTCTATTTAATAGACCCTCATCTCTTCATTTTGAAAGATTGAATGAGAATTTGCAACGAATTGTTGTTGGAATTCATACTCACATTTGCTCATATTCACATACGCAGAGATCAAGTTTGACTAGAAGTTGACCAGATTTAACCAAGGTTGACTTGAGTTGACTAGTTTCGAAAGGAATTTTGAAATAGTTAAACAAAATTATTTAATTAAATGGAGTACTCACTTCTAATTAATTAAACAAAGTTATTTAATTAAATGAGAAGCCATTCCTAATTAATTAAATGAAGTTATTTAATTAAATAAGAAAAGTGTCTCTAATTAATTAAAGATTATTTAATTAAATAGAAAAAGTAATTATGAGAGCATATGTCATTTTATTAAATTAAATATCTCAACAAAATCTGTCTTCAGTTGAAAAAGGGAAATTTCCAGTCCACTATTGATCAAAAATGAGTTAAATAAGTTGACTCCATTTTCTACTCATATTGAATTAGTTAACTTCATATTTTACTCAAATTAAATTTGTTAACTCCCTTCAATTTGGAAATCTCCTTTTATGACTGAACTTCACCTTTAATCCTGATCGTTGATTGAAATCGATCTCAACTGTTGATGAATTCCAGAAAAGTCTATTTAAGAGACCCTCATCTCTTCATTTTGAATGGTTGAATGAGAATTTGCATCGAATTGTTGCTAGAATTCATACTCACATTTGCTCATATTCACATACGAAAAGATAAAGTTTGACCAAAAGCTGACCAGATTTAACCACGGTTGACTTGAGTTGACTACTTTTGAAAAAGAATTTTGAAATAATTAAACGAAATTATTTAATTAAATGGAGTACTTACTTCTAATTAATTAAACAAAGTTATTTAATTAAATGAGAAGTCATTCCTAATTATTTAAATGATGTTATTTAATTAAATAATAGAAGTGTCTCTAATTAATTAAAGATTATTTAATTAAATAGAAAAAGTAATTATGAGAGCATTTGTCATTTTATTAAATTAAATATCTCAACAAAATCTCTTTTCAGTTCAAAAAGGGAAATTTTCAGTTCACTAATGATAAAAAATGAGTTAAATTAGTTAACTCCTTTTTCTACTCAAATTGAATTAGTTAACTCCTTATTTTACTCAAATTAAATCTGTTAACTCCCTTTAATTTGGAAATCTTCCTTTATGACTGAACTTCACCTTTAAACCTGACCGTTCATTGAAACCGATCTCAACCGTTGATGAATTTCACAAAAGTCTATTTAAGAGACCCTCATCTCTTCATTTTGAAAGGTTAAAAGAGAATTTGCATCGAATTGTTGCTGAAATTCATATTCACATTTGCTCATATTCACATACGCAAAGATTAAGTTTGACCAAAAGTTGACCAGATTTAACCACGGTTGACTTGAGTTGACTAGTTTCGAAAAGAATTTTGAAATAATTAAATGAAATTATTTAATTAAATGGAGTACTTACTTCTAATTAATTAAACAACTTTATTTAATTAAATGAGAAGCCATTCCTAATTAATTAAATGAAGTTATTTAATTAAATAAGGAAAGTGACTCTAATTAATTAAAGATTGTTTAATTAAATAGAAAAAGTAATTATAAGAACATATCTCATTTTATTAAATTAAATATCTCAACAAAATCTTTCTTCAGTTGCAAAAGGGAAATTTTGAGTTCACTATTGATAAAAAATGAGTTAAATCAATTAACTCCTTTTTCTACTCAAATTGAATCAGTTAACTTCTTATTTTACTCAAATTAAATCTGTTAACTCCATTTAATTTGGAAATCTCCCTTTATGACTGAACTTCTCCTTTAATCCTAACCGTTGATTGAAATCGATCTCAACCGTTGATGAATTCTAAGAAAGTCTATTTAAGAGACCCTCATATTTTCATTTTGAACGGTTGAATGAGAATTTGCATCGAATTGTTGCTGGAATTCATACTCACATTTGCTCATATTCACATACGCAAATATCAGGTTGGACCAAAAGTTGACCAAATTTAACCACGGTTGACTTGAGTTGACTAGTTTCGAAAAGAATTTTGAAATAATTAAATGAAATTATTTAATTAAATGGAGTACTTACTTCTAATTAATTAAACAAAGTTATTTAATTAAATGAGAAGCCATTCCTAATTAATTAAATGAAGTTATTTAATTAAATAAGAAAAGTGTCTCTAATTAATTAAAGATTATTTAATTAAATAGAAAAAGTAATTATGAGAGCATATCTCATTTTATTAAATTAAATATCTCAACAAAATCTCTCTTCAGTTCAAAAAGGGAAATTTCGAGTTCACTATTGATAAAAAATGAGTTAAATCAGTTAACTCTTTTTTCTACTCAAATTGAATCAGTTAACTCCTTATTTTACTCAAATTAAATCTGTTAACTCCCTTTAATTTGGAAATCTCCCTTTACGACTGAACTTCACCTTTAATCTTGACCGTTTATTGAAATCGATCACAACCGTTGATGAATTTTAGAAAAGTCTATTCAAGAGACCCTTATCTCTTCATTTTGAAAGGTTGAATGAGAATTTGCATCAAATTGTTGCTGAAATTCATACTCACATCTGCTCATATTCATATACGCAAAGATCAGGTTTGACCAAAAGTTGACCAGATTTAACAATGGTTGACTTGAGTTGACTAGTTTCGAAAAAAAATTTAAATAATTAAATAAAATTATTTAATTAAATGGAGTACTTACTTCTAATTAATTAAACCAAGTTATTTAATTAAATGACAAGCCATTCCTAATTAATTAAATGAAGTTAATTAATTAAATATGAAAAGTGTCTCTAATTAATTAAAGATTATTCAATTAAATAGAAAAAGTAATTATGAGAGCATATCTTATTTTATTAAATTAAATATCTCAACAAAATCTCTCTTCAGTTCAAAAAGTGAAATTTTGCAGTTCACTATTGACAAAAAATGAGTTAAATCAGTTAACCCCTTTTTCTACTCAAATTGAATCAGTTTACTTCTTATTTTACTCAAATTAAATCTATTAACTCCCTTAAATGTGGAAATCTTCCTTTATGAATGAACTTCAATTTTGACCAAAAGTTGATCAGATTTAACAATAGTTGACTTGAGTTGACTAGTTTCAAATTTTTTTTTGAAATAATTAAATAAAATTATTTAATTAAATGGAGTACTTACTTCTAATTAATTAAACAAAGTTATTTAATTAAATGAGAAGCCATTCCTAATTAATTAAATGAAATTATTTAATTAAATAAGAAGTGTCTCTAATTAATTAAAGATTGTTTAATTAAAGAGAAAATGTAATTATGAGAGTATATCTCATTTTATTAAATTAAATATCTCAACAAAATTTCTCTTCAATTCAAAAAGGGAAATTTTCAGTTCACTATTGATAAAAAATGAGTTAAATTTGTTAACTCCTTTTTCTACTCAAATTGAACCAGTTAACTGCTTATTTTACTCAAATTAAATCTGTTAACTCCCTTTAATTTGGAAATCTCCTTTTATGACTGAACTTCACCTTTAATCCTGACCTTTGATTGAAATCGATCTCAATCGTTGATGAATTCAAGGAAAGTCTATTTAAGAGACCCTCATCTCTTCATTTTGAACGGTTGAATGAGAATTTGCATCGAATTGTTGTTGGAATTCATACTCACATTTCTTCATATTCACATACGCAAAGATCGAGTTTGAGCAAAAGTTGACCAGATTTAACCATAGTTGACTTGTGTTGACTAGCTAAGAAAAGAATTTAGAAATAATTAAACAAAATTATTTAATTAAATGGAGTACTTACTTCTAATTAATTAAACAAAGTTATTTAATTAAATGAGAAGCCATTCCTAATTAATTAAATGAAGTTATTTAATTAAATAAGAAAAGTGTTCTTAATTAATTAAAGATTATTTAATTAAATATAAAAAGTAATTATGAGAGCATATCTCATTTTATTAAGTTAAATATCTCAACAAAATCTCTCTTCTATTCAAAAAGGGAAATTTTCAGTTCGCTATTGATAAAAAATGAGTTAAATCAGTTAACTCTTTTTTCTACTCAAATTGAATCAGTTAACTCCTTATTTCACTCAAATTAAATCTGTTAACTCCCTTTAATTTGGAAATCTCCCTTTATGACTGAACCTCACCTTTAATCCTGACCATTGACTGAAATCGATCTGAACCATTGATGAATTCTAAGAAAGACTATTTAAGAGACCCTCATCTCTTCATTTTGAAAGGTTGAATGAGAATTTGCATCGATTTGTTGCTCATATTCACATACGCAAAGATCAAGTTTGACCAAAAGTTGACCAGATTTAACTGCGGTTGACTTGAGTTGACTAATTTTTAAAAGAATTTTAAAATAATTAAATGAAATTATTTAATTAAATAGAGTACTTACTTCTAATTAATTAAACAAAGTTATTTAATTAAATGAGAAGCCATTCCTAATTAATTAAATGAAGTTATTTAATTAAAAAAAAAAGTGTCTAATTAATTAAAGATTATTTAATTAAATAGAAAAAGTAATTGTGAGAACATATCTAATTTTATTAAATTAAATATCTCAAAAAAATCTCTCTTCAGTTCAAAACGGGAAATTTCTACTTCACTATTGATAAAAAATGATTTAAATCAATTAACTCCTTTTTCTAGTCAAATTGAATCAGTTAACTCTTTATTTTACTCAAAATAAGTCTGTTAACTCTCTTTAATTTGAAAATCTCCCTTTATGATTGAACTTCACCTTTAATGTGGACCATTGATTGAAATCGATCTCGACCATTGATGAATTCTAGAAAAGTCTATTTAAGAGACCCTCATCTCTTCATTTTGAAAAGTTGAATGAGAATTTGCATCGAATTGTTGCTATAATTCATACTCACATTTGCTCATATTCACATATACAAAAATCAATTTTGACCAAAAGTTGACCACATTTAACTACGATTGACATGAGTTGATTAGTTTTGAAAAGAATTTTGAAATAATTAAACGAAATTATTTAATTAAATGAGAAGTCATTCCTAATTAATTAAATTAAGTTATTTAATTTAATAAAAAAAGTATCTCTAATTAATTAAAGATTATTTAATTAAATAGAAAAAATAATTATGAGAGCATATCTTATTTTATTAAATTAAATATCTCAACAAAATCTCTCTTTAGTTCGAAAAGGGAAATTTTGAGTTCACTATTGATAAAAAATGAGTTAAATCAGTTAACTCCTTTTTCTACTCAAATTGAATCAGTTAACTCCTTATTTTACTCAAATTAAATATGTTAACTCCCTTTAATTTGAAAATCTCCCTTTATGACTGAACTTCACCTTTAATCCTGACCGTTGATTGAAATCAATCTCAACCGTTGATGAATTTTAGAAAATTCTGTTTAAGAGACCCTCATCTCTTTATTTTGAAAGGTTGAATGAGAATTTGCATCGAATTGTTGCTCGAATTCATACTCACATTTGCTCATATTCACATACGCAAAGATCAGGTTTGACCAAAAGTTGACCAGATTTAACCACAGTTGATTTGAGTTGACTAGTTTCGTAATTTTTTTTGAAATAATTAAAAGAAATTATTTAATTAAATGGAGTACTTACTTCTAATTAATTAAGCAAAGTTATTTAATTAAATGAGAAGCCATTCCTAATTAATTAAATGAAATTATTTAATTCAATAAGAAAAGTGTCTCTAATTAATTAAAGATTATTTAATTAAATAGAAAAACTAATTATGAGAGCATATCTCATTTTATTAAATTAAATATGTCAAAAAAATGTCTCTTCAGTTCATAAAAGAAAATTTTTAGTTCACTATTGATAAAAAATGAGTTAAATCAGTTAAATCATTTTTCTACTCAAATTGAATCAGTTAACTCCTTATTTTACTCCAATTAAATCTGTTAACTCTATTTAATTTGGAAATCTCCCTTTATGACTGAACTTCACCTTTAATCCTGACTGTTGATTGAAATAGATCTCAACTATTGATGAATTCCAAGAAAAATGTCTATTTAAGAGACCCTCATCTTTTCATTTTGAAAGGTTGAATGAGAATTCGCATTGAATTGTTGCTGGAATTCATACTCACATTTGCTCATATTCACATACACAAAGATCAAGTTTGACCAAAAGTTGACCAGATTTAACCATGGTTGACATGAGTTGACTAGTTTCGTAAAGAATTTTGAAATAATTAAATGAAATTATTTAATTAAATGGAGTACTTACATCTAATTAATTAAACAATGTTATTTAATTAAATGAGAAGCCATTCCTAATTAATGAAATGAAGTTATTTAATTAAATAAGAAAAGTGTCTCTAATTAATTAAAGATTATTTAATTAAATAGAAAAAGTAATTATGAGAGCATATCTCATTTTATTAAATTAAATATCTCAACAAAATCTCTCTTCAGTTCAAAAAGGAAAATTTTCAGTTCACTATTGATAAAAAAATGAGTAAAATTAGTTAACTCCTTTTTCTACTCAAATTGAATCAATTAACTCATTATTTTACTCAAATTAAATCTGTTAACTCGTTTTAGTTTGGAAATCTTCCATTATGACTGAACTTCACCTTTAATCCTGACCGTTGATTGAAATCGATCTCAATCATTGATAAATTCGAGTAAAATCTATTTAAGAGACCCTCATCTCTTCATTTTCAAAGGTTGAATGAGAATTTGCATCAAATTGTTGCTAGAATTCATACTCACATTTGCTCATATTGACATACGCAAAGATCAAGTTTGACCAAAAGTTGACCAAATTTAACAACGGTTGACTTGAGTTGACTAGTTTTGAAAAAAATTTTGAAATAATTAAATGAAATTATTTAATTAAATGGAGTACTTACTTGTAATTAATTAAACAAAGTTATTTAATTAAATGAGAAGTCATTCCTAATTAATTAAATGAAGTTATTTAATTAAATAAGAAAAGTGTCTCCAATTAATTAAAAATTATTTATTTAAATAGAAAAAGTAATTATGAGAGCATATCTCATTTTATTAAATTAAATATTTCAACAAAATCTCTTGTAGTGGCTGCCCATAGTTCACATTTTTTTAACATTGCTGAACTCTTTTAGAGCTAGTTTTATGTTGTTGGTTAGCTGCATTATTTCTAGATTATCAGATATTGTGCTATGGATTCAGTTTTTTAGGTGATGAGATTACTTAGATTTTGCATTTCATGTATGCATGATGATTATTTTCAGTGTTTGTAGTTACTAATGATGATTAGTAAGATGATTTATTATAATATGTGTTTTTTTATGGATACTTACCCCATACTTGCATGTGTATGGTGTGCGTGTTTGTTTTGCGTGTTTGCTTTTGTATGGCATGTCTGATGTGGTTAAGGGAGTCGTAGTCACTTGCTAGTCAGAATCTACATGATGCACCACTTCCTGCCATTGCCTATTTAGTTTAGTATATATTGTGTTTGTACATGCATGATTTTTATGCAAGTTGCAGGTACTAGGTATCGACTTTCTTGAGTTGCTAGGATGAGCGTACCCTATCACATTATCTCAATCATAAGAGAGGGGAGATAAATTCTCAAATCCAAATCCCAACCCTTTTAAGCCGTTTGTCCTAATTAAAAAATTAGGATAAGTATCTGAGTTGAGTACCCTCTGAATACGTTAGATAACATAATTCGTGATATTAACCCTTAGTTTAATTTTATATGTATTTTGGCTATGATGAATTTTTATATTTTATTCTTGTGAGTCTTTAGTGTATTTTTTATTAATTAAACTTAATTAAAAGATTTAATTAATGGTTTAATTAAATAAAAAATTAATATGGTATTTTAATATTTATTTTATTTAATTGATTGGAGAATTAATTAAATAAAATATTTAAATTTGAAAATAAAAAGTTAAAAATTTAAATTTGGAATGTGACAATATTTATTTTAATAATAATATATTTAGAGTTGATTTTTAAATAAATGACTAAAAAATATTGTTATTAAAGCTAATAAATATTTTAGCAATAAACTTTTCGAAAATGAAATTTAAAAGTGGAAAATATATTTTAAATTATTAAAAGATTCTAAATCTCATGTGATTAAAATATAAATATATTAAATTAAAAAGTGGAATTATAAAAGTTAGTGCATGAGATTTAATAAATAAATAAATTAAATTGAAAAGAGTAAAACAAATATTATATTTATTATTGTGCATTATTTTAATATTTGCTCACATAAGAGTTCGCAAATTCTCGGGAGTTGTCATGTAGACAACACTGGAGTTTGCACTCTAAGAATGCACTAGTTGTCTACACTTAAGAGTTAGCATTTTTATTTGAGCACATGGTGTCTACAACCTTACGACTCATCTAGAAGGTTGGAGAAGACTCATACTTAGTTGTCATGCTTATCTTCTAGTTGTTTCTAGAGACACTCTAGATGCATCTTAGAGGCTTTTAAATAGAGGCTCTCCTAGTGTGTTTGGACAAGTTTAAATAAAAGCTTAAATGGAAGCTACAAGCTAAAAGCTAAAATGGAAGCTTCAAAGCTTACATGTATTGGAGAATATTCATATGCTCATATATTTTCTACATGCTTCTATGTTCCTTCTAGCTCTTATAGTCACTTGGAGGATTTGGTTGGCTTGGATTTTGAAAGAATTGTGAATGGTGGAGAAGGAAGGGATTTCTTATGGACTTCTGAGGCATGGCAAAAATTAGCATCAGTGTCCAGGTGCACTCGTGATATTCATATAATGTCTTTGCACTATTTCTCTTCTTGTTTTCATCATGTTTGTTATATGTGTCTGAATACTCTTTGTGATTGAATTTACAATTAAATTGGAATCTAGATATGTATGGTTACAAAGAAAACAATAGAAAAACCCTAGATCCAATTAAGGAAGAAATTAGATCTAAACGGGTTTGGGTTCAAATTAGAATTAAATTGAAATAGATTTGAAAATGGTTTCAAGATTTATGGCCAAATCTATTAGTGAAATTATTGGATAAATTTATTGAACAATTACCTTTTAAGAGGAAATTCTTAATTCATCACAAACTGCCCTATCGCTGCCCCTTGGATAGACCCGAATTCAGTCATTTGTAACTTTTTATCGAGATTGAATTTATTCGATCACTCCGGTCAGAATAGGCGCAACTTGGCCCTCTCCAACATATTTCAATTTCAGCCCGATCCAACGGTTCATTAGAGAGATATGACTGTTGTACTAAGACTATTTTATTCAAAGACATATATTTTTCTATTTTCCATAACCAAGAGTTCTTAAACTTCACAAAAATAATATATCAAAGCATAGAATGAATTAAAGATATTATTGTAATATTTCCTTATTAGAATCTTATTAATATGCATTAATTTTATATGGTTTATTATCTAATCTAATTAAATCAAATTTAATTAAGATTAGTTAATAGTAGAAGAAGTGTAATTAATTATTACTCAATATAAGTAAATGGATTTTTAAGTGAGAGAAATTAAAAGAAAAGAGATTTTAATATAGCTTATATAATGGACTTTTTATAATGTATATTAAATACTATTTAATATATACTAAATAATTTAGAGATGGTAATTTTATATTAGATTTTTAAATCAGGAGACTTTAATGATAATGGATTAAGATTTAATTGACATGGAGTCACTGTTATAACATTGTTATAATTTAAATTACTATGGTATTATGAATACGTTATATATTATTAACTAAATTATTGATATACCTTAATGGTATTAAGAGTTACCTAATGAAGCTTATGTAAAATTTTCTAGATCGATTAATAATAGTTTTGATGAGTTTATTATTTATTAATATTTGTTGGGTCTAACAAACTATTAATAAATAATAGTATGAATAGTTTAAATAGTTATCAATTAATACGATCAGAGTTAATCTAGAAGAGATTAGTTAATGATTGAAGGACTGTAAAAGATATTAATCAAATTGAATTGGTTAATAATTTGGAGGAGTATCAATTAACTGAATCAACGTACATAAGGGAAACTTATTTGAAATAATAATACTTGGTATTGGAGATTTATTATAACTTGTTATTATTAAAATATAAACAGGAACATTGTTGCAGAGTGACGAATGTGGTCATTATAGATTCCTAATATAGCTAGTTATTAAATATTAATAAGTTATTATTGAACTATGAATGTGAATATTTGTGTACTAGATTATAGTTGGCTTTTAACTTACAAAATTATAGTTAGTCATTAGTCAACTGATATTAATTGGAACGTTGCTATGGATATGTAATTATTAGAATTAATTAGATTTAATTAATAATTAAGTTATGTAATAAAGTTTTAATTGATATGCTAATATCGATTCCTCTAGAAAAGTTGTGAAGTATGTATATCAAAGTTGACAAGTCGTACTCTCATGACTTGAATAATGAGTTTATATATTATATGGTTGTCAATGATGATAACGAATTAATTAAAAGGCTCAAACTTTAGTAATATTTAATTGAGAACTAATAGAGTGTTGGAAGGTCATGGACTGTGTACCTATGTTAATTGAGTTTTTTTAATAACGTTACAATCTTCTTATTCGAAGATTGATAATTGGTTCTCTTATAAATGAATAATGATCCTTTGATTATTTCGAAAAGTTGTAGTAACATTAAATGAGAGTTAATTAATTAGAATATGGATCTTAGTTAAATAAAGAGAACAATTTAATTAAAGGTCAATGATGATTAGTTTAATAAGTAAATATTTATCCTTAAGTTATTCTTAGAATGTAATTCTTAATAATAGAAGGATAATGCTATCAGGGAACAGATGGGTAGACTTGTAGGCCAAATGAAGAAACTTAAGACACTTGAAGTATACTTGCAAATAGGAAACTGAAACCCCTACACTTAAAAATAGAAACTAAAACTCCATACATTATTCAACTATGAGATTTTAGCAAAACCAAAACATGTGTTTGCATCATGTATTCTCTATGCTTCTTGTTTTGAGTTTTGGGTTAGTTAGTGTTGACCAGTCCTAGATTGTTACCAGAGGCTCAGGGGTTATGAGATGTGATGGCATGTTGATTTTATTTGGTTTCGATCTTTATAAACTCAACCATGGTAATGTGATCGTATGCTCTATGATATGTTTGTATTTACTGATTGTTATTATTCATCAGTCTTCATGTGTGAAGCTGAGGTGCATGTGTATGAGACACTTGAGATAATCATTTTTGAGTCATCGATTAGTTATCCTCTATTTACTTTCTAGTCGCCATGATGGGACTGAAATGTTGATTTATTTCTTGATGATGTCATGTTGTGACATGTTTGACTCAACCATTTTAGAGTCTTCGATCAGTATGATTTTGAGATATTCTTGGTTGCTTGTTGAGAACCAATGGATATTGTGATTTATTTTGAGATATATTTTAGTTATTGAGAACCAATGGATATTTATGATTATCAGTAATGTCTTTAGTTGCCAATAAAAAACTGTTGTGGTCATAATTTTTATGGATGCTTTTCAAATGCTCATGGAGATTTGATGATTCTTATCTTGGAGATTTGATGATTCTTATTATGGATATTTGATACTTTTTTGCATATTTGATGATTTTATTATGGATTATCTTTTGTGATTTTGAGATTTATGATTCCATGAGCTTAGGGTAGGTAATCTACTTGTAGTGTCGGGAAGTGGCTTGCAATGGGATCCGAGGCCCTAAGTGACTGCCAGGGTAACTCATTGTAAGTTTTGTTAATAAGTGATAATATTTATATACTAAATGGAGATTAAATGAATCTAAAAAGATAATTGTTTTGATGTTCTTGCCCATGCTTTGAGTGCTTCTACAAGCTAGGATGGGAGTAGTGAGAACACATGGTTGCGACCGTGCATTTCGTAGTATGCCTCGTCAGTATGAGAGGATACCAGTTGTCGCATGAGATCAGTATGGACCCGTGGAGTTTAGTTAACTGTCAGTGTAACTTGTACGTGATAATTGCGATGACACTTTCCTGCCTGCAGAGTAGGTTTCCTACATGTCATTGTGTGCCTCTGGAAATTAGATGTCGATTTTGTGTGATGGAACCTTTTAGTAGTATACTTTTAGGATTCCTGGACTATAGAGATTTATGCTTTGTGATTTGGATAGCCTATTTGGGACTTGAGATTATCTCCTCAGCACGGTGGGAGTGGACCACTTAGGTTCCACGCGGTTGGGTGGTAGTGTTTTATCACTCTTATCATTTGAGATCCTTTGGAGACACCGTGGCTGGAGTATTTTTGGTTGGTATTTATCTTCATTATATTTTTAGAGCATTATGATAGATGCTATACCTTATGATGGATGTATTTACTGGTATGTTTCTTATATTGATGATTTGCATATGTTAGATAATGGTATCCTATGCTTTACTTTGCATGTTAACAAGATGTTTTAGGAGTGACATTCCTACTATGATTATACCGATGATCTCTTCGGTGCTTTGGAATGTTATGCATAGAGGGATGGCTAGGATCCACGATGGTCTAATGATGCTATTTACGGTTGGGAGGAACCGTGCACTTAATTATTTATGTTTGTGATTTATGGTTATCTTTTATGATAGATGTTTATATCTTTTGTGATGATATAACATGTATGATATGTGGTTTCATTATGTTACTGCATCATGGATTAATATTAGATGTTGATGTACTTTATTTACATGGATGTTTATTCTTTTAAGCTTTTCATACCTTGTAACTTGTACAGTGGATGATTGAGCTAAACTAAAATGTAATTACTAAAAGGACACTTGTATATTGTTAAGAACATTGGATGTATCATTGTTATTTCATAAGGATATGATGTTAGATGTTTAGTTATGATTAGATGTGATTCAACATTAAGGGATTTTTAAAGAATGTAATCTGTTATGTTATTTGTACTTTTATTCAAATTATTTCTATTGCTTCTGCAAGTGTTGTGAATGGTTTATCTTTCATGTTTAAAAAATAAAAATTGGTTGGCAAATTTAGTAAAATTCTTTGGATCCCTTGGTGAGGCATTACATTTGGTATCAGAGCCCGAGTTTCAACATTGGGAGCTCTGAGTATATTGGAATGCCACTAGTTGTTAACTAGTTGAACAAAATAAAAACTTTGAACTATCATGTGTATCTATTTCAAACTGAAAACTAGATGAACTAAAATAGAACTTAAAATTGTTACTTGCATATTATCCATACTTCAATACTTAGCTTTCTTAATTGAAAATTCTACTGAAAACTTAAACGAAGGCAAAACTGAAAATTGAAACTCATTCTAGTTGTAAAAATATGTATCATTCTATCTATGTTTTAAGGTAGTATGCTTTTAATTATTTTTGTGCACATTAAGTTGCTCTTATTTAGAATGTATTAAAAGATTTATTTTAGTAGTTGTTAAAAGAGTGAATGTTGGATCGATATGATTTTCGATTTACCATTAAACCAGAATAATATTGCTCTAAGGGTGCTGTAATATATTCAGTGGAATCATGTCTCCCTACAGAGAAAAAGGGTTCAATGGGACCCACATAGTGAGTATCTTAGTTTCTCATTCTTGTAAGCTTCCAGGAGTAAGCCTAATCCCAGGGGGGGTGGATGTAGTGCCTCCTCATAGTTCGCATTTTTCTAACATTGCTGAACTCTTTTAGAACTAGTTTTATGTTGTTGGTTAGCAGCATTCTTTTGAGATTATCAGATATTGTGCTATGGTTTCAGTTTATTATGTGATGAGATTACTTAGATTTTTCATTTCATGTATGCATGATGATTATTTTCAGTGTTTTTAGTTATTAATGATGATTAGTAAGATGATTTATTGTCATATGTGTTTTCTTATGGATACTTACCCCATACTTGCATGTGTATGGTGTGCGTGTTTGCTTTTGTATGGCGTGTCTGATGTGGTTAAAGAAGGGATTCGTAGTCACCTGCTAGTTGAGATCTACATGATGCACCACTTCCTATCATTGCCTATTTAGTTTAGTATATATTGTGTTTGTACATGCATGGTTTTAATGCAAGTTGCAGGTATCGGATATCGACTTTCCTGAATTGCTAGGATGAGCGTACCCTATCATATTATCTCAATGATAAGAGAGGGGAGATAAATTCTGAAGTCCAAATCCCAACCCTTTTAAGCCATTTGTTCTAATTGAAAAATTAGAACAAGTATCTGAGTTGAGTACCCTTCGAATGCATTGGATAACGTAATTCATGATATTAACCCTTGGTTTAATTTTGTATGTATTTTGGCTATGATGAATTTTTTATATTTTATTCTTGTGAGTCTTTAGTGTATTTTTTATTAATTAAGCCTAATTAAAAGACTTAATTAATGGTTTAATTAAATTGAAAATTAATATGGTATTTTAATATTTATTTTATTTAATTCATTGAAAAATTAATTAAATAAAATAATTAAATTTGAAAATAACAAGTTAAAAGTTTAAATTTGGAATGTGACAATATTTATTTTAATAATAATATATTTGGAGTTCATTTTTAAATAAATGACTAAATAATATTATTATTAAAGCTAATAAATATTTTAGCAATAAAGTTTTAGAAAATGAAATTTAAAAGTGGAAAATATATTTTAAATTATTAAAAGATTCTAAATCTCATGTGATTAAAATATAAATATATTAAACTGAAAAGTGGAATTATAAAAGTTAGTGCATGAGATTTAATAAATAAATAAATTAAATTGGAAAGAGTAAAACAAATATTATATTAATTATTGTGTATTATTTTAATATTTGCTCACATAGGAGTTGGCAAATTCTCGAGAGTTGTCATGTAGACAACACTAGAGTTTGCACTCTAAGAATGCACTAGTTGTCTACACTTAGGAATTAGTATTTTTATTTGAGCACATGGTGTCTACAACCTTAAGACTCATCTAGAAAGTTGGAGAAGACTCATGCTTAGTTGTCATGCTTATCTTCTAGTTGTTTCTAGAGACACTCTAGATGCATCTTAGAAACTTTTAAACAGAGGCTCTCCTAATGTGTTTGGACAAGTTTAAATGGAAGCTACAAGCTAAAAGCTAAAATGGAAGCTTCAAAGATTACATGTATTGGAGAAGATTCATATGCTCATATATTTTCTACATGCTTCTATGTTCCTTCTAGCTCTTCTAGTCACTTGGAGGATTTGGTTGGCTTAGATTTTGGAGGAATTGCGAATGATGGAGAAGGAAGGGATTTCCTATGGACTTCTGAGGCAAGGCAAAAATTAGCATCAGTGTTCAGGTGCACTCGTGATATTCGCATAATCTCTTTGCACTATTTCTCTTCTTGTTTTCATCATGTTTGTTATATGTGTCTGAATACTCTTTGTGATTGAATCTACAATTAAATTGGAATCTAGATATGTATGGTTACAAAGAAAATAATAGAAAAACCCTAGATCCAATTAAGGAAGAAATTAGATCTAAACGGGTTTGGATTCAAATTAGAATTAAATTGAAATAAATTTAAAAATGGTTTCAAGATTTATGGCCAAATTCATTAGTGAAATTATTGGATAAATTTAGAGAACAATTACCTTTTAAGAAAAAAATTTTAATTCATCACATACTGCCTTGTCGCTCCCCCTTGGATAGACCCAAACTCAGTCATTCATAACTTTTTATCGAGATCAAATTTATTCGATCGCTCTAGTCAGAATAGGCACAACTTGGCCCTCTCCAACATATTTCAATTTCAACCTGATCCAACGATTCATTAGGGAGATATGGCTATCTTACTAAGACTGTTTTATTCAAAGATATATATTTCTCCATTTTTCATAACCAAGAGTTCTTAAACTTCACAAAAATAATATATCAAAGTATGGAATGAATTAAAGATATTATTGTAATCTTTCCTTATTAGAATCTTATTAATATGCATTATTTTTATATGGTTTATTATCTAATCTAATTAAATCAAATTTAATTAAGATTAGTTAATAGTAGAAGAAGTGTAATTAATTATTAGTCAATCTAAGTAAATGGATTTTTAAGTGAGAGAAATTAAAAGAAAAGAAATTTTAATATAGTTTATATAGTGGACTTTTTATAATGTATATTAAATACTATTTAATATATATTAAATAATTTAGAGATGTTAATTTTATATTACGTTTTTAAATGAGGAGACTTTAATGATAATGGATTAAGATTTAATTGACATGGAGTCATTGTTATAACATTGTTATAATTTGAATTACTATGGTATTATGAATACGTTATATATTATTAACTAAATTATTGATATACCTTAATGGTATTAAGAGTTAGCTAATGAAACTTATGTAAAGTTATCTAGATCGATTAATAATAATTTTGATGAGTTTATTATTTATTAATATTTATTGGGTCTAACAAACTATTAATAAATAATAGTATTAATAGTTTAAATAGTTATCAATTAATATGATCGGAGTTAATCTAGAAGAGATTAGTTAATGATTGAAGTACTGTAAAAGATATTAATCAAATTGAATTAGTTAATAATTTGGAAGAGTATCAATTAACTGAATCAATGTACATAGGAGAAACTTATTTGAGATAATAATACTTGATATTGGAGATTTATTATAACTTGTTATTATTAAAATATAAATAGGAACATTGTTGTAGAGTGATGAATGTGGTCATTATAGATTCCTAATATAGCTAGTTATTAAATATTAATAAGTTATTATTGAACTATGAATGTGAATATTTGTGTACTAGATTATAGTTGGCTTTTAACTTACAAAATTATAGTTAGTTATTAGTCAACTAAGATTAATTGGAACGTTGCCATGGATATGTAATTATTAGAGTTAATTAAATTTAATTAAAAATAAGTTATGTAATAAAGTTTTAATTGATATGCTAATATCGATTCCTCTAGAAAAGTTGTGAAGTATGTATATCAAAGTTGACAAGTCGTACTCTCATGACTTGAATAATGAGTTTAGTTATTATATGGTTGTCGAAGATGATAACGAATTAATTAAAAGGCTCAAACTTTAGTAATATTTAATTGAGAACTAATAGAATGTTAGAACGTCATGGACTGTGTACCTATGTTAATTGAGTTTTTTAATAACGTTACAATCTTTTTATTCGAAGATTGATAATTGGTTCTCTTATAAACGAATACTGATCTTTTGATTATCTCAAAAATTTGTAGTAACATTAAACGAGAGTTAATTAATTAGAATATGGATCTTAGTTAAATAAAGAGAACAATTTAATTAAAGGTCAATGGTGATTAGTTTAATAAGTAAATATTTATCCTTAAGTTATTCTTAGAATGTAATTCTTAATAATGGAAGGATAATGCTATCGGGGAACAAATGGGTTGACTTGTAGGTCAAATGAAGAAACTTAAGACACTTGAAGTATACTTGCAAATAGAAAACTGAAACCCCTACACTTGAAAATAGAAACTAAAACTCCATACATTATTCAACTATGAGATTTTAGCAAAACCAAAACATGTGTTTGCATCGTGTATTCTCTATGCTTCTTGTTTTGGGTTTTCGGTTAACTAGTTTTGACCAGTCCTAGGTTGTTACCAGAGGCTCGGAGGTTATGAGATGTGATGACATGTTGATTATATTTGGTCTCAATCTTTATAAGCCCAACCATGGTAATGTGATCATATGCTCTATGATATGTTTTTATTTACTGATTGTTATTGTTCATCAATCTTCATATGTGAAGCTGAGGTGTATGTGTATGAGACACTTGAGCTAATCATTTTTGAGTCATCGATTAGTTATCCTTGGTTTAATTTCTAGTCACCATGATGGGACTAAAATGTTGATTTATTTTTTGATGATGTCATGTTGTGACATGTTTGACTCAACCATTTTGGAGTCTTCGATCAGTATGATTTTGAGATATTCTTGGTTGCTTGTTGAGAACCAATGGATATTGTGATTTATTTTGAGATATATTTTGGTTATTGAAAACCAATGGATAGTTATGATTATCAGTGATGCCTTCAGTTGCCAATAGAGAACTGATGTGGTCATGATTTTTATGGATGCTTTTCAGATGTTATGCAGATTTGATGATTCTTATCTTAGAGATTTGATGATTCTTATTATGGATATTTGATGCTTTTATGCATATTTGATGATTTTATTATGGATTATCTTTTGTGATTTTGAGATTTATGATTCCATGAGCTTAGGGTAGGTAATCTACTTGTAGTGTTAGAAAGTGGCTTGTAATAGGGGCCGAGGCCCTAAGTGGCTGCCAGGGTAACTCATTATAAGTTTTGTTAATAAGTGATAACATTTATACACTAAATGGGGATTAAATAAACTTAAAAAGATAATTGTTTTAATGTTCTCGCCCATGCCTTGAGTGCTTGAATAGGCTAGGATGGGAGTAGTGAGAATGCATGGTTGCGATCGTGCATTCCGTAGTATACCTCATCAGTATGAGAGGATACTAGTGGCCGCATGAGATCAGTATGGACCCGTGGAGTTTAGCTAACTGCCAGGGTAACTTGTACGTGATAATTGCGATGACACTTTCTTGCTTGCAGAGTAGGTTTCCTACATGTCATTGTGTGCCTCTGAGAATCAAATGTTGGTTTTGTGTGATGAAACTTTTGAGTAGCATACTTTTAGGATTCTTGGACTATAGAGATTTATGCTTTGTGATTTGGATAGCCTATTTGAGACTTGAGATTATCTCCTTAGCATGGTGGGAGTGGACCACTTAGGTTCCACGCAGTCGGGTGGTAGTGTTTTATCACTCTTATCATTTGAGATCCTTCCGAGACAACATGAATTGAGTATTTTTGGTTGAAATTTATCTTCATTATATTTTTGGAGCATTATGATAGATGCTATACATTATGATGGATGTATTTACTGGTATGTTTCTTATATTGATGATTTGCATATGTTAGATGATGGTATCCTATGCTTTACTTTGCATGTTAGTAGGATATTTTCGGAGTGACATTCCTACTATAATAATACCGATGATCTCTTCATTGCTTTGGAATGTTACGCACTGAGGGATGGCTAGGATCCACGATAGTCTAATGATGCTATTTACGGTTGGGAGGAACCGTCCACTTAGTTATTTATATTTGTGATATATGGTTATCTTTTATGATAGGTGTTTATATCTTTTATGATGATGTAACATGTATGATATTTGGTTTCATTATGTTACTGCATCATTGATTAATATTGGATGTTGTTGTACTTTATTTACATGGATGTTTATTCTTTTAAGCTTTTGATACCTTGTAACATGTACAGTGGATGATTGAGCTAAACTAAAATGTAATTACTAAGAAGAAACTTGTATATTTTTAGGAATATTGGATGTATCATTGTTATTTCATAAGGATATGATGTTAGACGTTTAGTTACGATTAGATGTGATTCAACGTTAAGGAATTTTTAAAGAATGTAATCTATTATGTTATGTGTACTTTTACTCAAATTATTTCTATTGCTTTCGCAAGTGTTGTGAATGGTTTATCTTTCATGTTTTAAAAAAAAATTGTTTGGCAAACTTAGTGAAATTCTTTCGATCCCTTGGCGGGGCATTACATCTCTCTTCAGTTCAAAAAGGTAAATTTCCAGTTCACTATTGATCAAAAATGAGTTAAATAAGTTAACTCTTTTTTTTATTCAAATTAAATCACTTAACTCCTTATTTTACTCAAATTAAATCTGTTAACTCCCTTCAATTTGAAAATCTCCCTTTTTGACTAAATTTCACCATTAATCCTAACCGTTGATTGAAATCGATCTCAACCATTGATGAATTCCAGGAAAGTCTATTTAAGAGACTCTCATCTCATCATTTTGAAAGGTTGAATGAGAATTTGCATCGAATTGTTGTTGGAATTCATACTCACATTTTCTTATATTCACATACACAAAGACCAAAATTGACTAGAAGTTGACCAAATTTAACCATGGTTGATTTAAGTTGACTAGTTTCAAAAAAAAATTTAAAATATTTAAACGAAATTATTTAGTTAAATGGAGTACTTACTTCTAATTAATTAAACAAAGTTATATAATTAAGTGAGAAGCCATTCCTAATTAATTAAATGAAGTTATTTAATTAAATAAGAAAAGTGTCTCTAATTAATTAAAGATTATTTAATTAAATAGAAAAAGTAATTATGAGAGCATATCTCATTTTATTAAATTAAATATCTCAACAAAATCTCTCTTCAGTTCAAAAAAGGAAATTTTCAGTTCACTATTGATAAAAAATGAGTTAAATCAGTTAACTCCTTTTTCTATTCATATTGAATCAGTTAACTCCTTATTTTAATCAAATTAAATCCGTTAACTCCTTTTAATTTGAAAATATCCCTTTATAACTAAACTTCACTTTTAATCCTGACCATTGATTGAAATTGATCTCAACCATTGATGAATTCTAGGAAAGTCTATTTAAGAGACCCTCATCTCTTCATTTTGAAAGGTTGAATGAGAATTTGCATCGAATTGTTGTTGGAATTCATACTCACATTTGCTCATATTCACATACGCAAAGATCAAGTTTGACCAAAAGTTGACCAGATTTAACTACGGTTGACTTGAGTTGACTAGTTTCGAAAAAAAATTTAAAATAATTAAATGAAATTATATAAATAAATGGAGTACTTACTTCTAATTAATTAAACAAAGTTATGTAATTAAATGAGAAGCCATTCTCAATTAATTAAATGAAGTTAATCCTGACCGTTGGTTGAAATCGATATCAACCATTGATGAATTTCAGGAAAGTCTATTCAAGAGACCCTCATCTCTTCATTTTGAAAGGTTGAATGAGAATTTGCATTGAATTGTTGCTGGAATTTATACTCACATTTGCTCATATTCACATACGCAAAGATCAAGTTTGACCAAAATTTAACCAGATTGAACCATGGTTGACTTGAGTTGACTAGTTTCGAAAAAAAATTTAAAATAAATAAATGAAATTATTTAATTAAATGGAGTACTTACTTCTAATTAATTAAAGAAAGTTATTTAATTAAATGAGAAGCCATTCTCAATTAATTAAATGAAGTTATTTAATTAAATAAGAAAAGTGTCTCTAATTAATTAAAGATTATTTAATTAAATAGAAAAAGTAATTATGAGAGTATATCTCATTTTATTAAATTAAATATCTCAACAAAATCTCTGTTTAGCTTAAAAAGAGAAATTTCTAGTTCACTATTGATAAAAAATGAGTTAAATCAGTTAACTCCTTTTTCTTCTCAAATTGAATCAGTTAACTCCCTATTTTACTCAAATTAAATCAGTTAACGTCCTTTAATTTGGAACTCTCCTTTTATGACTGAACTTCACCTTTAATCCTGACCGTTGATTGAAATCGATCTCAACCGTTGATGAATTTCAGAAAAGTCTATTTAAGAGACCCTCATCTCTTCATTTTGAAATATTGAATGATAATTTGCATCGAATTATTGCTGGAATTCATACTCACATTTGCTCAGATTCACATATGCAAAGATCAAGTTTGATCAAAAGTTGACCAGATTTAACCACGGTCGACTTGAGTTGACTAATTCTCAAAAGAATTTTGAAATAATTAAATAAAATTAGTTAATTAAATGGAGTACTTACTTCTAATTAATTAAACAAAGTTATTTAATTAAATGAGAAGCCATTCCTAATTAATTAAATGAAGTTATTTAATTAAAAAAAAAAACTATCTCTAATTAATTAAAGATTATTTATTTAAATAAAAAAAGTAATTATGAGAGCATATCTCATTTTATTAAATTAAATATCTCAACAAAATCTCTCTTCAATTCAAAAAGAGAAATTTTCCGTTCACTATTGATCAAAAATGAGTTAAACCGGTTAACTCCTTTTTCTACTCAAATTGAATTAGTTAACTTCTTATTTTACTCAAATTAAATCCGTTAACTCCGTTTAATTTGGAAATCTCCTTTTATGACTGAACATCACCTTTAATCCTAACCGTTGATTGAAATCGATCTCAACCGTTGATGAATTCCATGAAAGTCTATTTAAGAGACCCTCATCTCTTCATTTTGAAAGGTTGAATGAGAATTTGCATCGAATTGTTGTTGGAATTCATACTCACATTTGCTCATATTCACATATGCAAAAATCAAGTTTGACCAAAAGTTGACCAAATTTAACCACCGTTGATTTGAGTTGACTAAGTTTGAAATTTTTTTTGAAATAATTAAACGAAATTATTTAATTAAATGGAGTACTTACTTTTGATTAATAAACAAAGTTATTTAATTAAATGAGAAGCCATTCCTAATTAATTAAATGAAGTTATTTAATTTAATAAGAAAAGTGTCTCTAATTAATTAAAGATTATTTAATTAAATAGAAAAAGTAATTATGAGAGCATATCTCATTTTATTAAATTAAATATCTCAACAAAATCTCTCTTCAGTTCAAAAAGGGAAATTTTCAGTTCACTATTGATAAAAAATGAGTTAAATCGGTTACCTCATTTTTCTACTCAAATTAAATTAGTTAACTCCTTATTTTACTCAAATTAATTCAGTTAACTTCCTTTAATTTGGAAATCTCCCTCTATGATTGAACTTCATCTTTAATCCTAATTGTTGATTGAAATCGATCTCAACCGTTGATGAATTCAAGAAAAGTCTATTTAAGAGACCCTCATCTCTTCATTTTGAAAGGCTAAATGAGAATTTGCATCGAATTGTTGCTGGAATTCATACTCACATTTGCTCATATTCACATACGGAAAGATCAAGTTTGACCAAAAGTTGACCAGATTTAACCACAGTAGACTTGAGTTGACTAGTTTCGAAAAGAATTTTGAAATAACTAAATGAAATTATTTAATTAAATGGAGTACTTACTTCTAATTAATTAAACAAAGTTATTTAATTAAATGAGAAGCCATTCCTAATTAATTAAATGAAGTTATTTAACTAAATAAGAAAAATGTCTCTAATTAATTAAAAAAATTTAATTAAATAAAAAAAGTAATTATGAGAGCATATCTCATTTTATTAAATTAAATATCTCAACAAAATCTCTCTTCAGTTCCAAAAGGGAAATTTTCAGTTCACTATTGATCAAAAATGAGTTAAATGAGTTAACTCTTTTTTCTACTCAAATTGAATCAGTTAACTCCTACTTTTACTCAAATGAAATCCGTTAACTCCCTTTAATTTGGAAATCTCCCTTGATGACTAAACTTCACCTTTAATCCTGATCGTTGATTGAAATCGATCTCAACAGTTGATGAATTCCATGAAAGTCTATTTAAGAGACCCTCATCTCTTCATTTTGAAAGGTTGAATGAGAATTTGCATCGAATTGTTGCTGGAATTCATACTCACATTTGCTCATATTCACATATGCAAAAATCAAGTTTGACCAAAAGTTGACCAAATTTAACCACGGTTGATTTGAGTTGACTAGGTTTGAAAAGAATTTTAAAATAATTAAACAAAATTATTTAATTAAATGGAGTACTTACTTCTAATTAATTAAACAAGGTTATTTAATTAAATGAGAAGCCATTCCTAATTAATTAAGTGAAGTTATTTAATTAAATAAGAAAAGTGCTCTAATTAATTAAAGATTATTTAATGAAATAGAAAAAGTAATTATTAGAGCATATCTCATTTTATTAAATTAAATATCTCAACAAAATCTCTCTTCAATTCGAAAAGGGAAATTTCCAGTTCACTATTGATCAAAAATGAGTTAAATCAATTAACTCTTTTTTCTACTGAAATTGAATCAGTTAACTCCTTATTTTACTCAAATTAAATTCGTTAACTCCTTTTAATTTTGAAATCTCCCTTTATGACTGAACTTCACCTTTAATCTTAACCGTTGATTGAAATCGATCTCAACCGTTGATGAATTCCAAGAATGTCTATGAAAGAGACCCTCATCTCTAAATTTTGAAAGGTTGAATGAGAATTTGCATCTAATTGTTGATGGAATTTATACTCACATTTTCTGATATTCACATACGCAAAGATGAAGTTTGTCCAAAAGTTGACCAGATTAAACCATAGTTGACATGAGTTGACTAAATTCGAAAAGAATTTTGAAATAAGTAAACGAAATTATTTAATAAAATGGAGTACTTACTTCTAATTAATTAATAATTGTTATTTAATTAAATGAGAAGCCATTCTTAATTAATTAAATGAAGTTATTTAATTAAATAAGAAAAGTGTCTCTAATTAATTAAAGATTATTTAATTAAATAGAAAATATAATTATGAGAGCGTATCTCATTTTATTAAATTAAATATCTCAACAAAATCTCTCCTCAGTTCAAAAAGGGAAATTTTGAGTTCACTATTGATAAAAAATGAGTTGATCAGTTAACTCCTTTTTCTACTCAAATTGAATTAGTTAACTCCTTATCTTACTCAAATTAAATCCATTAGCTCCCTTTAATTTAGAAATCTCCCTTTATTACTAAACTTCACCTTTAAATCTGACTGTTGATTGAAATTGATCTCAACCATTAATGAATTCCAGGAAAATCTATTTAAGAGACCCTCATCTCTTCATTTTGAAAGGTCGAATGAGAATTTGCATCATTGTTGATAGAATTCATACTCACATTTGCTCATATTCACATACGCAAAGATCAAGTTTGACCAAAAGTTGACCAAATTTAATCACGATTGACTTGAGTTGACTAGTTTCGAAAAGAATTTTGAAATAATTAAACCAAATTATTGAACTAAATAGAGTACTTACTTCTAATTAATTAAACAAAGTTATTTAATTAAATGAGAAGCCATTCCTAATTAATTAAATGAAGTTATTTAATTAAATAAGAAAAGTGCCTCTAATTAATTAAAGATTATTTAATTAAATAGAAAAAGTAATTATAAGAGCATATCTCATTTTATTAAATTAAATATCTCAACAAAATCTCTCTTCAGTTCAAAAATAGAAATTTCTAGTTCCCTGTTGATAAAAAATGAGTTAAATCAGTTAACTCATTTTTCTACTCAAATTGAATCAGTTAAGTCCTTATTTTACTCAAATTAAATCTGTTAACTTCCTTTCATTTGGAAATCTCCCTTTAGGACTGAACTTCACCTTTAATCTTGACCGTTGATTGAAATTGATCTCAACCGTTGATGAATTCCAAGAAAGTCTATTTAAGAGACCCTCATCTCTAAATTTCTAAAGGTTGAATGAGAATTTGCATCTAATTGTTGATGGAATTTATGCTCACATTTTCTCATATTCACATACGCAAAGATGAAGTTTGTCCAAAAGTTGACCAGATTTAACCACAGTTGACTTGAATTAACTAAATTCGAAAAGAATTTTGAATTAATTAAACAAAATTATTAAATTAAATGGAGTACTTACTTCTAATTAATTAATAAAAGTTATTTAATTAAATGAGAAGCCATTCTTACTTATTAAATGAAGTTATTTAATTAAATAAGAAAAGTGTCTCTAATTAATTAAAGATTATTTAATTAAATAACAAAACTAATTACGAGAGCATATCTCATTTTATTAAATTAAATATCTCAATAAAATCTCTCTTCAGTTCAAAAAGGAAAATTTCAAGTTCACTATTGATCAATAATGAGTTAAATGAGTTAACTCCTTTTTCTACTCAAATTGAATCTGTTAACTCCTTATTTTACTTAAATTAAATCTGTTAACTCCCTTTAATTTGGAAATCTCCCTTTATGACTGAACTTCACCTTTATTCTTGACCGTTGATTAAAATCGATCTCAACCGCTGATGAATTCCAAGAAAGTCTATTTAAGAGACCCTCATCTCTTCATTTTGAAAAGTAGAATGACAATTTGCATCGAATTGTTGCTGGAATTCTCACTCACATTTGCTCATATTCACATACGCAAAGATCAAGTTTGACCAACAGTTGACAAAATTTAACCACAGTTGACTTGAGTTGACTAGTTTTGAAAAGAATTTTGAAATAATTAAACGAATTTTTTAGTTAAATAGAGTACTTACTTCTAATTAATTAAACAAAGTTATTTAATTAAATGAGAGTCCATTCCTAATTAATTAAATGAAGTTATTTAATTAATTAAGAAAAGTGTCTCTAATTAATTAAAGATTATTTAATTAAATAGAAAAAGTAATTATGAGAGCATATCTCATTTTATTAAATTAAATATCTCAACAAAATCTCTCTTCAGTTTAAAAAGGCAAATTTTCAGTTCACTATTGATAAAAAATGAGTTAAATCGGTTAAGTCCTTTTTCTACTCAAATTGAATCAGTTAACTTCTTATTTTACTCAAATTAAATCTGTTAACTCTCTTTAATTTGGAAATCCCCCTTTATGACTGAACTTCACTTTTAATCGTTACCGTTGATTGAAATCAATCTCAACCATTGGTGAATTTCATGAAAGTCTATTTAAGAGACCCTCATCTCTTCATTTTGAAAGGTTGAATGAGAATTTGCATCAAATTGTTGCTAGAATTCATACTCACATTTGCTCATATTCACATACGCAAAGATCAAGTTTGACCAAAAGTTGACCATATTTAGCCACGGTTGACTTGAATTGACTAGTTTCAAAAAGAATTTTAAAATAATTAAACGAAATTATTTAATTAAATGGAGTACTTACTTCTAATTAATCAAACAATGTTATTTAATTAAATGAGAAGCCATTCTTAATTAATTAAATGAGTTTATTTAATTAAATGAGAAAAGTGTCTCTAATTAATTAAAGATTATTTAATTAAATAGAAAAAGTAATTATAAGAGCATATCTCATTTTATTAAATTAGATATCTCAACAAAATCTCTCTTCAGTTCAAAAAGAGAAATTTTTCAATTCACTATTGATCAAAAATGGGTTAAATCGGTTCACTCCTTTTTCTACTCAAATTGAATTAGTTAACTCCTTATTTTACTCAAATTAAATCTGTTGACTATCTTTAATTTTGAAATCTCCTCTTATGACTGAACTTCACCTTTAATCCTGACCGTTGATTGAAATCGATCTCAACCGTTGATGAATTCTAGGAAAGTCTATTTAAGAGACCCTTATCTCTTCATTTTGAAAGATTGAATGAGAATTTGCATCAAATTGTTGTTGGAATTCATACTCACATTTGCTCATATTCACATATGCAAAGATCAAGTTTGACCAAAAGTTGACTACATTTTACCACGGTTGACTTGAGTTGACTAGTTTCGAAAATAATTTTGAAATAACTAAAAGAAATTATTTAATTAAATGGAGTACTTACTTCTAATTAATTAAATAAAGTTATTTAATTAAATGAGAAGTCATTCCTAATTAATGAAATGAAGTTATTTAATTAAATAAGAAAAGTGTCTCTAATTAATTAAAGATTATTTAATTAAATAGAAAAATTAATTATTAGAGCATATCTCATTTTATTAAATTAAATATCTCAAGAAAATCTCTCTTCAGTTCAAAAAGGGAAATTTTCAGTTCACTATTGATAAAAAATGAGTTAAATGAGTTAACTCCTTTTTCTACTCAAAATGAATCAGTTAACTCTTTATTTTACTCAAATGAAATCTGTTAACTCCTTTTAATTTAGAAATCTCCCTTTATGACTGAACTTCACCTTTAATCCTAATTGTTGATTGAAATCGATCTCAACCGTTGATGAATTCCAAAAATGTCTATTTAAGAGAGCCTGATCTCTTCATTTTGAAAGGTTGAATGAGAATTTGCATCAAATTGTTGGTGGAATTCATACTCAAATTTGCTCATATTCACATAGGTAAAGTTCAGGTTTGACCAAAAGTTGACCAGATTTAACCACGGTTGAGTTGAGTTGACTAGTTTCGAATTTTTTTTTGAAATAATTAAATAAAATTATTTAAATAAATGACGTACTTACTACTAATTAATTAAACAAAGTTGTTTAATTAAATGTCATTCCTAATTAATTAAATGAAGTTATTTAATTAAATAAGAAAAGTGTCTTTAATTAATTAAAGATTATTTAATTAAATAGAAAAAGTAATTATGAGAGCATATTTCATTTTATTAAATTAAATATCTCAACAAAATCTCTTTTCAGTTCAAAAAGAGAATATTCCAGTTCAGTATTGATAAAAAATGAGTTAAATCAATTAACTCCTTTTTCTACTCAAATTGAATCAGTTAACTCCTTATTTTACTCAAATTAAATCTGTTAACTCCTTTTAATTTGGAAATCTCCCTTTATGACTGAACTTCACCTTTAATCCTAACCGTTAATTGAAATCGATCTCAATTGTTGATGAATTCCAGCAAAGTCTATTTAAGAGACCCTAATCTCTTCATTTTGAAATGTTGAATGAGAATTTGCATCGAATTGTTGCTGAAATTCATACTCACATTTGCTCATATTCACATACGCTAAGATCAAGTTTGACCAAAAGTTGACTAGATTTAACCACGGTTGACTTGAGTTGACTAGTTTCAAAAAGAATTTTGAAATAATTAAACGAAATTATTTAATTAAATAGAGTACTTACTTCTAATTAATTAAACAATGTTATTTAATTAAATGAGAAGTCATTCCTAATTAATTAAATGAAGTTATTTAATTAAATAAGAAAAGTGTCTCTAATTAATTAAAGATTATTTAGCTAAATATAAAAAGTAATTATGAGAGCATATCTCATTGTATTAAATTAAATATCTTAACAAAATCTCTCTTCTATTCAAAAAGGGAAATTTCCAGTTCACTATTGATCAAAAATGAGTTAAATCAGTTAACTCCTTTTTCTACTCAAATTGAATCAGTTAACTGCTTATTTTACTCAAATTAAATCGGTTAACTCCCTTTAATTTGGAAATCTCCCTTTATGACTGATGTTGTGCCTACCCTCATTCACATCTTTTCTAGACTTTTTGTTGCTATTATTATCAGACTTTAATGGACTAGTATTATGTTGATGGATTAGTGGTTGTTTTGACACTATCAGATATTATGATAAGGATTTAGTTGATATATGATGAGATCATTTAGACTCTACATTTCATGTATGTATGATGATCATTACATCGTTTTCAGTTATTACTGATGATTAGTTAGATGGTTTATTATCATATGTGTTTTATTATAGATACTTACCCCATACTTGCATGTGTATGGTGTGCGTGTTTTCTTATTGTATGGTATTTCTCATGTGGTTAAGGAAGGGAGTCATAGTCACCTGCTTAGTCGGGATCTATATGATGCACCACTTCCTGCCATTGTCTGTTTAGCTTAGCATTATATATTGTATGTACATGCATGAGTTTTTCTGCAGGTTGCAGGTACCGGATATCGACTTTCCTGAATTGCTAGGATGAGCATACCCTATTATACTATCTCAATGATAAGAGAAGGGAGATAAATTCTCAAGTCCAAATCCCAAACTTAAAAACCATTCGTCCTAGTGAGTTAGGACAAGTATCAAAGTTGAATACCCACTGAATTTGTTGGATGACATATTTTGTGATTTTTAACCCTTTAGATTTATTTTGTATGATTTTTTCTATGATGGGTTTTCATATTTTATTTTGGAGGTCTATGGTGAATTTTCCATTAATTAAATCTTAACAAACAGATTTAATTAATAACTTATTTATTTGAGAAAATTAATAAAATATCATGATCTTTTATATTTTGATTGTAACTAATTAAATGTGAATTATTGGGGAAAAGGAATTAAATAAAAGAAAATTAGAAATTAAAATTAATAATAATTGTAAAATAATAATAAAGTAAAAAATTAAAATAATAATAAAAAAAGTTATAAAAATTTAAATAAAATTTATAAAATTTAAATAGAAATTATTTAAAAAGTAAATGGGAGTTATAAGCTTGTATGGGAATTAACATGTGTCAACAACACGGGGGTTAGTGCATCAATTAAGCACATGGTGTCTACAACTCTATGACTGATCAAAAAAAATGTTGGAAAAGACTCATGCTTAGTTGGTGACACCTTTCAGCGGTTTCAAGAAGCATTCCAAAGGTTTCTTGAGAGCTCTTTATATTCAGGCATTCATAGAAGTTTAGGGAGAGGGTGGAGAGCAATTGGAGCATTGGAGGACTCAAGAACTCTAAAGAAGGGAGCTTTCTCTTCGAGTTTTTTTGAGAAAGAGGAAATTAGCATCAGAATTCGGGTAGATTCTTGTGATTTTTCTTATGCTATTTCTGCATCATGCATTCCTGTCTTCTTCGTGTCTTCCATATGTCTTCTGAAGATTTTCATATTTTTATTGTATGCATTTTCAATTTGAGAAATTGAATTTGAAAATTTTATATACATGGATTTAAAAAAAAGAGAAAACAAGGCTAGGGTTGAGATTCATAGCCAAACCCATTAGGTTAATTATTGAAAATTAAAACTAAATCGCAAAGTTTGTATGGAAATCGTGTAAGCGATTGTTAAAAAATATATATATAAAACGTTTGGTGGGCGGGTACTTCATACCCCACCAACCATAGGCCTGCGTGATCGCAGGCTACCTACGATCGCAGTATACCTGTGATCCGCAGTGTACCTACGGTGCGACACTTTAATCGTCGCGCGATTTCAAATCGCATTGTGATATATGTGTTGGTTTTAAATTATATTTGCAATGATTATTTCATATATGATTTGGATATGAATTTTGATTTCATTTTTTTATAAGTTGCAATGTTATTAATTATTAAATGTTATTATTTATATATATATATATATATATATAAATTTATGTATGTATATATATATATATATATGTATATAAGTATATATGTATATATTATTAATTATAAATTATTATTATAAAGTTCTCAATTAATGGATCACTTTTTTAATGAGTAAAATATTGCTATTAAGCTTGTCAATTATGAAGAGATATTAACAATTAATTTAATTAAACTTAGTTTTTAATTAAGGTTAATTATTAGAATATATAATCGAAGTTTTTGATTCATTGAGAATGTCAATCTTGAAACAATGTCATATAAATCAATTAGAACATTGAGTCTGATGCAGAAACTTTTATCTATCAAACGAATACATGGGTTAAATAAAAAGTGAAATTTCTCCACTTGATGTTAATTTGGGAATACGTAAACTGAGACTTTTAATTTGAAAACTTAGCAAAACCAAAACATATGTTTACATTGTGTATTCTTTATGCTATTGTTTTGGGTTTTGGGTTCACTAGTGTTGACCAGTTATAGGACATCTACCAGAGGCTTGGTGGTTTTGTGATTGTGATGTCATGATGATGTTTTAATCTCGATCTTTATAAACCCACCCATGGTTATGTGATGGAATGCTCTATGTATTGGATGTGATTACTGATTGTTATAGTTGAGATTCTTGTGTATGAGACACTTGACTTAACCATTATTTTGGTCATCGATCAGTTATCCTTGTTTATTTTCTAGTTGCCATGATGGGACTAAAATGTGAATTTATTCTTGATGATGTCATGTTGTGACATGTTTGACTTAACCATTTTTGGAGTCTTTGATTAGTATGATTGAGATATATTTTGGTTATTGAGAACCATTGGATACTTTTGATTATCAGTGATGCTTCAGTTGCCAATAGAGAGCTGTTGTGGTCATGATTTTCTATGGATGTTTTCTCATGGAGATTTGATTCTTTTATGCATATTTGATGATTTTATTATGGATTATTTTGTGATTTTAAGATTTATGATTCCATGAGCATTAGGGTAGGATATCTGCATGTAGTGACAGGAAGTGACTTGCAATGGGGGTTGGGGCCCTAAGAGGCTGCTAGGGTAACTCATTGTAAGTTGGATTAATAAGTGATAACATTCACACCTAATACTAAAGATAAGATTTTTGGTTCTTGCTTATGCCTTGAGTGCTTGTATAGGCTAGGATGGGAGTAGTGAGAACGCATGGTTTCGACATTGCATTCCATAGTATGCCTTGTCAGTATGAGAGGATACTAGTGGCTGCATGAGATCAGTATGGACCCATGGAGTTTAGCTAACTACTAGGGTAACTTCTACATGATAAATGCGATGACACTTTCTCGCTTGCATAGTAGGTTCCTACATGTCATTGTGTGCCTGTAGGAAGTAGATGTCAGTTTCATGATTGGAACCTTTGAGTTAGTATACTTTTAAGATTCCTGGACTATAGAGATTTGTGCTATGTGTTATGGATAGCCTGTTTGGGACTTGAGACTATCTCCTCAGCACAGTGAGAGTGGACCACTTAGGTACCATGCGGTTGGGTGGTAGTGTATTTTCTACTCTTATCATTTGAGATTCATTGAGACATCGTGGCTGATGCGTGCTTCGTGATGGTGGATATGTATCCTTTCATTGATGATTAGCATATGTTAGATGATGTTATCTTATGCTTATATTTGCATGTTAGATTACTTTCTACATATGATGTTGTATATGTTAAGAATGACATTCCTACTATGTTAATACCGATGATCTTTTCGGTGATTTGGGATGTTACGCATGGAGGGATGGCTAGGACCCATGATGGTCTAATGATGCTATTAATGGTTGGGAGGAACCATGCACTTAGTTTATTTTTTTTGATCTTTATGATGGATGTATATGTCTTCTATGATGATGTATCATGTGATTATCTCTACTTTGATGTATCATGGATTGGAATGGGATGATGTACCTTATTCTACATATGTATATTCTTTGAGCTTGTCATACCCTATGACATGGACAGAGGATGATTGAGCATTTGGAAATGTAATGTTTAAACATTGGACTTGTCATTATTATTTCATATGGATGTTGTACTAGATGGATTCATGTATGTAATTCAACGTTAAGGGATCTTAAAGAATGTAATCTATTATGTATGTTATGTTTACTTTTTAGATGGACATTTCTATTGCTTCCGTTATTGTGAATAAGTTATGTATGGTATTTACTTTCATGTAAAAAAAAAAATGTTACCAAACTCAGTGAAACTCTAGGTTAATTCTTTGGATCCCTTGGCGGGGCGTTACATTTGGTATCAGAGCCTGAGTTTCTACATTTGGAGCTCTAGGTATTTTGGAACAACTAGAACTGTGAACTATTAAGTGTATCTCTTCAACTTGAACTAGGATGGGATCTAGGACCGAGTCTTCTGTTAGAGGCCATGGTAGAGGCTGAGGAAGAGGTCGTGGTCATGGTAGAGTTGTCAGGGCCCATGAGTCTTCCTATGAGGGATCGACTCATGTAGAGAGCAGGGAAGAGCACTCTAATAGGTAGCAGGAGAGAGCCGTAGAGAGGACCAAGCTGAGTCTGAAGAGGTTGGTTTGAGATAGATGATGCAAACTATTTTAGAACATCTACCTCCTGTTCAAGAACAGCCTAAAGTGCATTAGACAGAACAAGAGCATACACCCAGATCTAAAAGTCCTCGAAAGGATCGTCAGAGGTCCATTGTGTCCACTCAGATGAAGGATCTTTCAAGATCCAAGGTCAAGCCTTTCAATGGGCAAGGTTCTGGTTATGTGGCCGAGCAGTGGCTTATTTCCCTTGACAGGATTTTTGCTATGCAGGAGTTTGATAGCAATGTTAAGGCAAGGTTTGCAATCACTAATTTAGAGAATTTTGGGGCCACTTGGTGGACGATTGAGGAGAAGAAGCTGGGAATCGATATGAGTAGTGTCGTGTGGGAACTATTCTTAGCGAGTTTTCGTGAATGATTCCTACCAGAGGAATGGAAACTACAAAGGGAAGATGAGTTTTATAATCTCAAGCAGTACACTATGTCAGTGACCAAGTATGAGCGTAAGTTTTATGAGCTTATGCCTTTTTCAGGGTTCAGTGAAAATTTAGCTCAGTTGACACAACACTTTATTAGGGGTTTGAATAACCATATAATTGGGGGTGTCAAGGTATTTGAGCCAAAAACTCTCAAAGATGTGGTACATTGAGCAATCCTTGTTGAGCAAAGTGTCAACCTTGGTCAAGGTGGTTTTATAGGAGCACCAGTAGCATCAGGATCTAAAGGCAACTTCAATTCAGGTGGTAACAAGTAGCCTTTCTTTTCTAAGGGAAAATAGTATCAGCAGAAGTCTCAGTAGACGTAGTAGCAGAAGGGATCAAATTCTCAGGCTCAAGGTGGTGGCAAAGGTTCTAACTTTAAGAACAACCGCAATGCTCAATGCAATAAACAGAATCAGTCCAATCAACCAGCTCAGAGTAGCCAGTCTTTTATAAGTAGGAACAATCGCCAGCAATCTAATGTACCACCTATGGGAAGAGCATCTGGCAGGAATAAAGAATGCTTTTCATGTGGTCAGATTGGACATTATGCAACTCAGTGTCCACAACGAGCACCTTAGTTTTCAGCACCTAGGTCTACAGCTTTAGAACCCACAGTTGGTGATGCAGGGAGAGCTTATAGAGTTTTTGCAGCAGTTGATCAGCGTCAGGCAGATCATCAGGGAACAATGGTTGAGACCACAAGTGCTATTCGAGGTATATCTCTTCCAGTATTGTTTGACTCAGGAGCTACATATTCATTTATTTCACCATGTATAGTTTCTAAGTATAAGCTAGATGCGGTGAAGCAAGATCATGGTTGGCAATTGGAACTAGCCTCAGGGATTAAGGTCTCCATGGATTCTGTAGTTTATAAGTGTGGGCTTAGCTTAGGGAGCTTTGATATGGCAGTGGATCTTCGAGTCATACCCCTTGGTTCCTATGATGGGTTCTAGGCATGGACTGGCTTGGATCTCATAGAGCCAGTATAGATTGTAGGAAGAAGATTATTTTGTGCTAAGATGACCAAGGGAATGATGTGAAGATAGTTGGGATACCGAGGCCTATATCTCTGCGGATGATTTTTGCTATGCAATTGAAGCGAAGTTTTTGTAAGGGATGTCAAATATTTTCTATTATGGTAAATAATCTTGATGAGGAAGATCCTGTGAGGAAGACTTTAGATCACCCAATTTTACAGGAGTACGCAGATGTCTTTCCAAGTGAGATTCCAGGCATGCCTCTAAAGAGGGACATTGATTTTAGCATTGATCTAATTCCTGGAGCGAAGCCTATCTCTAAAGCTCCTTATCGTAGAATTACTCAAGAACTGGGTGAGCTACGTCTTCAACTAAAGGAACTTCTGGCCAAAGGGAGCATTCGACCTAATGTATCACCATGGGAAGCTCCAGTACTCTTTATGAAGAAGAAAGACGGTTCTTTGCGCCTTTGTATTGACTATAGACAGTTGAACAAGGTGACTATTAAGATCAGGTATCCTTTGCCTAGGATTGATGACTTGTTTGATTAGATCAAGGGAGCTACAGTATTCTCCAAGATTGACCTTAAGTCAGGATACCACCAGCTTCGTATTAAGCAAGCAGATATTCATAAGACCTCTTTTTGAACATGCTATGGGCATTATGAGTTCACAGTGGTACGTTTTGGGTTGACTAATGCTCCATCAGTGTTCATGAGTTTGATGAATGGTGTTTTTCAATCATATCTTGACAGGTTTGTTCTCATGTTTCTTGATGACATATTGATATTTTTTAAGACTCGAAAGGAGCATGAGGAACACCTGTGGTTGGTATTGCAGTGTTTGAGAGGAAATCAACCTTATGCCAATGCCGCTAAGTGTGACTTCTTCAAATTGGAGACTTAGTATTTAGGGCATGTTATCTCAGGTGATGGTTTTTCAGTGGATTCTACAAAGATTCAGGCGATAATAGATTGGCCTACCCTAACTAATGTGTCAAAGATTCATAGTTTTATGGGTTTAGCTGGTTATTATCGCAGATTTGTCCAGAACTTCTCTAGGATAGCACATCCTATCACTTCTCTTTAGAAGAAAAGTAAGAAGTTTGTGTGGACAGAGAAATGTGAGGAAGCATTCCAGAGGCTCAAGGAGCTTTTGACTAGTGCACTGATTTTAGCTATACCTGATCTAGAAGGTGATTTCATGGTGTGTACAGATGCTTCTCTTGAAGGAATTGGAGTAGTGTTGATGCAGAATGGACGAGTGATTGCGTATGAATCACGCAAGCTCAAGGATCATGAGTTAAATTACCCTACACATGATCTTGAGTTAGTAGTAGTAGTTCATGCTTTGACAAGGTGGAGACATTTCTTGTTGGGGCATAGGTTTGAGCTACATAGCGATCATCATAGTCTTCAGTACATTTTTACTCAGCTTAATTTGAATGCTCGCCAGAGACAATGGATGGAATTTTTATGCGAGTATGATTTTGAGGTTAAGTACATTCAGGGTAAAGAGAATGTGGTGGTAGATGCTTTGAGTCATAGGAGACATGTGGTAACATCGATGACTCTTAGTGTGGATTTGAGGAGTCAGATTCTTCAGGCACTTCCTACGGATTCCTGGTTTCAGGAAGTGTGCAGAGAGATAGATTCAGGAAGATCTTTGGAAGGAAAGTTTGCAGGTTACGTTCGAGAATCAGATGGTCTTTTGAGACATTTGGGGAGTATTTATGTGCCATTACTGGATGAGCTTTGCACTTTGATTTTGGTAGAAGCCCATCGTACACCTTACTCAGCATAGCCAGGTGTCAAGAAGATGCATGCTGATTTGAGACGTTTGTTCTTTTGGTCCGGGATGAAGCGATATATTGCTAATTTTGTGGCTAGGTGTCTTGAGTGTCAAAGAGTCAAGGTAGAACACCAGCACCCGACAGGACTATTGCAGCCTAATCTCATTCCTTCTTGGAAATGGGATATCATCTACATGGATTTATAGTAGGATTACCTATGACAGTTCGACGTCATGATGCTGTCATAGTTACCATTGGTCGGTTGACTAAGGTGGCACATTTTTCACCGATCAGGTCTTCCTACACAACAGCTTCTGTAGAAAATGTCTTCATGCATGGCATTGTGAGATTACATGGTATTCCTAGAAAGATCATTTCTGACAGGGATCCTGTATTCACATCTGCATTTTGGACATCATTGTAGCATGAGCTTGGAGCGCAGCTAAACTTTAGTTCGGCATATCATTCAGAGACTGATGGTCAGACAGAGAGGGTGAACCAGGTTTTGGAGGATATGTTACAGATGTATGTGATGGATAGGCAGACACATTGGGAGGACTATCTTACCTAGTGGAGTTTGCTTACAACAATGGGTATCATAGTTCTATTGGCATGGCACCTTTTCAGGCCTTATATGGACATCCTTGTCATACACCATTGAGTTGGGACAACCTCGAGGATCGCATTCTATTGGGTCCTGAGATGCTTCGTGATATGGAGCAACAGGTAGTGTGTATCCGTGAGCATTTGACTATGGCACAAGATAGGCAGAAGAAGTATGCTGATGCTCATAGGATTGATAAGCAGTTTGTTGTGGGTGACAAGGTTTTCTTGAGAGTGCAACCGCAAAAGAGTCTGATTTGGTACAAAAAGGGTTCTAAGCTAGCACCTTGCTTTGTGGGACTATTCTTGATTTTGGAGAGGATTGGCTCGGTTGCTTACCGTCTTGCTCTACCGCCTAGCCTAGCTCGCATTCATGATATTTTCCATGTTTCAGTGCTTAGGCATTATATTCCTGATATTGTGCATGTTCTTGATTGGAATGCATTGCAGGTAGAGGACAGGCAGCTGGCTTTGGAGCCGATTCGTATTATGGAGCAGTGAGAGTTGACCCTCAGGGGTCAAACCATCAAGCAGGTAAGGGTCCAATGGGATCCTACTGATGATTCTTCAGCTACTTGGGAGGATGTAGCTAGAATGAGGGAGTTGTATCCCTATTTGTTTGTAGGCTTCCCGGAGTAAGCCTAATTCAAGGGGGGTGGATGTAGTGCCTACCCTCGTTCACATCTTTTCTAGACTTATTGTTGCTATTATTATCAAACTTTGATGGACTATTATTATGTTGATGGATTAGTGGTTGTTTTGACACTATCAAATATTATGATAGGGATTCAGTTGATATATGATGAGATCATTTAGACTCTACATTTCATGTATGTATGATGATCATTACATCATTTTTAGTTATTACTGATGATTAGTTAGATGGTTTATTATCTTATGTGTTTTATTATGGATACTTACCCCATACTTGCATGTGTATGGTGTGTGTGTTTTCTTATTGTATGGTGTCGGGTGGCAGTATATTTTCCACTCTTATCATTTGAGATTCATTGAGACATCATGGCTGATGCGTCCTTCGTGATGGTGGATATGTATCCTTTCATTGATGATTAACATATATTAGATGATGTTATCTTATGCTTATATTTGCATGTTAGATTACTTTCTACATGTGATGTTGTATAAATTAGGAGTGACATTCCTACTATGTTAATACCGATGATCTCTTCGGTGATTTGGGATGTTACACACAGAGGGATGGCTAGGGCCCACAATGGTCTAATGATTCTATTAACAGTTGGGAAGAACTGTGCAATTAGTTTAATTTGTTTGATCTTTATGATGGATGTATATGTCTTCTATGATGATGTATCATGTGATTATCTCTACTTTGATGTATCATGGATTGGAATGGGATGATGTCCCTTATTCTACATATGTATATTCTTTGAGCTCTTCATACCCTGTGACATGTATAGAGGATGATTGAGCATTTAGAAATGTAATGTTTAAACATTGGACTTATCATTATTATTTCATGTGGATGTTTTACTAGATGGATTTATGTATGTAATTCAACGTTAAGTGATCTTAAAGAATGTAATCTGTTATGTATGTTATGTTTACTTTTTAGATGGACATTGCTATTGCTTCCGTTATTATGAATAAGTTATGTATGGTATTTAGTTTCATGTAAAAAAAAAAAATGTTACCAAAATTAGTGAAACTCTAGGTTAATTCTTTGGATCCCTTGGTGGGGCGTTACATTGGAAATCTCCTTTTATGACTGAACTTCGCCTTTAATCCTGACAGTTGATTGAAATCGATCTCAACCATGGATCAATTCAAGAAAAGTCTATTTAAGAGACCCTCATCTTTTCATTTTAAAAGGTTGAATGAGAATTTGCATTGAATTATTGTTGGAATTCATACTCACATTTGCTCATATTCACATACACAAAGAACAAGTTTGACCAAAAGTTGACCAGATTTAACCACAGTTGACTTGAGTTGACTAGTTTCAAAAAGAATTTTGAAATAATTAAATAAAATTATTTAATTAAATGGAGTACATACTTCTAATTAATTAAACAAAGTTATTTAATTAAATGAGAAGCCATTCCTAATTAATTAAATGAAGTTATTTAATTAAATAAGGAAAGTGTCTCTAATTAATTAAAGATTGTTTAATTTAAAAGAAAAAGTAATTATGAGAGCATATCTCATTTCATTAAATGAAATATCTCAACAAAATCTCTCTTCAATTGAAAAGGGGAAATTTCCAGTTCACTATTGATCAAAAATGAGTTAAATCAATTAACTCCTTTTTCTCTCAAATTGAATCAATTAACTCCTTATTTTACTCAAAGTAAACCTGTTAACTCTCTTTAATTTGGAAATCTCCCTTTATGATTGAATTTCACCTTTAATCCTGAACGCTAATTGAAATCGATCTCAACCATTGATGAATTTCAAGAAAGTCTATTGAAGAGACCCTCATCTCTTCATTTTGAAAGGTTGAATGAGAATTTGCGTCGAATTGTTGCTGGAATTCATACTCACATTTGCTCCTATTCAAATACACAAAGATCAAGTTTGACCAAAAGTTGACCAGATTTAACCAAGGTTGACTTGAGTTGACTAGTTTCGAAAAGAATTTTGAAATAATTAAATGAAATTATTTAATTAAATGGAGTACTTACATCTAATTAATTAAAAAAAGTTATTTAATTAAATAAGGAAAGTGTCTCTAATTAATTAAAGATTGTTTAATTAAATAGAAAAGGTAATTATGAGAGCATATCTCATTTTACTAAATTAAATGTCTCAACAATATCTCTCTTCAGTTGAAAAAGGGAAATTTCCAGTTCACTATTGATCAAAAATGAGTTAAATCAGTTAACTCCTTTTTCTACTCAAATTGAATCAGTTAACTCCTTATTTTACTCAAAGTAAATCTGTTAACTCCCTTTAATTTGGAAATCTCCCTTTATGACTGAACTTCACCTTTAATCCTGACCGCTGATTGAAATCGATCTCAATCGTTGATGAATTCTAGGAAAGTCTATTGAAGAGACCCTCATCTCTTCATTTTGAAAGGTTGAATGAGAATTTGCATCGAATTGTTGCTAGAATTCATACTCACATTCGCTCATATTCAGATATGCAAAGATCAAGTTTGACCAAAAGTTGACCAGATTTAACCACGGTTGACTTAAGTTGACTAGTTTCGAAATGAATTTTGAAATAATTAAATGAAATTATTTAATTAAATGGAGTACATACTTCTAATTTATTAGACAAAGTTATTTAATTAAATCAGAAGCCATTCCTAACTAATTGAATGAAGTTATTTAATTAAACAAGAAAAGTGTCTCTAATTAATTAAAGATTGCTTAGTTAAATAGAAAAACTAATTATAAGACCATATCTCATTTTATTAAATTAAATATCTCAACAAAATCTCTCTTCAGTTCAAAAACGAAAATTTCCAGTTCACTATTGATAAAAAATAAGTTAAAACAATTAACTCCTTTTTCTACTCAAATTGAATCAGTTAACTCCTTATTTTACTCAAATTAAATCTATTAACACCCTTTCATTTGGAAATCTCCCTTTATGACTGAACTTCACCTTTAATCTTGACAGTTGATTGAAATCGATCTTAACTATTGATGAATTCCAGGAAAGTCTATTTAAGAGACCCTCATCTCTTCATTTTGAAAGGTTGAATGAGAATTTGCATCGAATTGTTGCTAGAATTCATACTCACATTTGCTCATATTCACATACGCAAAGATCAAGTTTGACCAAAAGTTGACCAAATGTAACCACAGTTGACTTGAGTTGACTAGTTTTGAAAAGAATTTTGAAATAATTAAATGAAATTATTTAATCAAATGGAGTACTTACTTCTAATTAATTAAAAAAAGTTATTTAATTAAATGAGAAGCCATTCCTAATTAATTAAATTAAGCTCTTTAATAAAATAAGAAAAGTGTCTCTAATTAATTAAAGATTGTTTAATTAAATAGAAAATGTAATTATGAGAGCATATCTCATTTTATTAAATAAAATATCTCAACAAAATCTCTCTTCAGTTCAAAAAAAGAAATTTCCAGTTCACTATGGATCAAAAATGAGTTAAATGAGTTAACTCCTTTTCCTACTCAAATTGAATCAGTTAACTCCTTATTTTACTCAAATTAAATATGTTAACTCCCTTTAATTTGGAAATCTCCCTTTATGACTGAACTTCACCTTTAATCCTGACAGTTGATTGAAATCGATCTCAACCGTTGATGAATTTTAGGAAAGATTATTTAAGAGACCCTCATCTCTTCATTTTGAAAGGTTGAATGAGAATTTGCATCGAATTGTTGCTAGAATTCATACTCATATTTGCTCATAATCACATACGCAAAGATCAAGTTTGACCAAAAGTTGACCAAATTTAACCACGGTTGACTTGAGTTGACTAGTTTTGAAATTTTTTTTGAAATAATTAAACGAAATTATTTAATTAAATGGAGTACTTAATTATAATTAATTAGACAAAGTTATTTAATTAAATCAGAAGCCATTCCTAATTAATTAAATGAAGCTATTTAATTAAATAAGAAAAGTGTCTCTAATTAATTAAAGATTGTTTAATTAAATAGAAGGAGTAATTATGTGAGCATATCTCATTTTATTAAATTAAATATCTCAACAAAATCTCTCTTCAGTTCAAAAAGAGAAATTTCCAGTTCACTATTGACCAAAAATGAGTTAGACCAGTTAACTCCTTTTTCTACTCAAATTGAATCATATAACTCCTTATTTTACTCAAATTAAATCTATTAACTCCCTTTAATTTGGATATCTCCCTTTATGACTGAACTTCACCTTTAATCGTGACCGTTGATTGAAATTGATCTCAACCATTGATGAATTCTAGGAGAGTCAATTTAAGAGACACTCATCTCTTCATTTTGAAAGGTTGAATGAGAATTTGCATCGAATTGTTGCTAGAATTCATACTCATATTTTCTCATATTCACATACGCAAACATCAAATTTGACCAAAAGTTGACCAGATTTAACCACGATTGACTTGAGTTGACTAATTTCGAAAAGAATTTTGAAATAATTAAACGAAATTATTTAACTAAATAGAGTACTTACTTCTAATTATTTAAACAAAGTTATTTGATTAAATGAGAAGCCATTCCTAATTAATTAAATGAAGTTATTTAATTAAATAAGAAAAGTATCTCTAATTAATTAAAGATTATTTAATTAAATAGAAAAAGTAATTATGAGAGCATATCTCATTTTATTAAATTAAATATCTCAACAAAATCTCTCTTCAGTTCAAAAAGGGAAATTTCCAGTTCACTATTGATAAAAAATGAGTTAAATCAGTTAACTCCTTTTTCTACTCAAATTGAATCAATTAACTCTTTATTTTACTCAAATTAAATCTGTTAACTCCCTTTAATTTGTAAATCTCTCCATTTAATTAAATAATTTTTTTAAATTATTTCAAAATTATTTTTGAAACTAGTCAACTCAAGTCAACCGTGGTTAAATCTGGTCAATTTTTTGTCTAACTTGATCTTCGCATATGTGCATATGAGCAAATGTGAGTATGAATTCCATCAACAATTCGTTGCAAATTCTCATTCAACCTTTCAAAATGAAGAGATGAGGGTCTCTTAAATAGACTTTCCTGCAATTTATCAATGGTTGAGATCAATTTCAATCAACGGTCAGGATTAAAGGTGAAGTTCAGTCATAAAGGGAGATTTCCAAATTAAAGAGAGTTAACCGATTTAGTTTGAGTAAAATAAGGAGTTAACTGATTCAATTTGAGTACAAAAAGGAGTTAACTAATTTAACTCATTTTTGATCAATAGTGAACTGAATATTTCTCTTTTTGAACTAAAGAGAGATTTTGTTGAGATATTTAATTTAATAAAATGAGATATGCTCTCATAATTACTTTTTCTATTTAATTAAATAATCTTTAATTAATTAGAGACAATTTTCTTATTTAATTAAATAACTTCATTTAATTAATTAGAAATGCCTTCTCATTTAATTAAATAACTTAGCTTAATTAATTAGAAGTAAGTACTTCATTTAATTAAATAATTTTGTTTAATTATTTCAAAAAAAAATTTGAAACTAGTCAACCGTGGTTAAATCTGGTCAACTTTTGGTCAAACTTGGTCTTTGTGTATGTGAATATGAGCAAATGTGAGTATGAATTCTGGCAACAATTTGATGCAAATTCTCATTCAACTTTTAAAAATGAAGAGATGAGGGACTCTTAAATAGACTTTCCTAGAATTCATCAACGGTTGAGATCGATTTAACTCATTTTTTATCAATAGTGAACTGGAAATTTCCCTTTTTGAACTGAAGAGAGATTTTGTCGAGATATTTAATTTAATAAAATGAGATGTGCTCTCATAATAACTTTTTTTATTTAATTAAATAATCTTTAATTAATTAGAAATACTTTTCCTATTGAATTAAATAACTTTATTTAATTAATTAGGACTGGTTTCCCATTTAATTAAATAACTTTGTTTAATTAATTAGAAGTAAGTACTCCATTTAATTATATAATTTCATTTAGTTATTTCAAAATTCTTTTTGAAACTGGCTAACTCAAGTCAACCGTGGTTAAATCTGGTCAACTTTTGGTCAAACTTGATTTTTGCGTATGTGAATATGAGCAAATGTGAGTATGAATTCCAGCAACAATTCGATGCAAATTCTCATTCAACCTTTCAAAATGAAGAGATGAGGGTCTCTTAAATAGACTTTCTTGGAATTCATCAACGGTTGAGATTGATTTCAATCAACGGTCAGGATTAAAGGTGAAGTTCAGTCATAAAGGGAGATTTCCAAATTAAATGGAGTTAACAGATTTAATTTGAGTAAAATAAGAAGTTAACTGATTCAATTTGAGTAGAAAAAGGAGTTAATTGATTTAACTCATTTTTTATCAATAGTGAACTGGAAATTTCCTTTTTTGAACTGAATAGAGATTTTGTTGAGATATTTAATTTAATAAAATGAGATATGCTCTTGTAATTACTTTATCTATTTAATTAAATAATCTATAATTAATTAGAGACACTTTTCTTATTTAATTAAATAACTTCATTTAATTAATTAGGAATGGCTTCTCATTTAATTAAATAAATTTGTTTAATTAATTAGAAGTAAGTACTCCATTTAATTAAATAATTTTGTTTAATTATTTCAAAATACTTTTCGAAACTAGTCAACTCAAGTCAACTGTGGTTAAATCTGGTCAACTTTTGGTCAAACCTGATCTTTGCGTATGTGAATATGAGCAAATGTGAGTACGAATTCCAGCAACAATTTGATGCAAATTCTCATTCAACCTTTCAAAATCAAGAGATGAGGGTCTCTTAAATAGACTTTCTCGGAATTCATCAACGGTTGAGATCGATTTCAATCAACGGTCAGGATTAAAGTTGAAGTTCAATCATAAAGGGAGATTTCCAAATTAAAGGGAGTCAACAGATTTAATTTGAGTAAAATAAGGAGTTAACTGATTCAATTTGAGTAGAAAAAGGAGTTAACTAATTTAACTCATTTTTTATCAATAGTGAACTGAAAATTTCACTTTTTGAACTGAAGAGAGATTTTGTTGAGATACTTAATTTAATAAAATCAGATATGCTCTCGTAATTACTTTTTCTATTTAATTAAATGATCTTTGATAAATTAGAGACACTTTTCTTGTTTAATTAAATAACTTCATTTAATTAATTAGGAATGGCTTCTCATTTAATTAAATAACATTGTTTAATTAATTAGAAGTAAGTACTCCATTTAATTAAATAATTTCTTTTAATTATTTCAAAATTCTTTTTGAAACTAGTCAACTCAAGTTAACTATGGGTAAATTTTGTCAACTTTTTGTCAAAATTGATCTTTACGTATGTGAATATGAGAAAATGTGAGTACGAATTCTAGCAACAATTCGATGCAAATTCTCATTCAACCTTTCAAAATGAAGAGATGAGGGTCTCTTAAATAGACTTTCCTGAAATTCATCAACGGTTGAGATTGATTTCAATCAACGGACAAGATTAAAGGTGAAGTTTAGTCATAAAGGAAGATTTCCAAATTAAAGGGAGTTACCAGATTTAATTTGATTAAAATAAAGAGTTAACTGATTCAATTTGAGTAGAAAAAGGAGTCAACTGATTTACCTCATTTTTTACCAATAGTGAACTGAAAATTTCCCGTTTTCAAATGAAGAGAGATTTTGTTTAGATATTTAATTTAATAAAATGAGATATGCTCTCATAATTACATTTTTTATTTAATTAAATAATTTTTAATTAATTAGAGACACTTTTCTTATTTAATTAAATAACTTCATTTAATTAATTAGGAATGGCTTCTCATTTAACTAAATAACTTTGTTTGATTAATTAGAAGTAAGTACTCCATTTAATTAAATAATTTCGTTTAATTATTTTAAAAAAAAATTTGAAACTAGTCAACTAAAGTCAACCATGGTTAAATCTAGTCAACTTTTGGTCAAACTTGATCTTTGCGTATGTGAATATGAGCAAATGTGAGTATGAATTTCAGCAACAATTCGATGCAAATTCTCATTCAACCTTTCAAAATGAAGAGATGAGGGTCTCTTCAATAGACTTTCCATAAATTCATCAAAAGTTGAGATCGATTTCAATCAACGGTTAGGATTAAAGGTGAAGTTCAGTCATAACAGGAGATTTCCAAATTAAAGGGAGTTAACAGATTTAAGTTGAGTAAAATACGGAGTTAACTGATTCAATTTGAGTAGAAAAAGGAGTTAACTGATTTAACTCATTTTTTATCAATAGTGAACTGGAAATTTCCCTTTTTGAACTGAAGAGAGATTTTGTTGAGATATTTAATTTTTTAAAATGAGATATGCTCTCATAATTACTTTTTCTATTTAATTAAATAATCTTTAATTAATTAGAGACACTTTTCTTATTTAATTAAATAACTTCATTTAATTAGTTAGGAATGGCTTCTCATTTAATTAAATAACTTTATTTAATTAGTTAGGAATGGCTTCTCATTTAATTAAATAACTTTATTTAATTATTTAGAAGTGAATAATTTTGTTTATTTATTTCAAAATTCTTTTCGAAACTAGTCATCTCAAGTCAACCGTTGTTAAATTTGGTCAACTTTTGGTCAAACTTGATCTTTGTGTATGTGAATATGAGCAAATGTGAATATGAGCAAATGTGAGTATGAATTCCAGCAACAATTCGATGCAAATTCTCATTCAACCTTTCAAAATGAAGAGATGAGGGTCTCTTAAATAGACTTTCTTGGAATTCATCAACGGTTGAGATTGATTTCAATCAACAGTCAGAATTAAAGGTGAGGTTTAGTCATAAAGGGAGATTTCCAAATTAAAGGGTGTTAATAGATTTAATTTGAGTAAAATAAGGAGTTAATTGATTCAATTAGAGTAGAAAAAAGAGTTAACTTATTTAACTCATTTTTGAGCAATAGTGAACTGGAAATAACTTAGCTTAATTAATTAGAAGTAAGTACTTCATTTAATTAAATAATTTCGTTTAATTATTTCAAAAAAAATTTTGAAACTAGTCAACCGTGGTTAAATCTAGTCAACTTTTGGTCAAACTTGGTCTTTGCGTATGTGAATATGAGGAAATGTGAGTATGAATTTTGACAATAATTTGATGCAAATTCTCATTCAACTTTTAAAAATGAAGAGATGAGGGTCTCTTAAATAGACTTTCCTGGAATTCATCAAGGGTTGAGATCGATTTAACTCATTTTTTATCAATAATGAACTGAAAATTTCCCTTTTTGAACTGAAGAGTGATTTTGTTGAGATATTTTATTTAATAAAATGAGATATGCTCTGATAATTACTTTTTCTATTTAATTAAATAATCTTTAATTAATTAGAGACACTTTTCTTATTGAATTAAATAACTTCATTTAATTAGTTAGGAATGGCTCCTCATTTAATTAAATAACTTTGTTTTAATTATTATAAGTAAGTACTCCATTTAATTAAATAATTTCATTTAATTATTTCAAAATTCTTTTTGAAACTAGTCAACTCAAGTCAACAGTGGTTAAATCTGGTCAACTTTTGGTCAAACTTGATCTTTGCGTATGTGAATATGAGTAAATGTGAGTATGAATTCCAGCAACAATTCAATGCAAATTATCATTCAACCTTTCAAAATGAAGAGATGAGGGTCTCTTAAACAGACTTTCCTAGAATTCATCAACGGTTGAGATCGATTTCAATCAACGGTCAGGATTAAAGGTGAAGCTCAGTCATAAAGGGAGATTTCCAAATTAAAGGGAGTTAACAGATTTAATTTTAGTAAAATAAGGAGTTAACTGATTCAATTTGAGTAGAAAAAAGTGTTAATTGATTTAACTCATTTTTTATCAATAGTGAACTGAAATTTTCCCTTTTTCAACTGAAGAGAGATTTTGTTGAGATATTTTATTTAATAAAATGAGATATGCTCTCATTATTACTTTTTCTATTTAATTAAATAATCTTTAATTAATTAGAGACACTTTTCTTATTTAATTAAATAACTTCATTTAATTAGTTAGGAATGGCTTCTCGTTTAATTAAATAACTTTGTTTAATTAATTAGAAGTAAGTACTCCATTTAATTAAATGATTTTGTTTAATTATTTCAAAATTCTTTTCAAAACTAGTCAACTCAAGTCAACCGTGGTTAAATCTGGTCAACTCAAGCCAACCATGGTTAAATTTCACTAAGTTTAGTAGCTCTTTTTTTTTTTTTTGAAAATAAATACCATATATATAACTCATGAACAATAACGGAAGCAATAACATTGTCCATCATAACATACATAACAGATTACATTCTTTAAGATCCCTTAACGTTGAATTACGTACATGAATCCATCTAGTACAACATCCACATGAAATAATAATGATAAGTCCAATGTTTATACATTACATTTCAAATACTCAATTATCCACTGTTCATGTCACAGTGTATGACAACCTCAGAAAATATACATACCTAGAATAAGGTACATAATCCTATTCAAATCCATGATACATCAAAGCAGAGATAATCACATGATACAAAAACATATACATCCATCATAAAGATCAAACATAATAAACTAAGTGCATAGTTCCTCCCAACCGTTAATAACATCATTAGACCATCGTGGATCCTAGCCATCCCTCCATGCGTAACATTCTAAATCACCAAAGAGATCATCAATATTACACAGTAGGAACTTCACACCTAATATATTCAACATCATATGTAGAAAGTAATCTAACATGCAAATAAAAGCATAAGATAACATCATCTAACATATGCTAATCATCAATGAAAAAGGATACATATCCACCATCATGAAGGACGCATCAGTCACGATGTCTCAATGAATCTCAAAATGATAAGAGGGGAAAATACACTACCACTAGACCGTGTGGTACCTAAGTGGTCCACTCCCACTATGCTAAAAAGATAATCTCAAGTCCCAAACAGGCTATCAAAATCACATAACACATATCTCTATAAGTTCAAGAATCGTAAAAGTATACTAACTCAAGGTTCCAAACACAAAATCTGACATCTAATCCCAGAGGCACACAATGACATGTAGGAACCTACTATGCAAGTGAGAAAGTGTCATCACAATTATCATGTACAAGTTATCCCGGCAGTTAGCTAAACTCCATGGGTCCATACTGATTTCATGTGGCCACTAGTATCCTCTCATACTATCCAGGCATACTGCAGAATGCAAGGTCGCAACCATGCATCTCACTACTCCCATCCTAGCCTTTACAAGCACTCAAGGCATGGGTGAGAACAAAACACTTATCTTTTTAGGTTCATTCAGTTAGTATTAGGTGTGAATGTTATCACTTATTAATCCAACTTACAATGAGTTACCCTAGCAGCCTCTTAGGGCCCCGCGCCCCATTGCAAGCCACTTCCCATCACTACATGTAGATATCCTACCCTAATGCTCATGGAATCATAAATCTCAAAATCACAAAAGATAATCCATAATAAAATCATCAAATATGCATAAAAAGCATCAAATATCTATGAGCTATGATCCATAGAAAATCATGAACACAACAACTCTCTATTGGCAACTGAAGTATCACTAATAATCAAATATCCAATGGTTCTCAATAACTAAAATATATATCTCAATCATATTGATTGAAGACTCCAAAAATGGTTGAGTCAAACATGTCACAACATGACATCATCAAAAATAAATCCACATTACAGTCCCATCATGGCGACTAGAAAATAACCAAGGATAACTGATCGATGATCAAAATAATGGTTAAGTCAAGTGTCTCATACATAAAAATCTCAACTATAACAATCAGTAATCACAACCAATACATAGAGCATTCCATCACATAACCATGGTTGGGTTTATAAAGATCGAGATTAAAACATCATCATGTCACCACAATCACATAACCCCCAAGCTTCTGGTAGACGTCCTATACTGGTCAACACTAGTCAACCCAAAACCCAAAACAATAGCTTAAAGAATACATAATGCAAACACATGTTTTGGTTATACCAACTTTACAAAATGTAGAGATCTTAGTTTTAGTTTCCAAGTTTGAATGGAGGAACACATATATTGTTTTTGGATAAAAGTTTTCCTTATTAGAACTAAAAAAAATCCATTTTCCAATTAATAATATTTGTTTGATACATTCCCCACCAAACTATCAATTCTTTATTTAATAATTTAAAACAATTAAATTATTAAATAGTTGAAAGTTATTAAGGAGTCACCTTTATGAAAACAAATCTTCAATATAAATCATTTATCAAATAATAATAACTTAAATTGATAAATAACATGTTTACATGTTACATATATACATACATACATATATATATATATATATATATATATATATATATATATATATATATATATATATATATATATATATATATATATATATATACATACATACATACACACACAGATATATATATATATATATATATATATATATATATATATATATATATATATATATATATATATATATATATATATACATACATACATATGTAAATATATAAATAGGTAATACATTTTCATAAAATCGATTTAACAATTTCGATTGACACCATATTATATAGCAATGAGAATCAATTTCTTATAAACATTTTAACATAAATATTTTTTTTGCATCACATTAACATTAATTTAGCCCCCCAAACACTTGCTGCAGTATGCGGTACCTGCGGTCGCAGGCACTCCGCCAACAATGGGTACGTAGTACCCCTGTCTACACAGACCTACAACGGCAGGTCTCTGCCTTCCGCAGGTGTGGGTACAATTCATGACCACGACATTTCATTAGATACATTGATTCATGCGATATGAATCACGATGCGATTTATTAACCATGCATGTTTTTTTTTTTCACAAAGATTATATCTACAATTTAAGAATAAAATATTTGCATTATAGAATGCATATAAAATTCTCCAATAAATTAATCTACCCATATTGAGAATGCAAATAAATATGAAACTTCTCAGAAGACATATGGAAGACACGAAGAAGAAAGGGAATGTGTGAAGTGAAAATAGCATAAATAAAATCACAAGAATCTACCCGGATTCTGATGCTAAATCGATCTTCCTCAGAAAATCTGCAAAGCAAGCTCCTCCCTTCTTCAGAATTCTTGAGTCCTCCAATGCTCCTATTTCTCTCCCAATGCTATGTCTAAGCTTCTATAAATGCCTGAATATAAAGAGCTTTCAGGAAACATCTAGAATGCTTCTAGAAATAGCTGGAAGCTGTCACCAACTAAGCATGGGTCTTTTCCAACCTTCAAGATGAGCCATAGGGTTGTAGACACCATGTGCTTAATTAATGCACTAACCCCCGTGTTGTTGACACATGAGAAATAGAGAAGTGCGTTAATTCCCATGCAAGCTTATAACTCCAATTCACTTTAATATAATTTCTATTTAAATATTTATAAATTTTATTATTTTTATTTATTTATTACTTTATTATTATTTTATTATTATTATTAATTTTAATTTCTAATTTTCTTTTATTTAATTTTTTTTTCACAATTAAATCCCATTCAATTAATTATAATCAAAATATCAAATAACATGATATTTTATATTAATTTTCTCAAATAATTAATTTATTAATTAAATCTATTTATTAAGACTTAATTAATAGAAAATTCACCATAGACTTCCAAGATAAAATATGAAAATTCAGCATAGAGCAAATCACTCAAAATTAGTCTAAAGGGTTAAAAATCACAAATTATGTCATTCGACACATTCGATGGGTAAAATATTCAGATACTTGTCCTACCTCACTAGGACAATTAGTTTAAGTGTTTGGGATTTGGACTTGAGAATTTATCTCCCTTCTCTTATCATAAAACTATACCACTAATCCATCAACATAAAACTAGTCCATCATAGTTTGATAATAGCAACAATGTCCAGAAAAGATGTGAACGAGGGTAGGCACTACATCCACCCCCCCTTGGGTTAGGGTTACTCCTAGAAGCCTACAATTAAGTAGGGATATAACTCCCTCAATCTAGCTGCATCCTCCCAAGTAGCTGAAGAATCATCAGTAGGGTCTCATTGGACCCTTACCTGCTCGATGGTTTGACCCCTGAGGGTCAACTTCTGCAGCTCTAGAATACAAACTGGCTCCAAAGCCAGCTACCCGTCCTCTACCTACAATGCATTCCAATCAAGAACATGTACAATATCAAGAATATACTGTCGAAGTACTGAAACATGGAAAACATCATGAATGCGAGCTAGGCTGGGCGGTAGAGCAAGGTGGTAAGCAACCGGGCCAATCCTTTCCAAAATCTTGAATGGTGCCACAAAGCGAGGTGCTAGCTTAGAACCCTTTCCATATTGGATCAGACTCTTTCGCGGTCGCACTCTCAAGAAAAACCTATCACCCATAGCAAACTGCTTATCAATCCTATGAGCATCGGCATACTTCCTCTGCCTAACTTGTGCTATAGTCAAGTGCTCACGGATATGCACTACCTGTTGCTCCATATCACGAAGCATCTCAGGACCCAATAGGATGCGATCCTCAAGACTGTCTCAACTCAATGGTGTATGACAAGGACGTCCATATAATGCCTCAAATGGTGCCATGCCAATAGAAATATGATACCCATTGTTGAAAGAAAACTCCACTAGGTAGAGATAATCCACCCAATGTGTCTACCTATCCATCACATACATCCATTACATATCCTCCAAAACCTGATTCACCCTCTCTGTCTGACCATCAGTCTCTAGATGATATGTCGAACTGAAGTTTAATTGTGCTCCAAGCTCATGCTGCAGCAATGTACAGAATGTAGATGTGAATACAAGATCCCTGTCAGAAATGATCTTTTTAGGAATACCATGTAACCTCACAATATCATGCATAAAGACATTAGCTATAGAAGCTACTATATACGAAGACCTAATCAGTGAAAAATGTGCCACCTTAGTCAACCGATCAATGGTGACCATGATAGCATCATGACATCGGACTGTCATAGGTAATCCCACAAAGAAATCCATGGAGATGATATCACACTTCCAAGAAGGAATAAGATTAGGCTGCAAAAGTCCAGCCAAGTGCTGATGTTCTGCCTTAACTCTCTGACACTCAAGGCACCTAGCCACAAAATCAGCAATATCTCACTTCATCCCAGACCAAAAGAACAAATGTTTCAAATCATCATGCATCTTCTTGACACCTGGATGTGCTGAGTAAGGTGTATGATGGGCTTTTGCTAGTATCAAGGTGCAAAGCTCATCCAAAAATGGCACATAAATCCTCCCCAAATGTCTCAAAAGACCATCTAACTCTCGAACGTAACCTGCAAACTTACCTTCCAGAGATCTTCCTAAATTAATCTCTCTGCACACTTCCTGATACCAGGAATCCATAGGAAGTGCCTGAAGAATCTGACTCCTCAAACCCACACTAAGAGTCATTGATGATAACACATGTCTCCTGTGACTCAAAGCATCTGCCACCACATTCTCCTTACCCTGAATGTACTTAACCTCAAAATCATCCTTGCATAGAAACTCCATCCATCGCCTCTGGCGAGCATTCAAATTAGACTGAGTAAAAATGTACTGAAGACTACGATGATCGCTATGTAGCTCAAATCTGTGCCCCAACAAGAAATGTCTCCACCTTGTCAAAGCATGAACTACTGCTGCTAACTCAAGATCATGCGTAGGATAATTTAACTCATGATCCTTGAGCTTGCGTGATTCATATGCAATCACCTATCCATTCTACATCAACACTGCCCCAATCCCTTCAAGAGAAGCACCTGTACATACCATGAAATCACCTTCTGAATTAGGTACAACTAGAATTGGTACACTGGTCAAAATTTCTTTGAGCTTCTGAAAAGCTTCCTCGCATTTTTCTGTTCATACGAACTTCTTTCCTTTCCTTTGAAGAGAAGTGATAGGATGTGCTATCTTAGAGAAGTTCTAGATAAATCTGCGATAATAAATGGCTAAACCCATGAAGCTATGAATTTCTGACACATTAGTCGGTGTAGGCCAATCTATTATTGCCTAAATCTTTGCAGGATCCACTGAAATACTATCGCTGAAAATAACATTCCCTAAATACTGAATCTCTATTTTGAAGAATTCACACTTAGCTGCATTAGCATAAAGCTGATTGTCTCTCAAACACAACAATACCAACCGCAGGTGTTCCTCATGCTCCTTCTGAATTCTAGAATATACCAATATGTCATCAAGAAACACGAGTACAAACCTATCCAGATAAGATCAGAACACACCATTCATCAAACTCATGAAAAATGATGGAGCATTAGTCAATCCAAAAGTTACCACTATGAACTGATAATGCCCATAACAAGTTCGAAAAGTAGTCTTGTGAATATCTGCTTCCTTAATGCGAAGTTGGTGATATCCTAACTTAAGGTCAATCTTGGAGAATACTGTAGCTCCCTTGATCTGACGAAATAAGTCATCAATCCTAGGTAAAGGAGAGCTATTCTTAATAGTCACCTTATTCAACTATCTATAGTCAATACAAAGGCGCAAAGAACTGTCTTTCTTCTTCACAAAGAGCACTGGAGCTCCCCATGGTGATACACTAGGTTGAATGCTCCCTTTGGCCAGAAGTTCCTCTAGCTAAAGACGTAGCTCACCCAATTCTTGAGTAGTCATGTGATAAGGAGCTTTAGAGATAGGCTCCACTCCAGGAATTAGATCAATACTAAAGTCAATGTCCCTCTTTGGAGGCATGCCTGGAATCTCACTTGGAAAGACATCTGCGTACTCTTGCAAAATTGGGTGATCCAAAGTCTCCCTCGTGGGATCTTCTTCATCAAGATCATTTACCATAACAAAAAATATCTGACATCCCCTATAGAAACTTCGGTTCAATTACATAGCAGAAATCATCCATAGAGATATAGGCCTCGGTATCCCAACTTTTTGCACATAATTCCCTTGGTCATCTTGGCACATAATAATCTTCTTCCTGCAATCTATATTGGCTCAATGAGATCCAAGCTAGTCCATGCCTAGAACCACATCATAGGAACCAAGGGGTATGACTCAAAGATCCACTGCCATATCAAAGCTTCCTAAGCTAAGCCTGCACTTATGAACTACAGAGTCTGTGGAAAACTTAATGCCTGAGGCTAGTTCAACTTGCCAACTATGATCTTGTTTCATCGCATCCGGCTTACACTTAGAAACTATAGATGGTGAAATAAATGAATCTATAGCTCCTGAATCAAACAATACTAAAAGAGATATACCTCTAATAGCACCTGTGGTCTCATCCACTATTCCTTGATGATCTGCCTGATGCTGATCAACTACTAAAAAAACTCTATGAGCTCTACCTGCATCACCAACTATAGGCTCTAAAACTGTAGGTCTAGGTCCTAAGAACTGAGGTGCTCGCTGAGGACACTAAGCTGCATAATGTCCAATCTGACCACATGAAAAACATTCCATATTTTTGTCGGAACCTCTTCCCATAGGTGGTACATTAGATTGTTGATGACTATTCCTGCTCACAAAAGACTGGCTACTCTGAGCTGGATGATTGGTCTAATTCTATTTATTGTGTTGAGCATTGTGGTTGATCTTGGTGTTAGAACCTTTGCCACCGCCTTGAGCTTGAGAATTTTAGCCCTTCTGTTGCTGTGTCTGCTGAGACTGCTACTGATACTGTTTCCCCTTAGAGAAAGAAAACTTCTTGTTACCACCTGAATTATAGTTGCTTTTAGATCCTGATACCACTGGCGCTCCTACAAAACCACCTTGAGCAAGGTTGACACTTTGGTCAACAAGGATAGCTTGATTCACCGCATCCTTGAGGGTTTTTGGCTCAAATACTTTAACTCCCCCAATAATACGGTTATTCAATCCCCTAATAAAATGTTGTGTCAACTGAGCTGAATTTTCACTGAACCCTGAAAAAGACATAAGCTAATAAAACTTACGCTCATACTTTGTCACTGACAAAATGTATTGTCTGAGATTATGAAATTCATCAGCCCTTTTCTGTTTCCATTCCTCTGGTAGGAATCGTTCACGAAAACTCTCTAGGAATAACTCCCATGTAACACTTATCATATCGATTCCCAACTTCTTCTCCTCTATTGTCCACCAAGTGGCCCCAAAATTCTCTAAATTAGTGATCACAAATCTTGCCTTAACATTGGTATCGAACTCCTGCATGGCAAAAATCCTGTCGAGAGAAATAAGCCACTGCACGGCCACATAACTAGAACCTTGCCCATTGAAAGGCTTAACCTTGGATCTTGAAAGATCCTTCATCTGAGTGGACATGATGGACCTCTAACGATCCTTCCGAGGACTTCTAGATCTGGGTCTATGCTCTTGTTCTGTCTAATGCACTTTAGGCTGTTCTTGAACAGGAGGTAGACATTCTAGAATAGTCTGCATCATCTATCTCAAACTGACCTCTTCAGACTCAGCTTGATCCTCTCTACGACTCTCTTCCTGTTGCCTACTAGAGTGCTCTTCTCTGCTCTCTACATGAGCTGATCCCTCATGGGTAGACTCATGGACACTGATAGTTCTGCCATGACCACAACCTCTAATAGAAGACCTAGTCCCAGATACCATCCTACAACAGTACAAGGCACTAAGTTCAGCTCTATGTCTAGGTTTAAGTAAAATTTCTAGTTTTGAAACTAAGTGTTGAAGTATGAAAAATATTCAAGTAACAATTCACCTAGATCAATTTTGGAAAGTTACACTTAATAGTTCAAATTTCTAGTTATTCCAAAGTATCCAGAGCTCCCAATGTAGAAACTCAGGCTCTGATACCAAACGTAATGCCCTGCCAAGGGATCCAAAGAATTAACCTAGAATTTCACTAAGTTTAGTAGCATTTTTTTTTTTTGAAAGCAAATACCACATATAACTAATGCACAATAACGGAAGCAATAGTAATGTCCATCTAAAAATAAACATAACATAAATAACAAATTACATTCTTTAAGATCCCTTAACGTTGAATTACATACATGAATCCATTTAGTAGAACATCCACATGAAATAATAATGATAAGTCCAATGTTTATACATTACATTTCAAATACTCAATCATCCACTGTACATGTCACAGGGTATGACAAGCTCAAAAGAATATACATACATAGAATAAGGTACATCATCCTATTCTAATCCACGATACATCAAAGTAAAGATAATCACATTATACACATGATACATTATCATAGAAGTCATATACATCCATCATAAAGATCAAACATAATAAAATAAGTGCATGATTCCTCCCAATCGTTAATAGCATCATTAGACCATTGTGGATCCTAGCCATCCCTTCGTGCGTAACATTCCAAATCACTGAAGAGATCATCGGTATTACATAGTAGGAATGCCACTCCTAATAAATAAAACATCATATGTAGAAGTAATCTAACATGCAAATAAAAGCATAAGATAACATCATCTAACATATGCTAATCATCAATGAAAAAGGATACATATCCACCATCATGAAGGATGCATCAGTCACGATATCTCAATGAATCTCAAAATGATAAGAGTGGAAAATACACTACCACCCGACCGCATGGTACCTAAGTGGTCCACTCCCATCGTGCTAAGGAGATAACCTCAAGTCTCAAATAGGCTATCAAATTCACATAGCACATATCTTTATAAGTCCAAGAATCCAAAAAGTATACTATCTCAAAGGTTCCAATACAAAATCTGACATCTAATCCCAGAGGCACACAATGACATGTAGGAACCTACTATGCAAGCAGAAAAGTGTCATCACAATTATCACGTACAAGTTATTCTGGCAGTTAGCTAAACTTCACGGGTCCATACTGATTTCATATGGCCACTAGTATCCTCTCATACTAACGAGGCATACTATGGAATGCAAGGTCGCAACCATGCATCTCACTACTCCCATCCTAGCCTGTACAAGCACTCAAGGCATGGGCGAGAACAAAACACTTACCTTTTTAGATTCATTCAGTTAGTATTAGGTGTGAATGTTATCACTTATTAATCCAACTTACAATGAGTTACCCTGGTAGCCTCTTAGGGCCCCGACCCTCATTGCAAGCCACTTCCCGTCACTACATAGAGATATCCTACCCTAATGCTCATGGAATCATAAATCTCCAAATCACAAAAGATAATTGATAATAAAATCATCAAATATGCATAAAAATCATCAAATCTCCATGAGCTATCATCCATAGAGAATCATGAACACAACAGCTCTCTATTGGCAACTGAAGTATCACTGATAATCAAATATCCAATGGTTCTCAATAACCAAAATATATATCTCAATCATACTGATCGAAGACTCCAAAAATTGTTGAGTCAAACATGTCACAACATGACATCATCAAAAATAAACCCACATTATAGTCCCATCATGGCGACTAGAAAATAACCAAGGATAACTGATCGATGATCAAAATAATGGTTAAGTCAACTGTCTCATACATAAAAATCTCAACTATAACAATCAGTAATCACAACCAATACATAGAGCATTCAATCACATAACCATAGTTGGGTTTATAAAGATCGAGATTAAAACATCATCATGTCACCACAATCACATAACCTCCAAGCCTCTGGTAGATGTCCTATACTGGTCAACACTAGTCAACCCAAAACCCAAAACAATAGCTTAAATAATACACAATGCAAACACATGTTTTGGTTATACCAACTTTACAAAATGTAGAGATCTCAGTTTTAGTTTCCAAGTTTGAATGGAGGAACACATATATTGTTTTTGGATAAAAGTTTTCCTTATTAAAACTAAAAAAAATCTATTTTCCAATTAATAATATTTGTTTGATACATTCCCCACCAAACTATCAATTCTTTATTTAATAATTTAAAACAATTAAATTATTAAATAGTTGAAAGTTATTAAAGAGTCACCTTTATGAAAATAAACCTTCAATATAAATCATTTATCAAATAATAATAACTTAAATTTATAAATAACATGTTTACATATATATATATATATATATATGTAAATATATAAATAGTTAGTACGCTTTCATAAAATCGATTTAACAATTTCGATTGACACCATATTATATAGAAATAAGAATCGATTGTTTATAAACGTTTTAACATAAACATTTTTTTTGCATCACATTAACATTAATTTACTCTCTACCTTCTGCAGGCGTGAGTACAATTTGTGCCCATGGCATTTCATTATATACATTGATTCATGCGATATTAATCGCGATGCGATTTATTAAATTTCTCCACTGCAATTTATCAATCGCGCATTCGATGTATTATATATAAATATATATAGGTATATATATATCAGTATATATATATATATATATATATATATATATATATATATATATATATATATATATATATATGTATGTATATATATATATGTATGTATATATATATTTATGTATGTATATATATATATGTATGTATATATATATATATATATATATATGTATGTATATATATATATATATATATTCAAATTTTATAATAGATTATTAATAAATGTATACATATGCATATATATAAATATATATATATATGTATATGTATGCTGATCTGAATATATAACCATGTATTTTTTTTTTTTTCACAAAGATTATATCTACAATTTAAGAATAAAATATTTACATTATAGAATGCATATAAAATTCTCCAATAAATTAATCTTCCCATATTGAGAATGCATATAAATATGAAACTTCTCAAAAGACATATGAAAGACACGAAGAAGACAAGGAATGTGTGATGCAAAAATAGCATAATTAGAATCACAAGAATCTACCCAGATTCTGATGCTAAATTGGTCTTCCTCAGAATATCCGCAGAGCAAGCTCCTCCCTTCTTCAGAATTCTTGAGTCCTCCAATGCTCCAATTGCTCTCCCAACGCTATGTCTAAGCTTCTATGAATGCCTGAATATAAAGAGCTTTCAGGAAACATCTAGAACGCTTCTAGAAACAGCTGGAAGGTGTCACCAACTAAGCATGGGTCTTTTCCAACCTTCAAGATGAGCCATAGGGTTGTAGACACCATGTGCTTAATTGATGCACTAACCCTCGTGTTTTTGACACATGAGAAATAGAGAAGTGTGTTAATTCATATGCAATTTTATAACAATACCACTAATCAATCAACATAAAACTAGTCCATCATAGTCTGATAATAACAACAATGTCGAGAAAAGATGTGAACGAGGGTAGCCACTACAGAATATGAGCAAATGTGAGTATGAATTCTAGAAACAATTCAATGCAAATTATCATTCAACCTTTCAAAATGAAGAGATGAGGGTCTCTTAAATAGACTTTCCTGAAATTCATCAACGGTTGAGATCGATTTCAATCAACGGTTAGGATTAAAGGTGAAGTTTAGTCATAAAGGGAGATTTCCAAATTAAAGGGAGTTAAAAGATTTAATTTGACTAAAATAAGGAGTTAACAGATTCAATTTGAGTAGAAAAAGGACTTAACTGATTTAACTCATTTTTGATCAATAGTGAACTGGAAATTTCCCTTTTTGAACTGAAGAGAGATTTTGTTGAGATATTTAATTTGATAAAATGAGATATGCTCTCATAATTACTTTTTTCTATTTAATTAAATAATTTTTAATCAATTAGAGACACTTTTCTTATTTAATTAGGAATGGCTTCTCATTTAATTAAATAACTTTGTTTAATTAATTAGAACTAAATACTCAATTTAATTAAATAATTTTATTTAATTATTTTAAAATTCTTTTCGAAACTAGTCAACTCAAGTCAACCGTAGTTAAATCTGATCAACTTTTGGTCAAACTTGATCTTTGCGTATGTGAATATGAGCAAATGTGAGTATGAATTTCAGCAACAATTCAATGCAAATTCTCATTCAACCTTTCAAAATGAAGATATTAGGGTCTCTTAAATAGACTTTCCTAGAATTTATCATTGGTTGAGATCGATTTCAATCAACGGCTAGGATTAAAGGTGAAGTTTAGTCATAAAGGGAGATTTCCAAATTAAATAGAGTTAATAGATTTAATTTGAGTAAAATAAGGAGTTAACTGATTCAATTTGAGTAGAAAAAGGAGTTAACTCATTTAAGTCATTTTTTATCAATAGTGAACTGGAAATTTCCCTTTTTGAACTGAAGAGAGATTTTGTTGAGATATTTAATTTAATAAAATGAGATATGCTCTCATAATTACTTTTTCTATTTCATTAAATAATCTTTAATTAATTAGAGATACTTATCTTATTTAATTAAATAACTTGATTTAATTAATTAGAAATGGCTTCTCATTTAATTAAATAACTTTATTCAATTAATTAGAAATGGCTTCTCATTTAATTAAATAACTTTATTCAATTAATTAGAAGTAAGTACTTCATTTAATTAAATAATTTCGTTTAATTATTTCAAAACTAGTCAACTCAAGTCAACCGTGGTTAAATCTGGTCGACTTTTGGTCAAACTTGGTCTTTGCGTATGTGAATATGAGCAAATGTGAGCATGAATTCTAGCAACAATTCGATGCAAATTCTCATTCAACCTTTCAAAATGAAGAGATGAGGGTCTCTTAAATAGACTTTTTTGGAATTCATCAACGGTTGAGATCAATTTAAATCAACGGTCAGGATTAAAAGTGAAGTTTAGTCATAAAGGGAGATTTCCAAATTAAAGGGTGTTAACAGATTTAATTTGAGTAAAATAAAGAGTTAACTGATTTAATTTGAGTAGAAAAAGGAGTTTACTGACTTAACTCATTTTTGATCAATAGTGAACTGGAAATTTCCGTTTATGAACTGAAGAGAGATTTTGTTGATATATTTAATTTAATAAAATGAGCTATGCTTTCATAATTACTTTTTCTATTTAATTAAATAATCTTTAATTAATTAGAAACACTTTTTTTATTTAATTAAATAACTTCATTTAATTAATTAGTAATGGCTTCTCATTTAATTAAACAAATTTGTTTAATTAATTAGAAATAAGTACTCCATTTAATTAAATAATTTCATTTAATTATTTCAAAATTCTTTTCGAAAATTGTCAACTCAAGTCAACTTGTGTTAAATCTGTTCAGCTTTTTGTCAAACTTGATCTTTGCGTATGTGAACATGAGTAAATGTGAGTATGAATTCCAACAACAATTCATCGCAAATTCTCACTCAACCTTTCAAAACGAAGAGATGAGGGTCTCTTAAATAGACTTTCCTAAAATTCATCAATGGTTGAGATCAATTTCAATCAACGGTCAGGATTAAAGGTGAAGTTCAGTCATAAAGGGAGATTTCCAAATTAAAGGGAGTTAATAGATTTAATTTGAGTAAAATAAGGAGTTAACTGATTCAATTTGAGTAGAAAAGGGAGTTAACTGATTTAACTCATTTTTTATCAATAGTGAACTAGAAATTTCCCTTTTTGAATAGAAAGGAGATTTTGTTGAGATATTTAATTTAATAAAATGAGATATGCTCTCATAATTACTTTTTCTATTTAATTAAATAATGTTTAATTAATTAGAGAGACTTTTCTTATTTAATTAGATAACTTCATTTAGTTAATTAGGAATGGATTCTCATTTAATTAAATAACTTTGTTTAATTAATTAGAAGTAAGTACTCCATTTAATTAAATAATTTCGTTTAATTATTTCAAAATTCTTTTTGAAACTAGTCAACTCAAGGCAACTGTGGTTAAATCTGGTCAACTTTTAGTCAAACTTGATCTTTGCGTATGTGAACATGAGCAAATGTGAGTATGAATTCCAGCAACAATTCGACGCAAATTCTCATTCAACCTTTCAAGATGAAGAGATGAGGGTCTCTTAAATAGACTTTCCTGAAATTCATCAATGGTTGAGATCGATTTCAATCAACGGTCAGGATTAAAGGTGAAGTTCAGTCATAAAGGGAGATTTCCAAATTAAAGGGAGTTAACAGATTTAATTTGAGTAAAATAAGGAGTTAACTGATTCAATTTGAGTAGAAAAAGGAGTTAACTAATTTAACTCATTTTTTATCAATAGTGAACTAGAAATTTCCCTTTTTGAATAGAAAAGAGATTTTGTTGAGATATTTAATTTAATAAAATGAGATATGCTCTCATAATTACTTTTTCTATTTAATTAAATAATCTTTAATTAATTAGAGAGACTTTTCTTATTTAATTAGATAACTTCATTTAGTTAATTAGGAATGGATTCTCATTTAATTAAATAACTTTGTTTAATTAATTAGAAGTAAGTACTCCATTTAATTAAATAATTTCATTTAATTATTTCAAAATTCTTTTTGAAACTAGTCAACTCAAGGCAACCGTGGTTAAATCTAGTCAACTTTTAGTCAAACTTGATCTTTGCGTATGTGAACATGAGCAAATGTGAGTATGAATTCCAGCAACAATTCGACGCAAATTCTCATTCAACCTTTCAAGATGAAGAGATGAGGGTCTCTTAAATAGACTTTCCTGAAATTCATCAATGGTTGAGATCGATTTCAATCAACGGCCAGGATTAAAGGTGAAGTTCAGTCATAAAGGGAGATTTCCAAATTAAAGGGAGTTAACAGATTTAATTTGAGTAAAATAAGGAGTTAACTAATTCAATTTGAGTAGAAAAAGGAGTTAACTAATTTAACTCATTTTTTATCAATAGTGAACTAGAAATTTCCCTTTTTGAATAGAAAAGAGATTTTGTTGAGATATTTAATTTAATAAAATGAGATATGCTCTCATAATTACTTTTTCTATTTAATTAAATAATCTTTAATTAATTAGAGAAACTTTTCTTATTTAATTAAATAACTTCATTTAATTAATTAGGAATGTCTTCTCATTTAATTAAATAACTTTGTTTAATTAATTAAAAGTAAGTACTCCATTTAATTAAATAATTTCATTTAATTATTTCAATTTTTTTTTCGAAACTAGTCAACTCAGGTCAACCGTGGTTAAATCTGGTCAGCTTTTGGTCAAACTTGATCTTTGAGTATGTGAATATGAGTAAATGTGAATATGAATTCCAGCAACAATTCGATGCAAATTCTCATTCAACTTTTCAAAACGAAGAGATGAGGGTCTCTTAAATAGGAGAAGTTCAGTCAATATGTCATCAAAAAACACAAGTACAAACCTATCCAAATATGATCAAAAAACACCATTCATCAAACTCATGAAAACCAATGGAGCATTAGTCAATCGAAAAGGTACCACTGTGAACTCATAATGCCCATAAGGAGTTCAAAAAGCAGTCTTGTGAATATCTGCTTCCTTAATGTAAAGCTGGTTGTATCCTAACTTAAGATCAATCTTGGAGAATACCATAGCTCCCTTGATCTGATCGAATAAGTCATCAATGCTAGGTAAAGGATACCTATTCTTAATAGTCACCTTATTCAACTATATTTAGTCAATACAAAGGTGCAAAGAACTATCTTTGTTCTTTAGAAAGAGCACTGGAGCTCCCCATGGTGATATACTAGGTTGAATGCTCCCTTTGGCCAGAAGTTCCTCTAGCTGAAGACGTAGCTCACCCAATTCCTGTGTAGTCATGCGATAAGGAGCTTTGGAGATAGGCTCCGCTCTAGGAATCAAATCAATACTAAAATCAATGTCCCTCTTAGGAAGCATGCCTGGAATGTCACTTGGAAAAACATCCGCGTACTCGTGCAAAATTGGGTGATCCAAAGTCTTCCTCACAGGATCTTCCTCATCAAGATCATTTACCATAACAACAAATATCGGACATCCCTTACAGAAATTTTGCTTCATTTGCATAGCATAAATCATCCCCAGAGATATAGGCCTCGGTATCCCAACTATCTTCACATCATTCCCTTGGTCATCTTGGCACATAATAATCTTCTTCCTACAATTTATACTAGCTCTATGAGATCCAAGCCAGTCCATGCCTAGAACCACATCATAGGAACCAAGAGGTATGACTCGAAGATCCACTGTCGTATCAGAGCTTCCTAAACTAAGCCCACACTTATGAAATACAGAATCTGTGGAAACCTTAATGCTTGAGGCTAGTTCCACTTGCCAACCACGATCTTGCTTCACCACATCTAGCTTACACTAAGAAACTATAGATTGTGAAATAAATGAATCTGTAGCTCTTGAATCAAACAATACTGAAAGAGATATACCTCTAATAGCATCTGTGGTTTCAACCACTATTCATTAATGATCTGCCTGACGCTGATCAACTGCTGAAAAAACTCTATGAGCTCTACTTGCATCACCAACTGTAGGCTTTGAAACTGTAGGCCTAGGTCCTAAAAACTGAGGTGCTCACTGAGGACACTGAGCTGCATAATATCCAATCTGACCACATGAAAAACATTTCGTATTTCTACCAGAACCTCTTCCCATAGGTGGTACATTAGATTGCTGACGATTGTTCCTACTAACAAAAGACTGGCTACTCTGAGCTGGCTGATTGGTCTGATTCTATCTATTGCGTTGAGCATTGGAGTTTTTCTTGGTGTTAGAACCTTTGCCACCACCTTGAGCTTGAGAATTTGAGCCCTTTTGCTGCTGTGTCTGTTGAGACTGCTGCTGATACTGTTTCCCCTTAGAGAAAGAAAACTTCTTGTTACCACCTGAATTGTAGTTGCTTTTAGATCCTGATGCTGTTGGCGATCCTACAAAACCACCTTGACCAAGGTTGACACTTTGCTCAACAAGGATTGCTCAATGCACTGCATCCTTGAGGGTTTTTGGCTCAAATACCTTAACTCCCCAAATAATATGATTATTCAAACCCCTAATAAAATGTTGTGTCAACTAAGCTAAATTTTTACTCAACCCTGAAAAAGGCATAAGCTCATAAAACTTATGCTTATACTTGGTCACTAACAAAGTGTACTGTCTGAGATTATGAAATTCATCAGCCCTTTGTTGTTTCCATTCCTCTGGTAGGAATCATTCATGAAAACTCTCCAGAAATAATTCCCATGTAACACTGCTCATATCAATTCCCAACTTCTTTTCCTCAATTGTCCACCAAGTGGCCCAAAAATTCTCTAAATTAGTGATCTCAAACCTTACCTTAACATTGCTATCGAACTCCTGCATGGCAAAAATCCTATCGAGAGAAATAAGCCACTGCTCGGCCACATAACCAGAACCTTGCCCATTGAAAGGCTTGATCTTGGATCTTGAAAGATCCTTCATCAGAGTGGACACAATGGACCTCAGACGATCCTTCAGAGGACTCCTAGACCTGGTTCTATGCTCTTGTTCTGTCTAATGCACTTTAGGTTGTTCTTGAACAGGAGGTAGACATTCTAGAATAGTTCGCATCATCTATCTCAAACCAACCTCTTCAGACCCAGCTTGGTCCTCTCTACGGCTCTCTTCCTACTGCCTACTCGAGTGCTCTTCCCTACTCTCTACATAAGCCAATCCCTCATGGGCAGACTCATGGGCACTGACAGCTCTGCCATGACCACGACCTCTACCACGGCCTCTGATAGAAGACCTAGTCCCAGATACCATCCCACAATAGTACAAAGTACTATTAAAATTAGATGATACCATAGACTTTGTTCAGTTCTATGTTTAGGTTTAGTTAAAATTTCTAGTTTTGAAAACTAAGTGTTGAAGTATGAAAAATATTGAAGTAACAGTTCGAGTTCTATTTCAGCTCACCTAGTTTTCAAATTGAACAGATACACTTGATAGTTCAAAGTTCTAGTTGTTTCAAAATACCCAGAGCTCCCAATGTAGAAACTCGGGCTCTGATACCAAATGTAATGCCCCGCCAAGGGATCCAAAGAATTAACCTAGAATTTCACTAAGTTTAGTAGCATATATATATATATATATATATATATATATATATATATATATATATATTTTTATGCAAGTAAACATCACAAATAACTTATGCACAATAACGGAAGCAATATCATTGTCCATCTAAAATTAAACATAACATACATAACAGATTACATTCTTTAAGATCCCTTAACGTTGAATTACATACATGAATCCATCTAGTACAACATCCACATGAAATAATAATGATACATCCAATATACAAATGTCCTTTCTGAATTAAATTCCAGAATGCACTATCATCCACTGTACATGTCACAGGGTATGATAAGCTCAAAGATATACATACATAGAATAATGTACATCATCCTATTCTAATCCATGATACATCAAAGTAGAGATAATCACATGATACACATGATACATCATCATAGAAGACATATACATCTATCATAAAGATCAAACATAATATACTAAGTGCACGGTTCCTCCCAACTGTTAATAGCATCATTAGACCATCATGGATCCTAGCCATCCCTCCGTGCATAACATTCCAAATCACCGAAGAGATCATCGGTATTACATAGTTTGAAAATTCTAATTGATCTAATAATATTTTGTTTATATAACATTGTTTGAAAATTGACACTCTTAATGAATCAAAACTTCGATTATATATTCTAATAACTAATCTTAATTAAACTGAGTTTAACTAAATTAATTATTAATATCTCTTCATAATTGACAAGCTCAATATCAATATTTTAAATCATTAAAAGAGTGATCCATTAATTTAGAACTTTATAATATTCATTTATACATATATACTTATATACATACATATATATATATATATATATATAGATATATATATATATATATATAAAATAACATTTAATAATTAATGATATTGCAAAAAAATTGAGATTCATATCCAAATCTCATAAGTAAAACTTTATATAATTTAAAACCAAACTCAAATCGGAATGTGATTTTAAAATTGCGCAGCCCAATACATCCGCACTTCAGGTACACTGCGGATCGCAGGTACCTTGCGATCTCGCAAGCCTGCGGTGGGTGGGGTATATAATACCCGCCCAACATCATATATATATAAATATATTTTTAAACGCAATTTTCAATAAAGTTTTTTTATAAAAACGTTCCCATGCGATATGAAATACTATTAACATGAAACTCTATCGCGATTTGACATTCGATTACTATATATGTATATATACACATATGTATGTATATATATAGGTATATATATGTATATATATATGTGTGTGTGTGTATATATATATATATATATATATACACGTAGAGTTTATCAGCATCACAGCACATACATATATATATGTATATAATGATATATACATATATGTGTATGCAGATTCAAGAATATACACAGTTTTCTTAGAAATTCTAATTTTCAGAATTTTTCTTTAAATCTTTGATCTTCAAATTTATCCAATAAATAATCTAATAGGTTTTGCTATGAATTTAAACCCTAGCCCCGTTTTCTTTTAGATCTATGCATATAAAGATTTCCACATAAATTCAATTGCCCATATTGAGAATGCACACAATAAAAATATGAAATTCCTCAGAAGACATATGGAAGACACGAAGAAGACAAGGAATGCAAGATGCAGAAATAGCATAAGTAAAATCACAAGAATCTACTCGAATTCTGATGCTAATTCGCTCTTCCTTAGAAAACCTGCAGAGCAAGCTCCCTTCTTCAGAATTCTCGAATCCTCCAATGCTCCAATTGCACTCCAAACGCTATGTCTAAGCTTCTAAGGATGCCTGAATAAAAAGAGCTATCAGGAAACCTCTAGAATGTTTCTAGAAACTGCTGGAAGGTGTCACCAACTAAGCATGGGTCTTTTCCAACCTTCAAGATGAGCCATAGGGTTGTAGACACCATGTGCTTAATTAATGCACTAACCCCCGTGTTGTTGACACATGAGAAATAGAGAAGTGCGTTAACTCCCATGCAAGCTTATAACTCCAATCCACTTTTTATATAATTTCTATTTAAATTTTTTAAACTTTCATTTTTAATTTTTATAACTTTTATTCTTATTATTTATTTATTACTTTATTATTATTTTATTATTATTATTAATTTCTAATTTCTAATTTTCTTTTATTTAATTCATTTTCCTCAATAATTCACATTTAATTAATTATACTCAAAATATCAAATAACATGATATTTTATATTAATTTTATCAATTAATTAATTTATTAATTAAATCAATTTATTAAGACTTAATTAATAGAAAATTCACCATAGACCTCCAAGATAAAATATGAAAACTCATCATAGAACAAATCATACAAAATCAGTCTAAAGGGTTAAAAATCATGAAATATGTCATCCGACACATTCGGTGGGTACTCAACTCTGATACTTGTCCTAACTCACTAGGACAAATGGTTTAAGGGTTTGGAATTTGGACTTGAGAATTTATCTCCCTTCTCTTATCATTGAGATAGTATAATAGGGTACGCTCATCCTGTCAATTCAGGGAAGTCGATACCTGGTACCTGCAACCTGCAAAAAAACTATGCATGTACATACAATATATATAATGCTAAGCTAAACAGACAATGGCAAGAAGTGGTGCATCATGTTGATCCCAACTAAGGAGGTGACTACAACTCCCTTCCTTAACCACATCAAAAATGCCATACAATAAGAAAACACGCACACCATACACATGCAAGTATGGGGTAAGTATCCATAATAAAACACATAAGATAATAACCATCAATCTAATCATCAATAATAACTGAAAATAGTATAATGATCATCATGTATGCATGAAATGTAAAATCTAAATGATCTCATCATATAACCACTGAATCCATATCATAATATCTGATAGTGTCAAAACAATACCACTAAACCATCAACATAAAACTAGTCTATCACAGTCTGATAATAATAGCATCAATGTCCAGAAAAAATGTGAACGAGGGTAACTACTACATCCACCCCCCCTTGGGTTAGGCTTACTCCTGGAAGCCTACAAACAAATAGGGATATAACTCCCTCAATCTGGCTACAACCTCCCAAGTAGCTAAAGAATCATCAGTAGGGTCCCATTGGACCCTTACCTGCTCGATGGTTCGACCCCTGAGGGTCAACCCCCACTGCTCCAGAATACGAACCGGCTCCAAAGCCAGCTGCCCATCCTCTACTAGCAACACATTCCAATCAAGAACATGCACAATATTAGGAATATACTGCCTAAGCACTGAAACATGGAAAACATCATGAATGCGAGCTAGGCTGGGCGGTAGAGCAAGACAATAAGCAACCGAGCCAATCCTCTCTAGAATCTCGAATGGTCTCACAAAGCAAGGTTGCTAGCTTAGAACCCTTTCCATATCAGATCGGACTCTTTCGCGGTTGCACTCTCAAGAAAACTTTATCACCCACAGCAAACTGCTTATCAGTCCTATGAGCATCGGCATACTTCTTCTTCCTATCCTGTACCGTAGTCAAGTGCTCACAGATATGCACTACCTGTTGCTCCATATCACGAAGCATCTCAGGACCCAACAGGATGCGATCCTCAAGACTGTCCCAACTTAATGGTGTATGACAAGGATGACCATATAATGCTTGAAATGGTGCCATACCAATAGAACTATGATATCCGTTGTTGTACGCAAACTCCACTAGGTAGAGATAATCCTCCCAATGTGACTGCCTATCCATCACATACATCTGTAACATATCCTCCAAAACTTGATTCACCCTCTCTTTCTGACCATCAGTCTCTGGATGAAATGTTGAATTGAAGTTTAACTGTGCTCCAAGCTCATGCTACAGCGATGTCCAGAATGTAGATGTGAATACAGGATCCCTGTCAGAAATAATCTTTCTAGGAATACCATGTAGTCTCACAATATCATGCATAAAGACATTAGCTACAGAAGCTGCTATGTAGGAAGACCTAATCGGTAAAAAATGTGCCACCTTAGTCAACCGATCAACGGTGACCATGATAGCATCATGACGTCGAACTGTCATAGGTAATCCTACAATAAAATTCATAGAGATGATATCCCACTTCCAAGAAGGTGTAGTGCCTGCCCTAGTCTACATTTTTGAGCTACATTTCTAATATCATTGCCAAACTCTTTTAGGCCAATTTATGTTTGATGATTAGTATTATTATTTTACAGATTATCAGATGTTTTTTTACACTCAGTTTATTATATGATGAGATTACTTGGTACTCTATATTTCATGCATGTATGATGATTATTCAATGGTTTCAGTTATCGATGATGATTAGTTAGATGGTTTATTATTCCATGTGCTCCTTATGGATACTTACCCCATACTGCATGTGTATGGTGTGCGTGTTGTTTTATTTATGTATGGTGTTTCTGATATGGTTAAGGAAGGGAGTCGTAGTCACCTGCTAGTCGGGATCTACATGATGCACCACTTCCTACCATTGTCAGTTTAGCTTAGAATATTGTGTTTGTACATGCGTAGATTTTATGTAGGTTGCAGGTACCGGGTATCGACTTCCTTGAATTGTCAGGATGAGTGTACCCTATCGCACTGTCTCAATGGTAAGAGAGGGGAGATAAACTCTTAAGTCCAAATCCTAAACCCTTTAGCCAATTGTCCTAATTGATAATTAGGACAAGTATCTGAGTTAAGTACCCTTCGAATGCATCAAATGATGCAATTTTGTGATTATAACCCTTTTGTTTGATTTGGTATGTATTTTCCTATGATGGGTTTTCGTATGTTGCTTTATGAGTCCTTGGTGTATTTTCTATTAATTAAGTCTAATTAAAAAGATTAATTAATGATTTAATTTAATAGAGAATTATTATGATATCTTTATATTTAATTAATTAATTAATTAAATAAAAGAATTAAATTTTGGAGATTAAATTTCAAAGATAAATTTAGAACAGGATAATATTTATTTAATTTAATAATAATATAATTGGAGTTCATTTTTAAATAAATGCTAAATATTATTGTTATTTAAATTAATTAAATATGTTATCAATTAAGTTCTAAAATAAATTAAAAGTTGAAAGATATTCAATTATTAAGAATTCTAGATCGCATGATCTAAGCATGAGTTTAAATATGAGAATTAAATTAAAAGATTAAATTATAGAAATTAATAATGTTATTTTAATTTCTTAAAAGTGCACATAATATTAAAGTAATAAATTAATTTAAAATAGAAGTCAAGTATAATATTAAATAAATTTATTTATTAATTCAACTTAAAGTGCATGAAAGTTGAATGCAAAAAAATAAGAAAAGATAATAAAGGTTAATTTGGAGTTAACTGAGTTGTGCAAAGAGTCTTCTCGGGTAAACGCACAATTAGTGCCCCGATTTGAGGAGAAATTGCTTATCACAACTTTGGGGGTTCATCTTTGAGATATACAAAGTTGGACGGGAATTTTTGGAGAGACAATTTTTCGAAGCAAATTTCAGAAGGTTGATACCAAGAAAGTTTTTCAGAGGAAGGTTATTGAGAGGAGCGAATTCTCATACAGTTCCTGGAGATTGTATAATAGCATCAGGATCAGGTAGGGTCTTATGTTTTTGATTATCCATTAAATACACAATTATCCCTTCCTGTCTTCTTCGTGTCTAGGGTTTGTAAATCCGAATTCTCTGTGATGAAAGTTTTAAGCTTTCAATATTATGAATTTATTAATTGTTCATCAATAATTTCTCTATCCATGGAGACTGGATGAATTATTAGAACCCTTGTTTTCTTGATTTATAAATTAAGATTTAATTAGGTAAGGGTTTTGAATGTAAAATTGAAAGTTCTAATTTAAAAAAAAAATATATATATATATATATATATATTATATATTTTCCTTGGAGGATATTGTCTTAATGAAAATTAAATAAAACTAAATTTAAAATAAACATTATTTATTATATATATATATATATATATATATATATATATATATATATATATATATATATATATATATATATATATATATATATATATATATATATATATATATATATATATATATATATATATATATATTGTTTTAATAAAATTAAATAAATCTAATTTAAAATTAAATTAATTTTATACATTTATAAAAAAATGAAATTGGGGATTGTTTTAAAATATAATTTTAAAAAAAAAAAAATACATTTTATGTATTTTGGAGTGGGGCGGGGCCACCACTTCCCACGCCCCACACACCCACGCTGCGGTAGCGGGTGGTACTGCTGCCTGCGGCAGCAGTAACACCTGCGGCCGCAGGGGATGTCAGGCCGGCGGGCCTTTAAAAACGCAGATTTTTTTATATGAAAATATATATATATATATATATATATATATATATATATATATATATATATATATATATATTATGAATTAATTTTATATCAATCATTTTTTAAAAAAAAAAGTTTTAAATAAAAATTGTTTTAATCAATATTATTATTATTTAATTTAAAATTTATTAAATTTTAAATTATATTGAAATTTTATTATGATTTATTAATAGTTTTATAAATAAATAAATTATTAATAAATGTAATATGTTCTTTTATGTATCTTTAATTAATCTTATTTAGGTTTGACTTAATTAGGATTAATTAAATTAAAAATTTCTTTAAACAAATTTAATATTATAACACCGATTTTAATAGAAGCATAGATTATTATAATCAACAAGGATTAATAATAATTTAATTATTACCCTTAGATTGTTTTAGGACTTTGAATTGAAATCAATTAAGGGTAATTAGGTGTTTCATTTGGAGTTAGGAACGGGATAATTTGTAAAGGTGAACTATGGATTCTATCTGTTTAAAACATACGTTCAACTGGAAATGGAAACTTCACATTAACACAATAGTATATTATCAATCAAATTGAACTATAAGACTTTTTACTTGAAAATAAACACTGAAAATTGAAACCTTATTGTTTAACTCAACTGTATGTTTTCCAAACAAAACCAATTGTGAGACTATGATGTTTTCTATATATTGTCTATACTTTGAGTGTTATGGGGTTGGTTTAGCTTTGACCAATTTAGGATGTTACCAGAGGCTCGGGGTTTGTGAATGTGAGGCTAGGATGATTTGTTCTCGATCTTTTCAAACCAACCAAGGTAATGTGATAGTCTGCTCTATGATGGATGTATTTACTGTTTGTTATTGCTTTCCAGTTTCCTTGTGTGAAGCTGAGGTGTATGTATTTGAGATACCTAACTTAACCATTTTTGAGTCTCAATCAGTTATATTTGATAACCATTTCTGAGGCTCGATCAGTTATACTTGTATTACCTTCTGGTTGCTTAGACTGAAATGTTTGTTATGTTCTTGATGATGTCATGTGTTGACTTGACCATTTGGAGTCTTCAATCAGTATTGTAATTTACTATTGAGATACTTTCTGGTTGCTCATTAGAGAACCATTGGATTTTGTGACTTATTATTGATGCCTTCAGTTGCTGATAGAGAACTGCCGTGATCATATGATTACTATTTGATATTATCTGTTGCTCATGAAGAACTGATGTAATTTTGTGGATTATCTTTTATGATGTTTTTCAGTTGCTTGTATAGGAGTGAGGTGGTTTTATTATGATTCTTTGATTTATGATTTCATGAGCCTAGGGTAGGTTATCTATGTGTAGAGTCAGGAAGTGGCTTGCAATGGGGGTTGGAGCCCTAAGAGGCTGCCTTGGGAAACCCATTGTAAGTCATTTTTAATAAGTGAAAACATTTACACTAAATGAGAGAAAATGAACCTAACAAGATAATTGTATGTTCTCTCCCATGCCTTGAGTGCTAGTACAGACTAGGATGGGGTAAAGAGAATGCTTGGTTACGACCTTACATTCCATAGTAGGCCTTGTCAGTATAAGAGGATACTAGTGGCCGTAGGATCAGTAGGGACCCGGGATTCCTAAGGGATTGCTCGGGTAACTTCTACATGACTTTTGCGATGACACTTTTCCGCTTGCATATTAGGTTTCCTACGTGTCTTGTGGTACCTCTGGGATTTAGATGTCGATCTTTTTAAGAACCCTTGAGTTAGCATACTTATAGGATTTTCTGGACTTAGAGATTATTTATGATTATAGGTTTCATTATCCTATTTGGGACTTGAGACTATCTCCTCAGCGCGGTGGGAGTGGACCATTTAGGTTCCACGTGATTGGGTGGTAGTGCTTTTACTCTTACCATTGAGATCTGTTCCGTGGTCACCGTGGCTGGAGTTTTCGTGATTGGCATTTACCTTCACTATGTTTTTGGATTATTATGGTGGATGGTTAGATTTTATGATAGATGTTTTATCATTATGGATGTATGGATGTATCATGTATGGTGAATAGTTTCATATATTTTTACTGTACTTTGTATCATGGATTTGAGGATGTTGTATCTTGATCTTTACATATGTATATTCTTTTAAGCCTTTCATACCCTGTGACTTGTACAGTGGATGATTGAGCATTCTGAATTAATTTTCCGAGAGGCATTCGGAACAAATGTATATTATGGATATGGGACTTTCTGATTATTCTTTCATATGTATGTGATAGTGTTAGACTTAGATTTAATTAAATTTAAACGTGACTCAACGTCTTGGGATCTTTAAGAAATGTAACATGCAATGTATGTTTGTCGATGATTACATGTTATTGCTTCCGCTACTATGTGTTTGATGTGTATGTTATACTTTATTACTTTTAAAAAAAAAATGTTTAGCAAACTTAGTGAAACTTTAGGTTAATTCTTTTGGATCCCTTGGCGGGGCGTTACAGAAGGAATGAGATTTGGCTGCAAAAGTCTAGCCGTGTGCTGGTGTTCTACCTTGACTCTCTGACACTCAAGACACCTAGCCACAAAATCAGCAATATCTCGCTTCATCCCAGAACAAAAGAACAAATGTCTCAAATCAGCATGCATCTTCTTAACACCTGGATGTGGTGAGTAAGGTGTACGATGGGCTTATTCCAGTATAAAGGTGTGAAGCTCATCTAAAAATGGCACATATATCCTCCCCAAATGTTTTAAAAGACCATCTAATTCTCGAACATAACTTGCAAACTTACCTTCCAAAGATCTTCCTGAATCAGTCTCTCTGCACACTTCCTAATACTAGGAATTCGTAGGAAGTGCCTGAAGAATTCGACTCCTCAAATCCACACTAAGAGTCATCGATGATACCACATGTCTGCTGTGACTCAAAGCATCCACCACCACATTCTCCTTACCCTGAATGTACTTAACCTCAAAATCACACTCGCATAGAAACTCCATCCATCGCCTCTAGCGAGCATTCAAATTAGGTTGACCAAAAATGTACTGAAGACTATGATGATCGCTATGTAGCTCAAATCTGTGCCCCAACAAGAAATGTCTCCACCTTGTCAAAGCATGAACTATGGCTGCTAAATCAAGATCATGCGTAGGATAATTTAACTCATGATCCTTGAGCTTGCGTAACTCATATGCAATCACCCGTCCATTCTGCATCAACACTGCCCCAATCCCTTCAAGAGAAGCATCTGTACATACCATGAAATCACCTTCTGGATCAGGTACAACTAGAATTGGTGCACTAGTCAAAAGCTCCTTGAGCTTTTGGAAAGCTTCCTCACATTTCTCTATCCATATGAACTTCTTTCCTTTCCTATGAAGAGAAGTGATAGGATGTGCTATCCTAGAGAAGTTATGGACAAATCTATGATAATAACTAGCTAAACCCATGAAACTACGAATCTCTGACACATTAGTCAGTGTAGGTCAATCTATTATCGCCTGAATCTTTGCAGGATCCACTGAAATACTATCACCTGAAATAACATGCCCTAAATACTGAATCTCTGATTTGAAGAATTTACACTTAGCTGCATTAGCATAAAGTTGATTGTCCCTTAAACACTGCAATACCAACTGCAGGTGTTCCTCATGCTACTTCTGAGTCTTAGAATATATCAATATGTCATCAAAAAACACAAGTACAAACCTATCAAGATATGATCGAAAAACACCATTCATCAAACTCATGAAAATCAATGGAGCATTAGTCAATCCAAAGGGTACCACTGTGAACTCATAATGCCCATAACGAGTTCAAAAAGCGGTCTTTTGAATATCTGCTTCCTTAATGCAGAGCTGGTGGTATCCTTACTTAAGATCAATCTTGGAGAATACCATAGCTCCCTTGATCTGATCGAATAGGTCATCAATCCTAGGTAAAGGATACCTGTTCTTAATAGTCACCTTATTTAACTGTCTATAGTCAATACAAAGGTGCAAAGAACCATCTTTCTTCTTCATAAAGAGCACTGGAGCTCCCCATGGTGATACACTAGGTTGAATGCTCCCTTTGGCCAGAAGTTCCTCTAGCTGAAGACGTAGCTCACCCAATTGCTGTGTAGTCATGCGATAAGGAGCTTTAGAGATAGGCTCCGCTCCAGGAATCAGATCAATACTAAAATCAGTGTCCCTCTTGGGAGGCATGCCTAGAATCTCACTTGGAAAAACATCCGCGTACTCCTGCAAAATCGGGTGATCCAAAGTCTTCCTCACAGGATCTTCCTCATCAAGATCATTTACCATAACAGCAAATATCTGACATCCCTTATGGAAACTTTGCTTCATTTGCATAGCAGAAATCATCCGCAGAGATATAGGCCTCGGTATCCCAACTATCTTCACATCATTCCCTTTGTCATCTTGGCACATAATAATCTTCTTCCTACAATCTATACTGGCTTTATGAGATCCAAGCAAGTCCATGCCTAGAACCACATCATAGGAACTAAGGGGTATGACTCGAAGATCCACTACCGTATCGAAGCTTCCTAAACTAAGCCCACACTTATGAACTACGAAATCTTTGGAAACCTTAATGCTTGAGGCTAGTTCCACTTGCCAACCACGATCTTGCTTCACCGCATCCAGGTTACACTTAGTGATCTGATTAGGATCTAGGACTATTACAGAGGAATGCTAATTGATTACATAGAATTAATTTAAAACTTTTAACGAATCAAATTAACATAAATGAAATAAGAGAACAACAAGATTAAGCTGATAAAAGATACAATGAGAGAAAGAAGACGCAAACAATTTGATCTTGGAGTTCATATGTATGGACTACATCTTCAGGTCCTGCTCCAATTGGGGGACTGATCCGATTATCTCCAAAAATTAGGTACAAATGTTTACAAAGTCATTCCTTTGAAGTACAACAACATCACACTGTTTCAAAGTACAGGAATGAGCACTTCAAAAATCTCCCTTATACTCAGCACTTGGACATTCTCTTTTTTTTCTGAATGCCTCTAGGAGTCTCCTACACCCCCTTTTTATACATGAAATTAGAAAAAATAAGGCTATAACAAAATTTACAAAAATAACCCCTTCAATTAATTCCCCTCTCGGAATAACCTATTAGCCATTTTTAACAGATTCGTCTCATGTCAATTTTGGGGTTAAAAAAAAGATTATAACCTTAATTTACTAAGGTTGCAGGTTTGTTTGGCTAAGGATAAAACAAAAATCGCGCAACACATTCTCTAAGCGCTAAAATGGCGCAGTGGTTAACCATAATTTTATGGTAACCACCGGTCGGGGGTTCTAAACCCGCTGGCGGTCTACCTCATTTGAAATTGGCGCTAGCCAATGTTTAAATAGTAGTTATCGCCCATATATTCATCTCTTACTTTGAACTTCAAAATGGCATAACTTCCACGTATGGGCTCCATTTTTTATGAAAAAAACACCATCAGAAAGCTCTCAACGAGCTCTTTATTTTGAAATCCATTGTTGACCACTTTGGAGATGATTATATTTTTCACCTTTTTTATGACCTTTGTTCTTAGTTTGACCAACCTTTGACTGACCATAACTTTTGCATATGGACTCCGTTTTTGTCCATTCATATTGCATTGGGTCCAAAATTTCAAGGAGTTTAATCTGATGCTGATTGTTGGAGTTTTGGAGATACTTCAATTTTGACGAAAGTATCCCCCGGATCACTTAGAAACTATAGATGGTGAAATAAATGAATCTGTAGCTCCTGAATCAAACAATATTGAAAGAGATATACCTCTAATAGCACCTGTGGTTTCAACCACTGTTCCTTGATCATCTACCTGACGTTAATCAAATGCTACAAAACCTCTATGAGCTCTACCTGCATCACCAACTGTAGGCTCTAAAACTGTAGGCCTAGGTCCTAAAAACTGAGGTGCTCGCTGAGGACACTGAGCTGCATAATGTCCAATCTGACCACAAGAAAAACATTTTGTATTTCTGTTGGAACCTCTTCCCATACGTGGTACATTAGATTGCTGATGATTGTTCCTACTAACAAAAGACTGGCTACTCTAAGCTGGCTGATTGGTCTAATTCTATCTATTGCGTTGAGCATTTTAGTTTTTCTTGGTCTTAGAACCTTTGCCACCGCCTTGAGCTTGATAATTTGAGCCCTTCGGTTGTTATGTCTGTTGAGATTGCTGCTGATACTGTTTCCCCTTAGAGAAAGAAAACTTCTTGTTACCACCTGAATTGTAGTTGCTTTTAGATCCTGATGCCGTTGGCACTACTACAAAACAACCTTGACCAAGGTTGACACGTTTCTCAACAAGAATTTCTCGATGCACTGCATCCTTGAGGGTTTTTGGCTCAAATACCTTAACTTCCCCAATAATATGGTTAATCAAACTTCTAATAAAATGTTGTGTCAACTGAGCTGAATTTTCACTGAACCCTGAAAGAGGCACAAGCTCATAAAACTTATGCTCATACTCGATCACTGACAAAGTGTACTGTCTAAGATTATGAAATTCATCAGCCCTTTGTTGTTTCCATTCCTCTGGTAGGAATTGTTCATGAAAACTCTCCATAAATAATTCCCATGTAACACTACTCATATCAATTCCCAACGTCTTCTCCTCAATTGTCCACCAAGTGGCCCCTAAATTCTCTAAATTAGTGATCCCAAACCTTGCCTTAACATTGCTATCAAACTCCTGCATGGCAAAAATCATGTCGAGAGAAATAAGCCACTACTTGGCCACATAACCAGAACCTTGCCCATTGAAAGGCTTGATCTTGGATCTTGAAAGATCCTTTATCTGAGTGGGCACAATGGACCTCTGACGATCCTTTCAAGGACTCCTAGACCTGGGTCTATGCTCTTGTTCTGTCTGATGCACTTTAGGTTGTTCTTGAATAGGAGGTAGACATTCTAGAATAGTCTACATCATCTGTCTCAAACCGACGTCTTCAGACTCAGCTTGGTCCTCTCTATGGCTCTCTTCCTGCTGCCTACTTGGGTGCTCTTCCTTGCTCTCTACATGAGTCGATCCCTCATGGGCAGACTCATGGGCACTGACAGCTCTTCCATGACCACGGCCTCTACCACTACCTCTAACAGAAGACCTAGTCCCAGATATTATCCCACAATAGTACAAAGTACTATTAAAATCACATGTTGCCATAGACTATGTTCAGTTCTATGTTTAGTTTTAAGTAAAATTTCCAGTTTTGAAAACTAAGTGTTGAAGTATGAAAAATATACAAGTAACAGTTCAAGTTCTATTTCAGCTCACCTAGTTTTCAAATTGAATAGATACACTTGATAGTTCAAAGATCTAGTTGTTCCAAAATACCCAGAGCTCCCAATGTAGAAACTTGGGCACTGATACCAAATGTAATGCCCCGCTAAGGGATCCAAAGAATTAACCTAGAATTTCACTAAGTTTAGTAGCATTTTTTTTTTTAATGCAAGTAAACATCACATATAACTTATGCACAATAACAGAGGCAATAGCATTGTCCATCTGAAATTAAACATAACATACATAACAGATTACATTCTTTAAGATCCCTTAACGTTGAATTACATACATGAATCCATCTAGTACAACATCCATATGAAATAATAATGATACATCGAATATAAAAATGTCCTTTTTGAATTACATTCCAGAATGCACAATCATCCACTGTACATGTCACAGGGTATGATAAGCTCAAAGATATACATACATAGAATAATGTACATCATCCTATTCTAATCTATGATACATCAAAGTACAGATAATCACATGATACACATGATACATCATCATAGAAAACATATAAATCTATCATAAAGATCAAACATAATATACTAAGTGAACGGCTCCTCCCAACCGTTAATAGCATCATTAGACCATCGTGGATCCTAGCCATCCATCTGTGCGTAACATTCCAAATCACCAAAGAGATCATCGATATTATATAGTAGGAACGTCACTCCTAATAAATAAAACATCATATGTAGAAGTAATCTAACATGCAAATAAAAGTATAAGATAACATCATCTAACATATGCTAATCATCAATGAAAAAGGATACACATCCACCAACATGAAGGACGCATCAGCCACAACGTCTCAATGAATCTCAAAATGATAAGAGTGAAAAATACACTACCACCCGACTGCGTGGTACCTAAGTGGTCCACTCCCACCGTGCTAAGGAGATAATCTCAAGTCCCAAATAGGCTATCAAAATCACATAGCACATATCACTATAAGTCCATGAATCCTAAAAGTATACTAACTCAAAGGTTCCTAACACATTATCTGACATGTAATCTCTAGAGGCACACAATGACATGTCAGAACCTACTATGCAAGCGGGAAAGTGTCATCGCAATTATCATGTACAAGTTACCCTGGTAGTTAGGTAAACTCCATGGGTCCATACTGATTTCATGTGGCCACTAGTATCCTCTCATACTGACGAGGCATACTACGAAATGCAAGGTCGCAACCATGCATCTCACTACTCCCATCCTAGCCTGTACAAGCGCTCAAGGCATGGGAGAGAACAAACACTTATCTTTTTAGGTTCATTCAGTTAGTATTAGGTGTGAATGTTATCACTTATTAATCCAACTTACAATGAGTTACCTTGGCAGTCTCGTAGGGCCCCAGCCCCCATTGCAAGCCACTTCCCGTCACTACATGCAGATATCCTACCCTAATGCTCATGGAATCATAAATCTCAAAATCACAAAAGATAATCCATAATAAAATCATCAAATATGCATAAATGCATCAAATCTCCATGAGCAAATATCCATAGAAAATCATGAACACAATAGCTCTCTATTGGCAACTGAAGTATCACTGATAATCAAATCCAATGGTTCTCAATAAGCAAAATATATATCTCAATCATACTTGTCGAAGACTCCAAAAATGGTTGAGTCAAACATGTCACAAAATGAAATCATCAAGAATAAATCCACATCTCAGTCCCATCATGGCAACTAGAAAATAATCAAGGATAACTGATCGATGACCAAAATAATGGTTAGGTCAAGAATCTCATACACAAGAATCTCAACTATAACAATAAGTAATCACATCCAATACATAGAGCATTCCATCACAAACCATGGTTGGGTTTATAAAGATCAAGATTAAAACATCATCATGACATCACAATCACATAACCCCCAAGCCTCTGGTAGATGTCCTATACTAGTCAACACTAGTCAACCCAAAACTCAAAAAATAACATAAAGAATACACAATGTAAACACATGTTTTGGTTTTGCTAAGTTTTCAAAATTGAATTTAAAAGTCTCAGTTTACGTTTTTCCAAATTATATGAAGTGGAGAAATTTCACGTTTTTCCTAACCTCTGTATTTGTTTGATAGATAAAAGTTTCTCCCCAAAACTATTAGACTCAATTTTCTAATTGATCTAATAATATTTTGTTTATATAACATTGTTTGAAAATTGACACTCTCAATGAATCAAAACTTCGATTATATATTCTAATAACTAATCTTAATTAAACTGAGTTTAATTAAATTAATTATTAATATCTGTTCATAATTGACAAGCTCAATATCAATATTTTAAATCATTAAAAGAGTGATCCATTAATTTAGAACTTTATAATATTCATTTATAATTAATTATATATACATATATACTTATATACATATATATATATATATATATATATATATTTATATATATATATATATACATCCATAAATATATATATATATATAAATTTATATATAATAAAATTTAATAATTAATGATATTGCAACAAAATCGAGATTCAAATTGCGCGGCAAAATACATCCGCACTGCAGGTAAACTACGGATCGCAGGTACCCTGCGATCTCGCAAGCCTGCGGTGGGTGGGGTATATAATACCCGCCCAACATCATATATATATATTTTTAAACACAATTTTCAATAACATTTTTTTATAAAAACGTTCCCATGTGATATGAAATACTATTAACATGAAACTCTATCGCGATTTGACATTCGATTACTATATATGTATATATATACATATGTATGTATGTATATATATATATATGTATATATATATATGTGTATATATATACACGCAAAGTTTATCACCATCACAGCACATACATACATATATATAATATATATATGTATATATATATATATATATGTATGTATGTATATAATGATATATACATATATGTGTATGCAGATTCAAGAATATACACAGTTTACTTAGAAATTCTAATTTTCAAAATTTTTCTTTAAATCTTTGATCTTCAAATTTATTCAATAAATAATCTAATAGGTTTGGCTATGAATTTAAACCCTAGGCCCATTTTCTTTCAGATCTATGCATGTAAAGATTTCCACATAAATTCAATTGCCCATATTGAGAATGCATACAATAAAAATATGAAATTCCTCAGAAGACATATGGAAGACACAAAGAAGACAGGGAATGCAAGATGCGGAAATAGCATAAGTAAAATCACAAGAATCTACCCGAATTCTGATGCTAATTCGGTCTTCCTCAGAAAACTTGCAGAGCAAGCTCCCTTCTTCAGAATTCTCGAATCCTCCAATTCTCCAATTGCACTCCAAACGCTATGTCTAAGCTTCTAGGGATGCCTGAATAAAAAGAGCTATCAGGAAACCTCTAGAATGTTTCTAGAAACTGCTGGAAGGTGTCACCAACTAAGCATGGGTCTTTTCTAATCTTCAAGATGAGCTATAGGGTTGTAGACACCATGTGCTTAATTAATGCACTAACCCCCGTGTTGTTGACACGTGAGAAATAGAGAAGTGCGTTAACTCCCATGAAAACTTATAACTCCAATCCACTTTTTATATAATTTCTATTTAAATTTTTTAAACTTTCATTTTTAATTTTTATAACTTTTATTATTATTATTTATTTATTACTTTATTATTATTTTATCATTATTATTAATTATTAATTTCTAATTTTCTTTTATTTAATTAATTTTCTTCAATAATTCACATTTAATTAATTATACTCAAAATATCAAATAACATGATATTTTATATTAATTTTCTCAAATAATTAATTTATTAATTAAATCCATTTATTAAGACTTAATTAATAGAAAATTCACCATAGACCTCCAAGATAAAATATGAAAACCCATCATAGAACAAATCATACAAAATCAATCTAAAGGGTTAAAAATCATGAATTATGTCATCTAAAACATTCGGTGGGTACTCAACTCTGATACTTGTCTTAACTCACTAGGACAAATGATTTAAGGGTTTGGGATTTGGACTTGAGAATTTATCTCCCTTCTCTTATCATTGAGATAGTATAATAGGGTACGCTCATCCTAGCAATTCAGAGAAGTCAATACCCAGTACCTGCAACTTGCAGAAAAATCATGCATGTACATCCAAAATATATAATGCTAAGCTAAATAGACAATGGCAGGAAGTGGTGCATCGTGTAGATCCCGACTAAGCAGGTGACTACGACTCCCTTCCTTAACCACATCAAAAATGCCATACAATAAGAAAACAGGCACACCATACCATACTGATTCAATTTGAGTAGTAAAAGGAGTTGACTGATTTAACTCATTTTTGATCAATAGTGAACTGGAAATTTCCCTTTTTGAACTGAAGAGAGATTTTGTTGAGATATTTAATTTAATAAAATGATATATGCTCTCATAATTACTTTTTATATTTAATTAAATAATCTTTAACTAATTAGAGACACTTTTCTTATTTAATTAAATAACTTCATTTAATTAATTAGGAATGGCTTCTCATTTAATTAAATAACTTTGTTTAATTAATTAGAAGTAAGTAATCCATTTAATTAAATAATTTCGTTTAATTATTTCAAAATTCTTTTCGAAACTAGTCAACCGTGGTTAAATTTGGTCAACTTTTGGTCAAACTTGATATTTGCGTATGTGAATATGAGCAAACATGAGTATGAATTCCAGCAACAATTCGATGCAAATTCTCATTCAACCTTTCAAAACGAAGAGATGAGAGTCTCTTAAATAGACTTTCCTGGAATTCATCAATGGTTCAGATCGATTTCAATCAACGGTAAGGATTAAAGGTGAAGTTCAATCATAAAGGGAGATTGCCAAATTAAAGAGAGTTAACAGATTTAATTTGAGTAAAATAAGGAGTTAACTAATTCAATTTGAGTAGAAAAAGGAGTTAACTAATTTAACACATTTTTGATCAATGGTGAACTGAAAATTTTCCTTTTTCAACTGAAGAGAGATTTTGTTGAGATATTTAATTTAATAAAATGAGATATGCTCTCATAATTACTTTTTCTATTTAATTAAATAATCTTCAATTAATTAGAGACACTTTTCTTATTTAATTAAATAGATTCATTTAATTAATTAGGAATGGCTTCTCATTTAATTAAATAACTTTGTTTAATTAATTAGAAGTAAGTACTCTATTTAATTAGATAATTTCATTTAATTATTTCAAATATTTTTTTGAAACTAGTCAACTCAAGTCAACCGTGGTTAAATCTGGTCAACTTTTGGTCAAACTTGATCTTTGCGTATGTGAATATGAGCAAATATGAGTATGAATTCCAACAATAATTCGATGCAAATTCACATTAAACCTTTCAAAACGAAGAGATGAGGGTCTCTTAAATAGACTTTTTTGGAATTCATCAACGGTTGAGATCGATTTCAATCAACGGTCAGGATTAAAGGTGAAGTTCAGTCATAAAGGGAGATTTCCAAATTAAAGGGAGTCAACAGATTTAATTTGAGTAAAATAAGGAGTTAACTGATTCAATTTGAGTAGAAAAAGGAGTTAACTGATTTAATTCATTTTTTATCAATAGTGAACCAGAAATTTCCCTTTTTGAACTGAAGAGAGATTTTGTTGAGATATTTAATTTAATAAAATGAGATATGCTCTCATAATTACTTTTTCTATTTAATTAAATAATTTTTAATTAATTAGAGACACTTTTCTTATTTAATTAAATAGCTTCATTTAATTAATTAGGAATGGCTTCTCATTTAATTAAATAACTTTTTTTAATTAATTAGAAGTAAGTACTCTATTTAATTAAATAATTTCGTTTAATTATTTCAAAATTCTTTTCGAACCTAGTCAACTCAAGTCAACTGTGGTTAAATCTGGTCAACTTTTGGTCAAACTTGATCTTTGCATATGTGAATATGAGCAAATATGAGTATGAATTCCAACAACAATTCAATGCGAAGTCACATTAAACCTTTCAAAATGAAGAGATGAGGGTCTCTTATATAGACTTTCTTGGAATTCATCAATGGTTGAGATCGATTTCAATCAACGGTTAGGATTAAAGGTGAAGTTCAGTCATAAAGGGAGATTTCCAAATTAAAGGGAGTTAACATATTTAATTTGAGTAAAATAAGGAGTTAATTGATTCAATTTGAGTAGAAAAGGAGTTAACTGATTTAATTCAATTTTTATCAATAGTGAACTAGAAATTTCCCTTTTTCAACTGAAGAGAGATTTTGTTGAGATATTTAATTTAATAAAAGTAGATATGCTCTCATAATTACTTTTTCTATTTAATTAAATAATCTTTAATTAATTAGAGACACTTTTCTTATTTGACTAAATAACTTCATTTAATTAATTAGGAATGGCTTCTCATTTAATTAAATAACTTTGTTTAATTAATTAGAAGTAAGTACTGCATTTAATTAAATAATTTCGTTTAATTATTTCAAAATTCTTTTCAAAAATAGTCAACTGAAGTCAACCATGGTTAAATCTGGTCAACTTTTGGTCAAAATTGATATTTGCGTATGTGATGATGAGGAAACATGAGTATGAATTCCAGCAACAATTCGATGCAAATTCTCATTCAACCTTTCAAAACGAAGAGATGAGGGTCTCTTAAATAGACTTTCCTGGAATTCATCAACGGTTGAGATCGATTTCAATCAACGGTCAGTATTAAAGGTGAAGTTCATTCATAAAGGGAGATTTCCTAATTAAAGGGAGTTAACAAATTTAATTTGAGTAAAATAAGGAGTTAACTGATTCAATTTGAGTAGAAAAAGGAGCTAACTGATTAAAGACATTTTTGATCAATAGTGAACTGAAAATTTTCCTTTTTGAACTGAAGAGAGATTTTTTTGAGATATTCAATTTAATAAAATGAGATATGCTCTCATAATTACTTTTTCTATTTAATTAAATAATCTTTAATTAATTAGAGACACTTTTCTTATTTAATTAAATAACTTCATTTAATTAATTAGGAATGGCTTCTCATTTAATTAAATAACTTTGTTTAATTAATTAGAAGTAAGTACTCCATTTAATTAAATAATTTCATTTAATTATTTCAAATTTTTTTTTGAAACTAGTCAACCGTAGTTAAATCTAGTCAACTTTTGGTCAAAGTTGATCTTTGCGTATGTGAATATGAGCAAATGTGAGTATGAATTCCAGCAACAATTCGATGCAAATTCTCATTCAACCTTTCAAAATGAAGAGATGAGGGTCTCTTAAATAGACTTTTCAGGAATTCATCAACGGTTCAGATTGATTTCAATCAACGGTTAGGATTAAAGGTGAAGTTCAGTCATAAAGGGAGATTTTCAAATTAAAGGGAGTTAACAGATTTAATTTGAGTAAAATAAAGAGTTAACTGATTCAATTTGAGTAGAAAAAGGAGTTAACTGATTTAACTCATTTTTTATCAATAGTGAACTAGAAACTTCCCTTTTTGAACTGAAGAGAGATTTTGTTGAGATATTTAATTTAATAAAATGAGATATGCTCTCGTAATTACTCTTTCTATTTAATTAAGTAATATTTAATTAATTAGAGACACTTTTCTTATTTAATTAAATAACTTCATTTAATTAATTAGGAATGGCTTCTCATTTAATTAAATAACTTTATTTAATTAATTAGAAGTAAGTACTCCATTTAATTAAATAATTTTGTTTAATTATTTTAAGATTATTTTCAAAATTAGTCAACTTAAGTCAACCGTGGTTAAATCTGGTCAACTTTTGGTCAAACTTGATCTTTGCGTATGTGAATATGAGCAAATGTGAGTCTGAATTCCAGCAACAATTCGATGCAAATTCTCATTCAACCTTTCAAAATGGAGAGATGAGGGTCTCTTAAATAGACTTTCTTAGAATTCATCAACAGTTGAGATCGATTTCAATCAACGATCAGGATTAAAGGTAAAGTTGAGTCATAAAAGGAGATTTCCAAATTAAAGGGAGTTAACAGATTTAATTTTAGTAAAATAATTTGTTAACTGATTCAATTTGAGTAGAAAAAGGAGTTAACTCATTTAACTCATTTTTGATCAATAGTGAACTTGAAATTTCCCTTGTTGAACTGAAGAGAGATTTTGTTGAGATATTTAATTTAATAAAATGAGATATGCTCTCGTAATTACTTTTTCTATTTAATTAAATAATCTTTAATTAATTAGAGACACTTTTCTTATTTAATTAAATAACTTCATTTAATTAATTAGGAATGGCTTCTCATTTAATTAAATAACTTTCTTTAATTAATTACAAGTAAGTACTCCATTTAATTAAATAATTTTGTTTAATTATTTCAAAAATTATGTTGAAACTAGTCAACTCAAGTCAACCGTGGTTAAATCTGGTCAACTTTTGGTCAAACTTGATCTTTGCGTATGTGAATATGAGCAAACGTGAGTATGAATTCCAGCAAAAATTTGATGCAAATTCTCATTCAACCTTTCAAAATGAAGAGATGATGGTCTCTTAAATAGACTTTCCTCAAATTCATCAATGATTGAGATCGATTTCAATCAACTGTCAAGATTAAAGGTGAAGTTCAGTCATAAAAGGAGATTTCCAAATTATGTAGTGCCTGCCCCTTGTTCGCATTTTGTTAGAGCTAGTTTTATATTGTTGGTTAGTAGCATTCTTTTGAAATTATTAGATATTGTGCTATGGATTCAGTTTATTATGTGATGTGATTACTTGAACTCTACATTTCATGTATGTATGAAGATTATTTTTAGTGTTTGCAATTATTGATGATGATTATTACATTGCTTTCAGTTATTAATGATGATTAGTAGATGATTTATTATCATATGTATTTTCTTATGGATACTTTCCCCATACTTGCATGTTTATGGTGTGTGTGTTTTCTTTTGTATGGCGTGTTTGATGTGGTTAAGGAAGGGAGTCGTAGTCACTTGCTAGCTGGAATTGTGAGGCCTCGCCCCGACCCATCGTAGTATAGGGATGCATTACTATTATATTTTTGATATTCACGACTTGAGATGTCGAGACATTATTTGATGCTTAGAACATACTTTATTATTTCATGTTGTGTGATGTTACTTTAGATATATTTGATGATTGTCATTTAATGTTCATGTATATGTATGTTGATGAAATCAGTAAATGTAGGATTGAGATTTTGATTTAAGATATTTTAAATGGTTAAGAATTATGTAGGATGAAGAAACCTTTATTGATGTATGTTTTAATTTATGTGAATTTTTGAATACATATACATTATGTACATGTGATTTTACGGGACTACTAATGTGTGCAATGAGTGTGCAGATATTTAGCCGAGAATTCCTACGGAGGAATAGAATTGATCTCTTTGTGCTAATTTTTGGAAGCCTTGTTGTTCGTAATTCACGTATTGTATTGTGAGATATATGTTTGTATCTTCTTTGTTCAGTGAATGTTAATGTTCGTAATTATGTTCTTTTAGTGTCGCTTGACACTCGTAAAATGTTTATGTGCTTCGGTGTGCTATTTAGGGTTAATTGTTTAACCTTTGGACCAAGTTGGTTTAAATTAGTGTCAATTTTCTATTAGGTTCTTAATTAGGGTTAGTCATCCCTAATCCAGATTAGTGCTTAATTTGCAAGTTAGAGTAGTTAGATGGACCTATTTTATTTCTAAATTTTATTTGACTCTAAACCTCTTTCCTAAGGCTTTTAAACATGTTATTATTCTAACCAAAGTGTATGGGTATGGGTTAGGGGTCTTTTCCAACCCCTAAGCCCCTTTTTTTTTTACCTTTGAGGTCACTCAAAAAGTCCCTTTTTGCCTTTGTGCAAAAATTGATCATGGTTATCTTGAGTTACCTCACCTCATCTCCACTTAGGGTTTAACCATGGTGTAGGTTGAGTTAGGAGTTTCTAGATTTGTTAGTAGGTGGAGATAGTTATTTCTCTTTTTGGGTGGTTGAGTTGGAGGCTTATTTAGGGGCCTTCCTTGGACTAGTTGGTTGTTACTCAATCTCTACATTTAGAGAAGATTTTTTGAAGCTTGAAGGAAGGAAGTGGAAACTCTACTCAAATTTGTTCATTGCCATTACCTCTTTGTGAAGGTAGGAAATTCTCATCTCCCTTTTTCAGTTTTTATGTTTTGTTTCATGTTCATGCTACCATGTTGTTGTTTCACTATTTGTATGGTTGTGGGTATGTTGGGAAGATTTGATAACCATGTTATTTTGGTTGTTTTCCTTTCTTCTTTATGTTTAAAATTTTGAGTTTTTTTCCCTTGCATGGGTGTTTTGGTATTACTCATCCTTGGAGAGGGCAGAAGTGACCAATTTTGGGAAAGGTCTATTTAGTTGGACTCCAACCAGTGTAGAGTCTCTTCTTAGGATGAGAAGAGGGATAAAGGGTAGGGTGTTATGGGCCCCTACCCGTCAGCACAAACTTGGTATGAATATGACATGTTTAAATGGAAGAACGGAAGTTCTTGGTTATTAGCCCCGATTGGGCATCTAAATTGGTGTTGTGCTTGACTTCTCCTGTTGGAAGAATCCACCTTTCCCTAGTCTTGATTCATTGTGAATCCTATTGTGTAAACCATGTATGATTATGCATGTTTGATTTTCTTTTGGTTCTGCTTGGTTGTTACCCGATCAGATATTGGTTTCCTCCATGGTTCTTGAAATGAGATTAAAAAAATATTACAAATTCCTTGATTTTGATCATGAGGAAAAATTTGAATTAATTGTTGAAATTTGGGATTGAGATCCTATTGTAAATTGTATTTTAAACCTTATTGTAAATGGCAACGAAGCCGGGTTTTCTTCCTGATTCTTTCCCGGCTGAGCCTTTGAATCAAGTTTGCCAATAAAATTGGTGTTGAGCATATTTGGTTATCATGTGATTTAATTGTGTATTAAATTTAATATGGTTGCACATAAAAGAAAAATAGAATAACGGATAATGTCATGAATTGTGATATTTCAAGTTTTTGAATTGTTAAGAAAGAACAAATTGATAGAATGAAATTTCCAAGTTGATGTATAAGTATTAGATGAATTAGGATTCCTACCTTGAGAACTCAAATTATCTTTTCTTTGTTAAATTTCCTTATGAACTAATTAATTGGACTAAGAGATTATGTATCTCCTTAAATTTTTAAAGCATAAATCAGTTAGTTATCTTTAACCTTGCCATGGATTGCTTATCGGCTGCATTAAGTTTTATGTTGTTTGTTATATGAATTATCATCCTAACTATACTTAGTCCAATGAGTAACTCACACTATCATTGTAATATCTTATCATGAGTAACTTAGACTATTGGAGTAGGAAACCAAACAGGAAGGAATTGATGATTCTAAATTTGACAAAATTTCAAGCTTTCATATATGTTGCAAACAAAAAACTATGATCATGCATGTAGATTCACTTGTTATGATTGTTAGATCCAAATGATAAAGTATTGCATTATTGAATGAAATGAATAATTCAAACTCTTGATAGGTTATGGTTGTATCAAGTCATTATAGATTTGCCAAAAAAAAAGAAAGAAATTAATGACGAATTAGTCCTTGAATCAATCTATTTTAGATGTGATAGAAATTGTATTGAATCCTATAGATTTATGAGATGCTCTATCAGTTTTGTAAGCCATAAGAAATTTTAAGAATTAACTTGAGATAATATTAGAAATATGTTAGCTCTTCAAATTTTGATCCAACTTAAAGAAGAAAAATAAAAAATAAACATTTCATACCATCTCTAAGAGAAAATTTCCAAAACACCCACCTACAAGATGCTGGAAATTGTATGGAGAAATAAATTATTCTCTTATTGAGATAGAGAATATTCTTTTTGTTTTCTATATAAAATATAATTATATATATATTCTAATGTGAATAATATCTATATTATCACCTATAAAACTTTATGAATTTATTGCTTACTCCTTGGTCTTGGACGTCAGTTTAAACTTGTTTTAAAAAGGTATTTTTGTCTTGTCTTAAGTCAAAGTGGTTTGATGGGAGGGTGACATCATCCTACCACCTTGTCCCATCTCCATCCTCCTCCATTTCTAGCGGCCAGTTTGGGAAGGTGACATTTATGTTGGAAGAGGAAATTGTGGTGGTCATCTTCTTTTTTTTAAAACTCCCTTGCTTATCTCTGTTCACATGCCCACCTCTTGGGTTTTGTTTCCTCTACCTTGGGCTGCGTAGGAAGATGTGTGGAGGAGGCTATGTCATGACATGACATAAAGCTTGGACATTGGCATAAGCTTTTGAGTTTGTAGTAAAGTTTGCAATGAAATATTCTTTTTAAACTTCATCTCCTCCATGCTCCTGTGTGCCTTTTTTATGTGAAGGCTTGGATTTGCTTGAGGCCTAGGAAGAGGTGTAGGGAGAGGTCAAATCGACCTGACTAGTGGCCATGTGGGTGATAAGGGTTAGAGTAGGTGTCTTAGGGTAAGTAGTTGGTAGTTAGTTAGGTTTAATTTATGTTTTTTTTTAAAAATGTATTGTTAGTTAGTTTATTAGTTTTATTATTATTAAGTTTTGTTTTAGTAAGTGGTTTTAGTATTTAATTTAAATTAAGTTTAAAATTGTAAACTTGTTAAAGATATTTTGTTTAAAGTTCATTTATATTTCTTGATTAATATTAGATTTATTTCATGTTTCCATTAGATAGTTTTAAATTTTATTTAATTTGTAAAGTTAAGTTCTAATTAAAAGATTAGACGTTCTTTTATGAATGATTAGACCAACTATAGATTTAGTTAGTTAGTTTAAGATAAATTAGTTTAATATGAAATTATTATTAAATTTAGTTTAGATTTAATTTATATTCGATTAATTTTTTGTTGAAAATTAAGCTAAGTCGGAGATTTAAGAAATGTTGGTATTAATCGTATCTTTGATAATTTGATTAATTAGTGTCCTAATAGCTTAAGTTATTTGAATAATCTAAACCCAATATTCTTTAGATTGTTATTAAAATAATTTTTGCATGATTTTTTAAGCAATGTAATAATGAATCAGTAAACATTGATATCAATCTAATAACAATGTACTTCAGAATCCTGACGATGTATTCCTCCACAAAAGTTTTAAACCAAGGATATTGCAGAGGAACTTTTCTTAAACTGTCATCAATCCTTTAAAACTTAGAGCATTAATTTATTTTAAAAAAAAATTTGTGTGTGTGTTTTTGCCCTCGCAGTCTGGGCATGACAGGAATCTACACGATGCACCACTTCCTGCCATTGCCTGTTTAGCTTAGTATATATTGTGCTTGTACATGCATGGTTTTTATGTAGGTTGCAGGTACCAGGTATCGACTTCCCTGAATTGTCAAGATGAGCATACCCTATCATATTATCTCAATGATAAGAGAGGGGAGATAAATTCTCAAGTACAAATCCCAACCCTTTAAGCCATTTGCCCTAATTAGAAAATTAGGACAAGTATCTGAATTTAATACCCTCCGAATGCGTTTGATGATGTAATTCATGATATTAACCCTTGGTTTGATTTTGTATGTATTTTGACTATGATGGGCTTTCATATTTTTACCTTGTGAGTCTTTGATGTATTTTTTATTAATTAAACCTAATTAAAAGATTTAATTAAATAGAAAATTAATATTATATTTTAATAATTATTTTATTTAATTAATTAGGAAATTAATTAAATAAAATAATTAAATTTGAAAATAAAAGTTAAAAGTTTAAATTTGAAATGTGACAATATTTATTTTAATAATATATTTGGAGCTCATTTTTAAATAAATGACTAAATATTATTATTATTAAAGCTAATAAATATTTTAGCAATTAAGTTTTGAAAATGAAATTTAAAAGTAAAAAATAAATTTTAAATTATTAAAAGATTCTAGATTTCATGTGATTAAAATATAAATATATTAAGATTGAAAAGTGAAATTATCAAAGTTAGTGCATGAGATTTAATAAATAAATAAATTAAATTGGAAAGAGTAAATTAAATATTATATTAATATTTTCTCACATAGGAATTGACAAATTCTCGAGAGTTGTCATGTAGACAACACAGGGGTTTGCACTCTAAGAATGCACTAGTTGTCTACACTTAGAAGTTAGCATTTTATTTGAGCACATCGTGTCTACAACCTTAAGACTTATCTAGAAGGTTGGAGAAGACCCATGCTTGGTTGTCATACTTATCTTATAGTTGTTTCTAGAGACACTCTAGATGCATCTTAGAGGCCTTTAAATAGAGGCTCTCCTAGTGTGTTTGGACAAGCTACAAGCTTAATGGAAGCTACAAGCTACAAGCTATAAGCTTCAAGCTAAAATGGAAGCTTCAAAGCTTACATGCATTGGAGAAGTTCATATGCTCATATATATTCTACATGCTTCTATGCTTCTTCTAGCACTTCTAGTCACTTAGAGGATTTGATTAGTTTGGATCTTGGTAGAATTGTAAATGATGGAGAAGGAAGGGAATTTCTATGGACTTCTGAGGCATGATGGATTATCATCAGTGTCTAGGTGCACTCGTGATATTCGCATACTCTTTTTGCACTATTTCTCTTCCTGTCTTCATCATGTTTGTTATATATGTCTGAATACTCTCTGTGATTAAATCTACAATTTGAAATTGGAATCTAGATATTTTATTTAGTTGAGAAGAAAACAATAGAAACACCCTAGCTTCAATTTAAGAAAGAAATTAGATTTGAATCGGGTTTGGATTCGCATTTATATTGTGAAATTAGATAGACAAGATTTGTAATTAAAATAAAAATTCTAAGTTGAAAATTTGAATGGTTAGATATAATATTTTTATCAAATTATATTTTTAGATGCGTAAAGACAAACCTATTAGATGGATGAATGGGTAAATTTAGAGAACAATTACCTTTTAGGAGAAATTCATAATTAATCACAAACTACCTTATCGCTGCCCCTTGGATAGACCCGAACTCAGTCATTCATAACTTTTTATCGTGATCGAATTTATCAAAGCATGGAATGAATTAAAGATATTATTGCAATCTTTCCTTATTAGAATCTTATTAATATGCATTAGTTTTATATGGTTTATTATCTAATATAATTAAATCAAATTGAATTAAGATTAGTTAATAGTAGAAGAAGTATAATTAATTATTAGTCAATCTAAGTAAATAAATTTTTAAATGAGAGAAAGTTAAAAGAAAAGAGATTTTAGTATAGTTTATATAGTGGACTTTTTATAATATATATTAAATATTCTTTAATATATATTAAATAATTTAGAGATGGTAATTTTATATTACGTTTTTAAATAAGGAGACTTTAATAATAATGGATTAAGATTTAATTGACATGGAGTCACTGTTATAACATTGTTATAATTTGAATTACTATGGTATTATTAATACATTATATATTATTAACTAAATTATTGATATACCCTAATGGTATTAAGAGTTAGCTAATGAAGCTTATGTAAAGTTCTCTAAATCGATTAATAATAGTTTTGATGAGTTTATTATTTATTAATGTTTGTTGGGTCTAACAAACTATTAATAAATAATAGTATAAATAGTATAAATAGTTATCAATTATTACGATCAGAGTTAATCTAGACGAGATTAGTTAATGATTGAAGTACTGTAAAAGATATTAATCAAATTGAATTGGTTAATAATTTTGAAGAGTATCAATTAACTGAATCAACGTACATAGGGGAAACTTATTTGAGATAATAATACTTGGTATTGGGGATTTATTATAACTTGTTATTATTAAAATATAAATGGGAACATTGTTGCAGAGTGATGAATGTAGTCATAATAGATTTATTAATAAGATTCCCAATATAGCTTGTTATTAAATATTAATAAGTTATTATTATTGAACTATGAATATGAATATTTGTGTACTAGATTATACTTGACTTTTAACTTACAGAATTCTAGTAAGTTATTAGTCAACTGATATTAATTAGTACGCTGCTATGGTTATGCAATTATTAATTAAATCAATTAATGAGAGTTAATTAGATTTAATTAATAATTAAGCTATATAATAAATTTTTTAATTGATATTATTCTTTTAGCAAAGTTGCAAAGTAATTACATCGAAGTTGATAAGTCTTATTCTAATGACTTGAATAATGACTTAGATATTTTAATGATTATTAGTGATGATTTAATTGTTATAATGATTAAATTAAAAGGCTCAAACTTTAGTAGTATTTAAATAAGTTTTACTTGAGAACCATTAGAATGTTAAAGAGTCATGGATTGTGTACCTATGTTAATTGATTGATTTAATTGATCATTTTATTAAAGTTGTAATCTTCTTATTCGAAGATTGATAATTGGTCCTCTTATAATATAATGAATAATGATCCTAGAAAAGTTGAAAGGTTTATCAATTAGAATATGGATCATGATTAAATATAGAGGACAATTTAATTAAAGGTCAATGATGATCAGTTTAGTGAATATTTATCCTTAAGTTATTCTTAGAATGTAATTTTTAATAATGGAAAGAATAATGCTATCGGGGAACAAATGGGTTGACTTGTAGGTCAAATGATGAAACTTATACTTTTGAAGTATACTTGCAAACAAAAATCTGGAAACCCCTACACATTATTCAACTATATGGATTTAGTAAACCAAAACATGTGTTTGCATCGTGTATTCTATATGCTTCTTATTTTGGATTTTGGGTTGACTAGTGTTGACTAGTCTTAGGTTGTTACCAGAGGCTCGGGAGTTATGAGATGTGTTGGCATGTTGATTTTATTTGGTCTCGATCTTTATAAGCCCAACCATGGTAATGTGATCATATGCTCTATGAAATATTTGTATTTACTGATTGTTATAGTTGAGATTCTTATGTATCTGAGACACTTGAGCTAATCATTTTTGAGTCATCAATCAGTTATCCTTGGTTTATTTTCTAGTCACCATGATGGGACTGAAATGTGGATTTATTTCTTGATGATGTCATGTTGTGACATTTTTTGACTCAACCATTTTGGAGTCTTCGATCAGTATAATTTTGAGATATTCTTGGTTGCTTGTTGAGAACCAATGGATATTGTGATTTATTTTGAGATATATTTTGGTTATTGAGAACCAATAGATACTTATGATTATCAGTGATGCCTTCGGTTGCCAATAGAGAATTGTTGTGGTCACAATTTTCTATGGATGCTTTTTTAGATGCTCATGGAGATTTAATGATTCTTATCTTGGTGATTTGATGATTCTTATTATGAATATTTGATGCTTTTATAATGGATATTTGATGATTTTTTTTATGGATTATCTTTTGAATTTTCTTTACAGTCGCTTGTACAAGACTATGGTGATTTTATGATTCCATGAGCTTAGGGTAGGTAATCTACTTGTAATGGGGGCTAGGGCCCTAAGTGGCTGTCAGGGTAACTCATTGTAAGCTTGGTTAATAAGTGATAACATTTACACACTAAATGGGGATTAAATGAACCTAAAAAGATAATTGTTTTGATGTTATCACCCATGTCTTGAGAGCTTGTATAGGCTAAGATGGGAATAGTGAGAATGCATGGTTGCGACCGTGCATTCTGTAGTATGCCTCGTCAGTATGAGAGGATACTAGTGGCTGCATGAGATCAGTATGGACCTGTGGAGTTTAGCTAACTGTCAGGATAACTTGTACGTGATAAATGCGATGACACTTTCTTGCTTGCAGAGTAGGTTTCCTACATGTCATTATGTGCCTCTGGGAATGAGATGTCAATTTTGTGTGTGTTGGAACCTTTGAGTTAGTATACTTTTAGGATTCTTGGACTTATAAAGATTTATGCTATGTGGTTTTGATAGCCTGTTTGAGACTTGAGATTATCTCCTCAGCACGGTGAGAGTGGACCACTTAGGTACCACGCGGTCGGGTGGTAGTGTATTTTCCACTCGTATCATTTGACATCTGTCTGAGACACCGTGGCTAGAGTATTCTTGGTTGGTATTTATCTTCATCATTATGATAGATGATATACCTTATGATGGATGTATTTACTGGTATGTTTCTTACATTAATGATTTACATATATTAGATGATGTTATCTTATGCTTTACTTTGCATGTTAGTAGGATGTTTTAGGAGTGACATTTCTACTATAATAATATCGATGATCTCTTCGATGCTTTAGAATTTTACGCACGGAGGAATGGCTAAGATCCACGATGGTCTAATGATGCTATTTACAGTTGGGAGGAACTATGCACTTAGTTATTAGTGTTTGTGATTTATGGTTATCTCTTATGATAGATGTTTATATCTTTATGATGATGATGTATCATGTATGATATGTGGTTTCATTTACTTTAATTGCATCATGGATTAGTATTGGATGATGATGTTCTTTATTTACACAGATGTATGTTCTTTAAGCTTTTCATACCCTGTGATATGTGTAGTGGATAATTGAGCAATTTAAAATATAATTTATGAACATTGGATGTATCATTGTTATTTCATAACGATGGGATGTTAGATGAATAGTTAATTTAGATGTGATTCAACGTTAAGGGATCTTTAAAGAATGTAATCTGTTATGTTCTGTTTACTTTCAGTTGGATGTTACTATTACTTCCACAAGTGTTCTGAATAGTTTATCTTTCATGTTTTAACAAAAAATATTGTTTGGAAAACATAGTAAAATTTTAAGTTAAAACTTTTAGATCCCTTGGCAGGGCATTACAAATTAAAGGGAGTTAAGAGATTTAATTTGAGTAAAATAAGAAGTTAATTGATTCAATTTGAGTAGAAAAAGGAGTTAACTGATTTAACTCATTATTTATCAATAGTGAACCGGAAATTTTCCTTTTTGAATTGAAGATAGATTTTGTTGAGATATTTAATTTAATAAAATGAGATATGCTCTCATAATTACTTTTTTTATTTAATTAAATAATCTTTAATTAATTAGAGACACTTTTCTTATTTAATTAAATAACTTCATTTAATTAATTAGGAATGGCTTCTCATTTAATTAAATAACTTTATTTAATTAATTAGAAGTAAGTACTTCATTTAATTAAATAATTTCGTTTAACTATTTTAAAATTCTTTTCGAAACTAGTCAACTGAAGTCAACCGTGGTTAAATCTGGTCAACTTTTGGTCAAACTTAATCTTTGCGTATGTGAATATGAGCAAATGTGAGTATGAATTCTAGCAACAATTCGATGCAACTTCTCATTCAACCTTTCAAAATGAAGAGATGAGGGTCTCTTAAATAGACTTTTCTAAAATTCATCAACGGTTGAGATCGATTTCAATCAACGGTCAGGATTAAAAGTGAAGTTCAGTCATAAAAGGAGATTTTCAAATTAAAGGGAGTTAACAGATTTAATTTTAGTAAAATAAGGAGTTAACTCATTCAATTTGAGTAGAAAAAGGAGTTAACTCATTTAACTCATTTTTTATCAATAGTGAACTGGAAATTTCTCTTTTTGAATTGAAGAGAGATTTTGTTGAGATATTTAATTTAATAAAATGAGATATGCTCTCATAATTACTTTTTCTATTTAATTAAATAATCTTTAATTAATTAGAGACACTTTTTTTATTTAATTAAATAACTCCATTTAATTAATTAGGAATGGCTTCTCATTTAATTAAATAACTTTATTTAATTAATTAGAAGTAAGTACTACATTTAATTAAATAATTTTTTTTAATTATTTCAAAATTTTTTTCGAAACTAGTCAACACCAGTCAACCGTGGTGAAATTTGGTCAACTTTTGGTCAAACTTGATCTTTGCATATGTGAATATGAGCAAACGTGAGTATGAATTCTAGCAACAGTTCGATGCAAATTCTCATTCAACCTTTCAAAATGAAGAGATGAGGGTCTCTTAAAAAGACTTTCTTTGAATTCATCAACGATTGAGATTGATTTCAATCAACAGTCAGGATTAAAAGTGAAGTTCAGTCATAAAGGGAGATTTGCAAATTAAAGGGAGTTAATAGATTTAATTTGAGTAAAATAAGGAGTTAACTAATTCAACTTGAGTAGAAGAAGGAGTTAACTGATTTAACTCATTTTTTCTCAATAACGAACTGGAAATTTCCCTCTTTGAACTAAAGAGAGATTTTGTTGAGATATTTAATTTAATAAAATGAGATATGCTCTCATAATTACTTTTTCTATTTAATTAAATAATCTTTAATTAATTAGAGACACTTTTTTTATTTAATTAAATAATTTCATTTAATTAATTAGGAATGGCTTCTCATTTAATTAAATAACTTTTTTTAATTGATTGGAAGTAAGTACTCCATTTAATTAAATAATTTCGTTTAATTATTTGAAAATTCTTTTCAAAACTAGTCAACTCAAGTCAATCGTGGTTAAATCTGGTCAAGTTTTGGTCAAACTTGATATTTGCGTATGTGAATATGAGCAAATGTGAGCATGAATTCCAGCAACAATTAGATGCAAATTCTCATTCAACCTTTGAAAATGAAGAGATGAGGGTCTCTTAAATAGACTTTCCTGGAATTCATCAATGGTTGAAATCGATTTCAATCAACTGTCAGGATTACAGGTGAAGTTCAGTCATCAAGGGAGACTTCTAAATTAAAGGGAGTTAAGAGATTTTATTCCAATAAAATAAGGAGTTAATTGATTCAATTTGAGTAGAAAAAGAAGTTAACTGATTTAACTAATTTTTGATCAATAGTGAACTGGAAATTTCTCTTTTTGAACTGAAGAGAGATTTTGTTGAGATATTTAATTTAATAAAATGAGATATGCTATCATAATTACTTTTTCTATTTAATTAAATAATCTTTAATTAATTAGAGACACTTTTCTTATTTAATTAAATAACTTCATTTAATCAATTAGGAATGGCTTCTCATTTAATTAAATAACTTTTTAAAATTAATTAGAAGTAAGTACTCCATTTAATTAAATAATTTCATTTAATTATTTCAAAATTCTTTTTGAAACTAGTCAACTCAAGTCAACCATGGTAAAATTTGGTCAACTTTTGGTCAAACTTGATCTTTGCGTATGTGAATATGAGCAAATGTGAGTATGAATTCCAGCAACAATTTGATACAAATTCTCATTCGACCTTTCAAAATGAAGAGATGAGGGTATCTTAAATAGACATTCCTAGAATTCATCAACTGTTGAGATTGATTTCAATCAACGGTCAGGATTAAAGGTGAAGTTCATTCATAAAGGGAGATTTCAAAATTAAAAGGAGTTAACAGATTTAATTTGAGTAAAATAAAGAGTTAACTGATTTAACTCATTTTTGATCAATAGTGAACTGGAAATTTCCCATTTTGAATTGAAGAGAGATTTTGTTGAAATTTTTAATTTAATAAAATGAGATATGTTCTCATAATTACTTTTTCTATTTAATTAAATAATCTTTAATTAATTAGAGACACTTTTCTTATTTAATTAAATAAATTCATTTAATTAATTGAGAATGGCTTCTCATTTAAATAAATAACTTTGTTTGATTAATTAAAAGTAAGTAGTTCATTTAATTAAAAATTTTGTCTAATTTTTTAAATTTTTTTTTCGAAACTAGTCAACTCAAGTCAACCGTGGTTAAATCTGGTTAACTCTCGGTCAAACTTTATCTTTGCATATGTCAATAAGAGCAAATGTGAGTATGAATTCAAGCAACAATTCGATACAAATTCTCATTCAACCTTTCAAAATGAAGAGATGAGGGTCTCTTAAATAAACTTTTTTAGAATTCATCAACGGTTGAGATCGATTTCAATCAACGGTGAGCATTAAAGGTGAAGTTCAGTCATAAAGAGAGATTTCCAAATTAAAGGGAGTTAACAGATTTAATTTGAGTAAAATAAAGAGTTAACTGATTCAATTTCAGTAGAAAAATGAGTTAATTGATTTAACTCATTTTTTATCAATAGTGAACTGAAAATTTTCCTTTTTGAAGTGAAGAGAGATTTTGTTGAGATATTTAATTTAATAAAATGAGATATGTTCTCGTTATTACTTTTTTTACTTAATTAAATAATCTTTAATTAATTAGAGACAACTTTTTTATTTAATTAAATAACTTCATTTAATTAATTAGGAATGGCTTCTCATTTAGTTAAATAACTCTTTTTAATTAATTAGAAGTAGGTACTCCATTTAATTAAATAATTTCGTTTAATTATTTCAAAATTCTTTTTGAAACTAGTCAACTCAAGTCAACTTGTGGTTAAATCTGGTCAACTTTTGGTGAAACTTGATCTTTGCGTATGTGAATATGAGCAAATGTGAGTATGAATTCCAACAACAATTCAATGCAAATTCTCATTCAACCTTTCAAAATTAAGAGATGAGGGTCTCTTAAATAGACTTTCTTAGAAGTCATCAATGGTTGAGATTGATTTCAATCAATGGTCAAGATTAAAGGTGAAGTTCAGTCATAAAGGGAGATTTCCAAATTGAAGGGATTTAATAGATTTAATTTGAGTAAAATAAGGTGTTAACTGATTCAATTTGAGTTGAAAAAGGAGTTAACTGATTTAACTCATTTTTCATCAATAGTGAACTGAAAATTTCCCTTTTTGAACTGAAGAGAGGTTTTGTTGAGATATTTAATTTAATAAAATATGATATGCTCTCATAATTACTTTCTCTATTTAATTAAATAATCTTTAATTAATTAGAGACACTTTTCTTATTTAATTAAATAACTTCATTTAATTAATTAGGAATGGCTTCTCATTTAATTAAATAACTTTGTTTAATTAATTAGAAGTAAGTACTCCATTTAATTAAATAATTTTGTTTAATTATTTCAAATTTCTTTTTAAAAATAGTCAACTCAAGTCAACCGTGGTTAAATCTGGTCAACTTTTGGTCAAACTTGATCTTTGCGTATGTGAATGAGAGCAAGTGTGATTATGAATTCCAGGACCAATTCGATGCAAATTCTCATTCAACCTTTCAAAATGAAGAGATGAGGGTCTCTTAAATAGACTTTCCTGGAATTCATCAACGGTTGAGATCGATTTCTGTCAACGGTCGGGATTAAAGGTGAAGTTCAGTCATAAAGGGAGATTTCCATATTAAAGGGAGTTACCAAATTTAATTTGAGTAAAATAAGGAGTTAACAGATTCAATTTGAGTAGAAAAAGGAGTTAACTGATTTAACTCATTTTTGAACAATAGTGAACTAGAAATTTTCCTTTTTGAACTGAAGAGAAATTTTGTTGAGATATTTAATTTAATAAAATGAGATATGCTCTCATAATTAATTTTTCTATTTAATTAAATAATCTTTAATTAATTAGAGACACTTTTCTTATTTAATTAAATAGCTTCATTTAATTAATTAGGAATGGCTTCTCATTTAATTAAACAACTTTGTTTAATTAATTAGAAGTAAGTACTCCATTTAATAAAATAATTTTGTTGAATTATTTCAAAATTCTTATCGAAACTAGTCAACTCAAGTCAACCGTGGTTAAATCTGGTCAACTTTTGGTCAAACTTGATCTTTGCGTATGTGAATATGAGCAAATGTGAGTATGAATTCCAGCAATAACTCGATGCAAATTCTCATTCGACCTTTCAAAATGAAGAGATAAGGGTCTTTTAAATAGACATTCTTGGAATTCATCAACGGTTGAGATCGATTTCAATCAACGGTCAGGATTAAAGATGAAGTTCAGTCACAAAGGGAAATTTTCAAATTAAAAGGAGTTAACAGATTTAATTTGAGTAAAATAAGGAGTTAACTGATTCAATTTGAGTAGAAAAAGGAGTTAACTGATTTAACTCATTTTTGATCAATAGTGAACTAGAAATTTCCCTTTTTGAACTGAAGAGAGATTTTGTTGAGATATTTAATTTTATAAAATAAGATATGCTCTCATAATAACTTTTTCTATTTAATTAAATAATCTTTAATTAATTAGAGACACTTTTCTTATTTAATTAAATAACTTCATTTAATTAATTAGTAATGCCTTCTCATTTAATTAAATAACTTTGTTTAATTAATTAGAAGTAAGTACTCCATTTAATTAAATAATTTCGTTTAATTATTTCAAATTTCTTATCGAAACTAGTCAACTCAAGTCAACCGTGGTTAAATCTGGTCAACTTTTGATTAAACTTAATCTTTGCGTATGTGAATGTGAGCAAATGTGAGTATGAATTCCAGCAACAATTCGATGCAAATTCTCATTCAACCTTTCAAAATGAAGAGATGAGGGTCTCTTAAATAGACTTTTCTGGAATTCATCAATGGTTGAGATCGATTTCAATCAACAATCAGGATTAAAGGTGCAGTTCATTCATAAAGGGAGATTTCCAAATTAAAGGGAGTTAATAAATTTAATTTGAGTAAAATAAGGAGTTGACTAATTCAATTTGAGTAGAAAAAGGAGTTAACTGATTTAATTCATTTTTGATCAATAGTGAACTGAAAATTTCTCTTTTTGAACTGAAGAGATATTTTGTTGAGATATTTAATTTAATAAAATAAGATATACTCTCATAATTACTTTTTCTATTTAATTTAATAATATTTAATTAATTAGAGACACTTTTCTTATTTAATTAAATAACTTCATTTAATTAATTAGGAATGGCTTCTCATTTAATTAAATAACTTTGTTTAATTAATTAGAAGTAAGTACTCCATTTAATGAAATAATTTCGTTTAATTATTTTAAAATTCTTTTTGAAACTAGTCAACTCAAGTCAACCGTGGTTAAATCTAGTCAACTTTTGGTCAAACTTGATATTTGCATATGTGAATATGAGCAAATGTGAGTATGAATTCCAGCAACAATTCGATGCAAATGTAGTGCCTACCCTCATCCACATCTTTTCTTGACATTGTTATTATTATCAGACTATGATAGACTAGTCTTATGTTGATGGATTAGTGGTATTGTTTTGACACTATCAGACATTATGTTATGGATTCAGTGGTTATATGATGAGATCATTTAGATTTTACATTTCATGCATACATGATGATCATTATACTATTTTCAGTTATTATTGATGATTAGATGGATGGTTTATTATCTTATGTGTTTTATTATGGATACTTACCCCATACTTGCATGTGTATGGTGTGCGTGTTTTCTTATTGTATGGTGTGTCTGATGTGGTTAAGGAAAGGAGTCGTAGTCAACTGCTTAGTCGGGATCTACACAATGCACCACTTCCTGCCATTATCTGTTTAGCTTAGCATTATATGTATTGTATGTACATGCATGATTTTTTTGCAGGTTGCAGGTACCGGGCATCGACTTACCTGAATTGCCCAGATGAGCATACTCTATTATACTATCTCAATGATAAGAGAAGGGAGATAAATTCTTAAGTCCAAATCCCAAACCTTTAAGCCAATTGTCCTAGTGAGGTAGGACAAGTATCTAGATATTTTACCCGTCGAATGTGTCGGATGACATAATTTGTGATTTTTAACCCTTTAGATTGATTTTGAGTGATTTTCTCTATGATGGGTTTTCATATTTTATCTTGGAAGTCTATGGTGAATTTTCTATTAATTAAGTCTTAATAAATAGATTGAATTAATAAATAAATTATTTGAGAAAATTAATATAAAATATCATGTTATTTGATATTTTGATTGTAATTAATTAAATGTGAATTATTGAGGTAAAATTAATTAAATAAAAAAAATTAGAAATTAAAATTAATAATAATAAATAAGTAATAATAAAGTAATATTTAAGTAGAAATTATATAAAAAGTGAATTGGAGTTATAAGCTTCCATGGGAGTTAGCGCACTTCTCTATTTCTCAAGTGTCAACAACACGGGGGTTAGTGCATCAATTAAGCACATGGTGTCTACAACCCTATGACTTATCTTGAAGGTTGGAAAAGACCCATGCTTAGTTGGTGACACCTTCCAGCTATTTCTAGAAGCATTCTTGATGTTTCCTAAAAGCTCTTTATATGCAGGCATTCATAGAGGTTTAGACATGGCGTTGGGACAGCAATTGTAGCATTGGAGGACTCAAGAATTCTGAAGAAGGGAGGAGCTTGCTCTGCGGATTTTTTGAGGAAGAGTGATTTAGCATCAGAATTTGGGTATATTCTCATGATTTTATTTATGCTATTTTTGCATCATGCATTCCCTGTCTTCTTTGTGCCTTCCATATGTATTCTAAGAAGTTTCATATTTATATGCATTCTCAATATGGGTATATTAATTTTATTGGAGAATTTTATATGGATTCTATAATGCAAATATTTTATTATTAATTGTAGATATAATCTTTGTGGAAAAAAAAAAGAGACATACATGGTAATGTGTTTAGATCTGCATATATATATATATATATATATATATATATATACATTTATTATGAATCAATTATAAAATTCAAATTTATATATATACATACATACATATATATATGTATGTATATATATATATATATGTATATATATATATATATATATATATATATATATATATATATATATATATACACACATATATATATATATATATATACTGATACATATATATATACCTATGTATATAATGCACTCAATTGAGTGATTGATAAAATCGCAGTGTAAAATTTATTAAATCGCATCGCGATTCATATCGCATGAAACAAGTATATATATTATATCCCGTGGGCACGATTCGTACCACGCGCCGGTGAAAGGCAAAGACCTGCCGTTGCAAGTCTGCAATGACAGGGGTACTACGTACCTGCTGTCAGCGCAGTGCCTGCGACTGTAGGTACTGCGTACCAAAACAAGTGTTTTGGGGGTTATTAATGTTAATGTGACGAAAGGAAAAAATATTTATGTTAAAATGTTTATAAACAATTGATTTCTCATTGCTATATAATATGAAGTCAATTGAAATTGTTAAATCAATTTTATTAAAATGTATTAATATATTTACAGATATATATATATATATATATATGTATGTATGTATGTATGTATGTATGTATGTATGTATGTATGTATGTATGTAATATGTAAATATGTTATTTATAAATTTAAGTTATTTTTATTTGATAAATGATTTACATTGAAGGTTTATTTTCATAAGGTGACTCTTTAATAACTTTCAACTATTTAATAATTAATGTTTTAAATTATTAAATAAGAAATTGATAGTTGGGTGGGGGATGTATCAAACAAATGTTATTAATTAGAAAATCAATTTTTAGTTCTAATAAGATAAACGTTTATTTATCCAAAAACAATATATGTGTTCCTCCATTCATTCTTTAGACTTGGAAACTTAAACTGAAATCTCTACATTTAAACTCAAGTTGTAAAACCAAAACATGTGTTTGCATTGTGTATTCTTTATGCTATTGTTTTGGGTTGACTAGTGTTGACCAGTATAGGACGTCTACTAGAGGCTTGGGGGTTATGTGATTGTGGAGACATGGTGATGTTTTAATCTTGATCTTTATAAACCCAACCATGGTTATGTGATGGAATGCTCTATCTATTGGTTGTGATTACTGATTGTTATAGTTGAGATTCTTATGTATGAGACACTTGACTTAACCATTATTTTTGGTCATCAATCAGTTATCCTTGGTTTATTTTCTAGTCGCCATGATGGGACTGAAATATGGATTTTTTTTTTTTATGTCATGTTGTGACATGTTTGACTCAACCATTTTTGGAGTCTTCGATCAGTATGATTGATATATATATATATATATATATATATATATATATATTTTGGTTATTGAGAACCATTGGATATTTGATTATCAGTGATACTTCAGTTGCCAATAGAGAGTTGTTGTGTTCATGATTTCCTATGGATGTTAGCTCATGGAGATTTGATGCTTTTATGCATATTTGATGATTTTATAGATTATCTTTTGTGATTTTCAGATTTATGATTCCATGAGCATTAGGGTAGGATATCTACATGTAGTGATGGGAAGTGGCTTGCAATGGGGGCTAGGGCCCTAAGAGGCTGCCAGGGTAACTCATTGTAAGTTGGATTAATAAGCGATAACATTCACACCTAATACTAACTGAATGAACCTAAAAAGATAAGTGTTTTGTTCTCGCCCATGCCTTGAGTGCTTGTACAGACTAGGATGGGAGTAGTGAGACACATGGTTGCGACCTTGCATTTCGTAGTATGCCTCGTCAATATTAAAGGATACTAGTGGCCGCATAAAATCAATATGGACCCATGGAGTTTAGCTAACTGCTAGGGTAACTTGTACGTGATAACTGCGATGACACTTTCCCGCTTGCAGAGTAGGTTCCTACATGTCATTGTGTGCCTCTGGGATTAGATGTCAGATTTTGTGTTTGGAACCTTTGAGTTAGTATACTTTTAGGATTCTTGAACTTATAGAGATATGTGTTATGTGATTTTGATAGGCTGTTTGGGACTTGAGATTATCTCCTTAGCACGGTGGGAGTGGACCACTTAGGTACCATGCAGTCGAGTGGTAGTGTATTTTCCACTCTTATCATTTTGAGATTCATTGAGACATCGTGGCTGATGCGTCCTTCATAATGGTGGATATGTATCCTTTTTCATTGATGATTGACATATGTTAGATGATGTTATCTTATGCTTTTATTTGCATGTTAGATTACTTCTATATATGATGTTGTATTTATTAGGAGTGACATTCCTACTATGTAATACCGATGATCTCTTCGGTGATTTGGAATGTTACACACGGAGGGATGGCTAAGATCCATGATGGTTTAATGATGCTATTGACGGTTGGGTGGAACCGCGCACTTAGTTTATTATGTTTGATCTTTATGATGGATGTATATGTTTTCTATGATGTTGTATCATGTGTATCATGTGATTATCTCTACTTTGATGTATCATGGATTAGAATAGGATGATGTACCTTATTCTATCTATGTATATTCTTTTGAAATTTTCATACCTTGTGACATGTACAATAGATGATTAAGTATTTGAAATGTAATGTATAAGCATTGGACTTATCATTATTATTTCATGTAGATGTTGTACTAGATGGATTCATGTATGTAATTCAATGTTAAGAGATCTTAAGGAATGTAATGTATTATTTATGTTATGTTTAATTTTCAAATGGACATTTCTATTGCTTCCGTTATTGTGTATAAGTTATATGTGGTGTTTACTTTCATAAAAAAAAAAAATGCTACTAATCTTAGTGAAATTCTAGGTTAATTCTTTGGATCCCTTGGCGGGGCATTACATTTGGTATCAGAGCCAGGTTTCTACATTGGGAGCTCTGGGTATTTTGGAACAACAAGGACTATGAACTATTAAGTGTAACTTTCCAAACTTGATCTAGGTTAATTGAAATAGGACTCAAACTGTTACTTGAATATTTTTCATACTTCAACACTTAGTTTCAAAACTAGAAATTTTACTTAAACCTAGACATAGAACTGAACTTAGTACCTTGTACTGTTGTAGGATGGTATCTAGGACTAGGTCTTCTATTAGAGGTCATGGTAGAGGCCATGGATGTGGCAGAACTATTAGTGTCCATGGGTCTGCCCATGAGGGATCGGCTCATGTAGAGAGCAGGGAAGAGCACTCTAGTAAGCAATAGGAAAAGAGCCGTAGAGAGGACCAAGTTGAGTCTGAAGAGGTCAGTTTGAGGTAGATGATGCAGACTATTCTAGAAAATCTACCTCCTGTTAAAGAACAACATAAAGTGCATCAGACAGAACAAGAGCAAAAACCTAGATCTAGAAGTCCTCGGAAGGAATGTTAGAGGTCCATTGTGTCCACTCAAATGAAGGATATTTCAAGATCCAAGGTTAAGCCTTTCAATGGGCAAGGTTATGGTTCTATGGCCGAACATTGGCTTATTTCTCTCGACAGGATTTTTTCCATGCAGGAGTTCGACAGCAATGTTAAGGCAAGGTTTGCGATCACTAATCTAGAGAATTTTGGGGCCACTTGGTGGACAATAGAGGAGAAGAATTTGGGAATTAATATGAGCAGTTTCACATGGGAGTTATTCCAAGAGAGTTTTTGTGAATGATTCCTACCAGAGGAATGGAAACAAAAAAGGGCTGATGAATTTCATAATCTCAGATAGTACACTTTGTCAGTGACCGAGTATGAGTGTAAGTTTTATGAGCTTATGCCATTTTTAGGGTTCGATGCAAATTCAGCTCAGTTGACACAACATTTTATTAGGGGTTTGAATAACTGTATTATTGGGGGAGTTAAGGTATTTGAACCAAAAACCCTCAAGGATGCAGTGCATCGAGCTATCGTTGTTGAGCAAAGTGTCAACCTTGGTCAAGGTGGTTTTGTAGGAGCGCCAGCGGCATCAGGATCTAAAAGCAACTACAATTCAGGTGGTAACAAGAAGTTTTTTTTCTCTAAGGAGAAATAGTATCAACAGCAGTCTCAATAGACACAGCAATAGAAGGGCTCAAATTCTCAAGCTCAAGGCAGTGGCAAAGGTTCTAACACCAAGAACAACCACAATGATCAATGCAATAAACAGAATCAGACCAATCAGCCAGCTCAGAGTAGCCAGCCTTTTGTGAGCAGGAACAGTCATCAGCAATCAAATGTACCACCTATGTGAAGAGGTTCTGACAGAAATACGAAATGCTTTTCATGTTGTCAGATTAGAGATTATGCAGCTCAGTGTCCTCAGCGAGCACCTCAATTTTTAGGACCTAGACCTACCATTTTAGAGCCTACAGTTGGTGATGCTGGTAGAGCTCATAGAGTTTTTGTAGTAGTTGATCAGCGTCAGGCAGATCATCAGGGAACAGTGGTTGATACCACAAGTGCTATTAGAGGTATATCTCTTTTAGTATTGTTGATTTAGGAGCTACAGATTCATTTATTTCACCATCTATAGTTTCTAAGTGTAAGCTGGATGCGGTGAAGCAAGATCATGGTTGGCAAGTGGAACTAGCCTTAGGCATTAAGGTCCCCGCATATTTTGTAGTTCATAAGTGTGGGCTTAGTTTAGGAAGCTTCGATGCGGTAGTGGATCTTTAAGTCATACCCCTTGGTTCCTATGATGTGGTTTTAGGCATGGACTAGCTTGGATCTCATAGAGCCAGTATAGATTGCAGGAAGAAGATTATTAGGCGCCAAGATGACCAAGGGAATAATGTGCAGATAGTTGGGATACCGAGGCCTATATCTCTGCGGATGATTTCTGCTATGCAATTGAAGTAAAGTTTTCGTAAGGGATGTCAGATATTTGTTGTTATGGTAAACGCTCTTAATGAGGAAGATTCCATGAGGGAGACTTTAGATCACCCAATTTTGCAAGAGTATGTAGATGTTTTTCCAAGAGAGATTCTAGGCATGCCTCCAAAGAGGGACATTGACTTTAGTATTGATCTGATTCTTGGAGCGGAGCCTATCTCTAAAGCTCCTTATCACATGACTACTTAGGAATTGGGTGAGCTACGTCTTCAGCTAGAGGAACTTCTGGCTAAAGGGAGCATTCGACCTAGTGTATCACCATGGGGAGCTCCAGTGCTCTTTGTGAAGAAGAAAGACAGTTCTTTGTGCCTTTGTATTGACTATAGACAGTTGAATAAGGTGACTATTAAGAACAAGCATCCTTTGCCTAGGATTGATGACTTATTTGATCAAATCAAGGGAGCTACAGTATTCTCCAAGATTGATCTTAAGTTAGGATACCACTAGCTTCGCATTGAGGAAGCAGATATTCACAAGATTGCTTTTCAAACTCGTTATGGGCATTATGAGTTCAGAGTGGTAACTTTTGGATTGACTAATGCTCCATCAATTTTCATGAGTTTGATGAATGGTGTGTTCTGATCTTATCTGGACAGGTTTGTACTCGTGTTTCTTGATGACATATTGATATATTCTAAGACTCAGAAGGAGCATGAGGAACACTTGCGGTTGGTATTGCAGTGTTTAAGGGACAATCAACTTTATTCTAATGTGGCTAAGTGTGAATTCTTCAAAATGGAGATTCAGTATTTAGGGCATGTTATTTTAGGTGATGGTATTTCAGTGGATCCTACAAAGATTCAGGCGATAATAGATTGGCCGACACTGACTAATGTGTCAGAGATTTGTAGTTTCATGGGTTTAACTGGTTATTATCACAGATTTTTCCAGAGCTTCTCTAGGATAGCACATCCTATCACTTCTCTTCAAAGGAAAGGAAAGAAGGTGGTATGGACAGAGAAATGTGAGGAAGCTTTTTAGAAGCTCAAGGAGCTATTGACCAGTGCATCGATTCTAGCTGTACCTGATCCAAAAGGTGATTTCATGGTATGTATAGATGCTTCCCTTGAAGGGATTGGGGCAGTGTTAATGCAGAATGGATGGTTGATTATGTATGAATCATGCAAGCTCAAGGATCATGAGTTAAATTATCCTATACATGATCTTGAGTTAGCAGCAGTAGTTCTTGCTTTGACAAGGTGGAGACATTTCTTTTTGGGGCACAGATTCGAGCTACATAGCGATCATCATAGTCTTTAGTACATTTTTACTCAGCCTAATTTGGATGCTTGCCAAAGGCAATGGATGGAGTTTCTATGTGAGTATGATTTTGAGGTTAAGTATATTCAGGGTATGGAGAATGTGGTGGCAGATGCTTTGAGTCGCAGGAGACATGTGTTATCATTGATGACTCTTAGTGTGGATTTGAGGAGTTAGATTCTTCAGGCACTTACTATGGATTCTTGGTAGTGCGTATCTGTGAGCATTTGACTATGGCACAGGATAGGCAGAAGAAGTATATCGATGCTCATAGGACTGATAAGCAGTTTGTTGTGGGTGATAAGATTTTCTTGAGAGTGCGACCGTGAATGAGTCTGATCCGATATGGAAAGGGTTCTAAGCTAGCACCTCGCTTTGTGGGACCATTCAAGATTTTGGAGAGGATTGGCTCGGTTGCTTACCGTCTTTCTCTACCACCCAGCCTAGCTCGCATTCATGATGTTTTCCATGTTTCAGTGTTTTGGCAGTATATTACTGATATTGTACATGTCCTTGATTGGAATGTGTTGCAGGTAGAGGACAGGCAGCTAGCTTTGGAGCCGGTTCGTATTCTAGAGCAGCAAGAATTGACCCTCAGGGGTCAAACTATCTAGCAGGTAAGGGTCCAATGGGACCCTACTAATGATTCTTTAGCTACTTGGGAGGATGTAGCTAGATTGAGGGAGTTATATCCCTACTTGTTTGTAGGCTTCTAGGAGTAAGCCTAACCCAAGGGGGGGTGGATGTAGTGCCTACCCTCGTCCACATCTTTTTGGACATTGTTATTATTATCAGACTATGATAGACTAGTCTTATGTTGATGGATTAGTGGTATTTTTTTGACACTATCAAACATTATGTTATGGATTCAGTGGTTATATGATGAGATCATTTCGATTTTACATTTCATGCATAAATGATGATCATTATACTATTTTCAGTTATTATTGATGATTAGATGGATAGTTTATTATCTTATGTGTTTTATTATGGATACTTACCCCATACTTGCATGTGTATGGTGTGCATGTTTTCTTATTGTATGGCGTGTCTGATGTGGTTAAGGAAGGGAGTCATAGTCACCTACTTAGTCAGGATCTACATAATGCACCACTTCCTGCCATTGTCTGTTTAGCTTAGCATTATATATATTGTATGTACATGCATGGTTTTTCTGCAAGTTGCAGGTACCGGGTATCGACTTTCCTGAATTGACAGGATGAGCGTACCCTATTATACTATCTCAATGATAAGAGAAGGGAGACAAATTCTCAAGTCCAAATCCCAAACCTTTAAGCCAATTGTCCTAGTGAGGTAGGACAAGTATCTAGATATTTTACCCATCGAATGTGTCGGATGACATAATTCATAATTTTTAACCTTTTAGACTAATTTTGAGTGATTTGTTCTATGATGGGTTTTCATATTTTATCTTGGAAGTCTATGGTGAATTTTCAATTAATTAAGTCTTAATAAATAGATTTAATTAATAAATTAATTATTTGAGAAAATTAATATAAAATATCATGTTATTTGATATTTTGATTGTAATTAATTAAATGTGAATTATTGAGAAAAAATGAATTAAATAAAAGAAAATTAGAAATTAAAATTAATAATAATAATAAAATAATAATAAAGTAAGAAATAAATAATAATAATAAAAGTTATAAAAGTTAAAATGAAAGTTATAAATATTTAAAAAGAAATTATATAAAAAGTGAATTGGAGTTATAAGCTTGCATGGGAGTTAGCGCACTTCTTTATTTCTCAAGTGTCGACAACACGGGGGTTAGTGCATCAATCAAGCACATGGTTTCTACAACCCTATGGCTTATCTTGAAGGTTGGAAAAGACCCATGCTTAGTTGGTGACACCTTCTAGCTATTTCTAGAAGCATTCTAGATGTTTCCTGAAAGCTCTTTATATTCAGACATTCATAGAAGCTTAGACATGGCATTGGGAGAGCAATTGGAGCATTGGAGAACTCGAGAATTCTGAAGAAGGGAGGAGCTTGCTCTGCAGATTTTTTGAGGAAGAGCGATTTAGCATCAGAATTCGGGTAGATTCTCATGATTTTATTTATGCTATTTTTGCATCATGCATTCCCTGTCTTCTTCGTGTCTTCCATATGTCTTCTGAGAAGTTTCATATTTATATGCATTCTCAATATGGGTAGATTAATTTTATTGGAGAATATTATATGCATTCTATAATGCAAATATTTTTATTCTTAATTGTAGATATAATCTTTGTGGAAAAAAAGAGAGGCATACATGGTTATATGTTCAGATATGTATACATATACATATATATATATATATTTATTTATATATATGCATATATATATACACACACACACACACATATATATATATATATATATATATATATACCTATGTATATAATGCACCGAACTGAGCACGATTCGTACCCCACGCCGGCGGAAGCCAGAGACATGCCGTCGCAGGTCTGCGGCGACAGGGGTACTACGTACCCGCTGTTGGCACAGTGCCTGCGACCGCAGGTACTGCTTACCATAGCAAGTGTTTTGGGAGTTATTAATGTTAATGTGATGTAAGGAAATTTTTTTAATGTTAAAACATTTATGAAAAATTGATTTCTCATTGCTATATAATATGAAGTCAATCAAAATTGTTAAATCAATTTTATGAAAACGTATTAATATATTTACATATGTATATATGTGTGTGTGTGTGTGTGTGTGTGTGTGTGTGTGTGTGTGTGTGTGTGTGTGTGTGTAATATGTAAATATGTTATTTATAAATTTAAGTTATTTTTATTTGATAAATGATTTATATTGAAGATTTATTTTCATAAGGTGACTCTTTAATAACTTTCAACTCTTTAATAATTTAAATGTTTTAAATTATTAAATAAAGAATTGATAGTTGGGTGGGGGATGTATCAAAAAAATGTTATTAATTGGAAAATAGATTTTTAGTTCTAATAAGGAAAACTTTTATGTATCCAAAAACAATATATGTGTTCCTCCATTCATTCTTCAGACTTGGAAACTTAAACTGAGATCTCTACATTTAAACTCAAGTTATAAAACCAAAACATGTGTTTGCATTCTGTATTCTTTATGCTATTGTTTTGGGTTGACTAGTGTTGACCAGTATAGGACATCTACCAGAGGCTTGGGGGTTATGTGATTGTGGAAACATGGTGATGTTTTAATCTCGATTTTATAAACCCAACCATGGTTATGTGATGGAATGCTATATGTATTGGTTGTGATTACTGATTGTTATAGTTGAGATTCTTATGTATGAGACACTTGACTTAACCATTATTTTTGGTCATCAATCAGTTATCCTTGGTTTATTTTCTAGTCGCCATGATGGGACTGAAATGTGGAATTATTTTTGATGATGTCATGTTGTGACATGTTTGACTCAACCATTTTTGGAGTCTTCGATCAGTATGATTGATATATATATATATATATTTTGGTTATTGAGAACCATTGATATTTGATTATCAGTGATACTTTAGTTGCCAATAGAGAGCTGCTATGTTGATAATTTTCTATGGATGTTAGCTCATGGAGATTTGATGCTTTTATGCATATTTGATGATTTCATGGATTATCTTTTGTGATTTTGAGATTTATGATTCCATGAGCATTAGGGTAGGATATCTGCATGTAGTGACAGGAAGTGGCTTGCAATGAGAGTCGAGGCCCTAAATGGCTGCTAGGGTAACTCATTGTAAGTTGGATTAATAAGCGATAACATTCACACCTAAAACTAACTGAATGAACCTAACAAGATCAGTGTTTTGTTCTCGCTCATACCTTGAGTGCTTGTACAGACTAGGATGGGAGTAGTGAGACGCATGGTTGCGACCTTACATTCCGTAGTATGCCTCGTCAGTATGAGAGGATACTAGTGGCCGTATGAAATCATTTTGAGATTCATTGAGACATCGTGAATGATGCGTCCTTCATAATGGTGGATATGTATCCTTTTTCATTGATGATTGGCATATGTTAGATGATGTTATCCTATGCTTTTATTTGCATGTTAGATTACTTCTATATATGATGTTGTATCTATTAGGAGTGACATTCCTACTATGTAATACCGATGATCTCTTCGGTGATTTAGAATGTTACACACAGAGGGATGGCTAAGATCCACGATGGTCTAATGATGCTATTGACGGTTGGGTGGAACCGTGCACTTAGTTTATTATGTTTGATCTTTATGATGGATGTATATGTTTTCTATGATGTTGTATCATGTGTATCATGTGATTATCTCTACTTTGATGTATCATGGATCAGAATAGGATGATGTACCTTATTCTATGTATGTATATTCTTTTGAGCTTGTCATACCTTGTGACATGTACAGTGGATGATTAAGTATTTGAAATGTAATGTGTAAATATTAGACTTATCATTATTATTTCATGTAGATGTTGTACTAGATGGATTCATGTATGTAATTCAGAGATAAGGGATCTTAAAGAATATAATCTGTTATTTATCTTATGTTTAATTTTCAGATGGACATTGCTATTGCTTCCGTTATTGTGCATAAGTTATATGTGGTGTTTACTTGCATTAAAAAAAAATGTGTCTAATCTTAGTGAAATTCTAGGTTAATTCTTTGGATCCCTTAGCGGGGCATTATAGCAAATTCTCATTCAACCTTTCAAAATGAAGAGATGAGGGTCTCTTAAATAGACTTTCCTAAAATTCATCAATGGTTGAGATCGATTTCAATCAACGGTCAGGATTAAAGGTGAAGTTCAGTCATAAAAGTAGATTTCCAAATTAAAGGGAGTTAACAGATTTAATTTGAGTAAAATAAGTAGTTAACTGATTCAATTAAATTAGAAAAAGGAGTTAACTGATTTAACTCATTTTTGAACAATAGTGAACTGGAAATTTCCCTTTTTGAATTGAAGAGAGATTTTGTTGAGATATTTAATTTAATAAAATGAGATATGCTCTAATAATTACTTCTTCTATTTAATTAAATAATCTTTAATTAATTAGAGACACTTTTTTTATTTAATTAAATAACTTCATTTAAATAATTAGGAATGGCTTCTCATTTAATTAAATAACTTTGTTTAATTAATTAGAAGTAAGTACTCCATTTAATTAAATAATTTTGTTTCATTATTTATAAATTCTTTTTGAAACTAGTCAACTCAAGTCAACCGTGGTTAAATCCGGTCAACTTTTGGTCAAACTTAATATTTGCGTATGTGAATATGAGCAAATATGAGTATGAATTTCAGCAACAATTCGATGCAAATTCTCATTCAACCTTTCAAAATGAAGAGATGAGGGTCTCTTAAATAGAATTTTTTGGAATTCATCAACGGTTGAGATCAATTTCAATCAACGGTCAGGATTAAAGGTGAAGTTCAGTCATAAAGGGAGATTTCCAAATTAAAGGGAGTTAATAGATTTAATTTGAGTAAAATAAGGTGTTAACTGATTTAATTTGAGTAGAAAAAGGAGTTAACTGATTTAACTCATTTTTTATCAATAGTGAACTGGAAATTTCTCTTTTTGAACTGAAGAGAGATTTTTTTGAGATATTTAATTTAATAAAATTAGATATGCTCTCATAATTACTTTTTCTATTTAATTAAATAATCTTTACTTAATTAGAGACACTTTTCTTATTTAATTAAATAACTTCATTCAATTAATTAGGAATGGCTTCTCAATTAATTAAATAACTTTGTTTAATTAATTAGAAGTAAGTACTCCATTTAATTAAATAATTTTGTTTAATTATTTCAAATTTCTTTTTAAAACTAGTCAACTCAAGTCAACCATGGTTAAATCTGATCAAATTTTGGTCAAACTTGATCTTTACGTATGTGAATATGAGCAAATGTGAGTATGAATTTCTGCACCAATTCAATGGAAATTGTCATTCGACCTTTTAAAATGAAGAGATGAGGGTCTCTTAAATAGACTTTCCTAGAATTCATCAACGATTGAGATCGATTTCAACCAACGGTTAGGATTAAAGGTGAAGTTCAGTCATAAAGGAAGATTTCCAAATTAAAGGGAGTTAATAGATTTAATTTGAGTAAAATAAGGAGTTAATTGATTCAATTTGAGTAGAAAAAGGATCTAACTGATTTAACTCATTTTTTATCAATAGAGAACTGAAAATTTCCCTTTTTCAACTGAAGAGATATTTTGTTGAGATATTCAATTTAATAAAATGAGATATGCTCTCATTATTACTTTTTCTATTTAATTAAATAATCTTTAATTAATTAGAGACATATTTCTTATTTAATTAAATAACTTCATTTAATTAATTAGGAATGGCTTCACATTTAATTAAATAACTTTATTTAATTAATTAGAAATAAGTACTCCATTTAATTAAATAATTTCGTTTAAATATTTCAAAATTCTTTTCAAAACTAGTCAACTTAAGTGAACCGTGGTTAAATCTGGTAAACTTTTGGTCAAACTTAATATTTGCTAATGTGAATATGAGCAAATGTGAGTATGAATTTTAGCAACAATTCGATGCAAATTCTCATTCAACCTTTCAAAATGAAGAGATGAGGGTCTCTTAAATAGACTTTCCTGGAATTCATCAACGGTTGAGATTGATTTCAATCAATGGTCAGGATTAAAGGTGAAGTTCAGTCATAAAGAGAGATTTTCAAATTAAAGGGAGTTAACATATTTAATTTGAGTAAAATAAAGAGTTAACTGATTCAATTTGAGTAGAAAAAGGAGTTAACTGATTTAACTTATTTTTTATCAATAGTGAACTGGAAATTTCCCTTTTTGAATTGAAGATAGATTTTGTTGAGATATTTAACTTAATAAAATGAGATATGCTCTCATAATTACTTTTTCTATTTAATTAAATAAATTCATTTAGTTAATTAGGAATGGCTTCTCATTTAATTAAATAACTTTGTTTAATTAATTAGAAGTAAGTACTCCATTTATTTAAATAATTTCATTTAACTATTTCAAAAAAATTTTTGAAACTAGTCAACTCAAGTCAGACGTGGTTAAATCTGGTCAACTTTTGGTCAAACTTGATATTTGGGTATGTGAATATGAGCAAATGTGAGTATGAATTCCAACAACAATTTGATGCAAATTCTCATTCAACCTTTCAAAATGAAGAGATGAGGGTCTTTTAAATAGACTTTCTTGGAATTCATCAACGGTTGAGATCAATTTCAATCAATGGTCAAGATTAAAGGTGAAGTTCAGTCATAAAGGGAGATTTCCAAATTAAAGGGAGTTAACAGATTTAATTTGAGTTAAATATGGAGTTAACTGAATCAATTTGAGTAAAAAAAGGAGTTAACTGATTTAACTCATTTTTTATGAATAGCGAACTGGAAATTTTCCTTTTTGAACTGAAGAGAGATTTTGTTGAGATATTTAATTTAATAAAATGAGATATGCTCATAATTACTTTTTCTATTTAATTAAATAATCTTTAATTAATTAGACACACTTTTCTTATTTAAATAAATAACTTCATTTAAATAATTAGGAATGGCTTCTCATTTAATTAAATAACATTGTTTAATTAATTAGAAGTAAGTACTCCATTTAATTAAATAATTTCGTTTAATTATTTCAAAATTCTTTTGGAAATTAGTCAATTAAAGTCAGCCGTAGTTAAATCTGGTCAACTTTTGGTCAAACTTGATATTTGCGTATGTGAATATGAGCAAATGTGAGTATTTATTCCAGCAACAATTCGATGCAAATTCTCATTCAACCTTTCAAAATGAAGAGATGAGGGTCTCTTAAATAGATTTTCCTGGAATTCATCAACGGTTGAGATCGATTTCAATCAACGGTCAATATTAAAGGTGAAGTTCAGTCATAAAGGAAGATTTCCAAATTAAAGGGAGTTAACAGATTTAATTTGAGTTAAATATGGAGTTAATTGATTCAATTTGAGTAGAAAAAGGAGTTAACTGATTTAACTCATTTTTTATCAATAGCGAACTGGAAATTTTCCTTTTTGAACTGAAGAGAGATTTTGTTGAAATATTTAATTTAATAAAATGAGATATGCTCATAATTACTTTTTCTATTTAATTAAATAATCTTTAATTAATTAGACACACTTTTCTTACTTAATTAAATAACTTCATTTAAATAATTAGGAATGGCTTCTCATTTAATTAAATAACATTGTTTAATTAATTAGAAGTAAGTACTCCATTTAATTAAATAATTTTGTTTAATTATTTCAAAATTCTTTTAAAAATTAGTCAACAAAAGTCAACCATAGCTAAATCTGGTCAAATTTTGGTCAAACTTGATATTTGCGTATGTGAATATGAGCAAATGTGAGTATGAATTCCAGCAACAATTCGATGCAAATTCTCATTCAACCTTTCAAAATGAAGAGATGAGGGTCTCTTAAATAGACTTTCCTGGAATTTATCAACGGCTGAGATCGATTTCAATCAACGGTCAAGATTAAAAGTGAAGTTCAGTCATAAAGGGAGATTTCCAAATTAAAGGGAGTTAACCAATTTAATTTCAGTAAAATAAGGAGTTAACTTATTAAATTTCAGTAGAAAAAGGAGTTAATTGATTTAACTCATTTTTGATCAATAATGAGCTGGAAATTTCCCTTTTTGAACTGAAGAGAGATTTCTTTGAGATATTTAATTTAATAAAATGAGATATGCTTTCATAATTAGTTTTTCTATGTAATTAAATAATTTATAATTAATTAGAGACAATTTTATTATTTAATTAAATAACTTCATTTAATTAGTTAGGAATGGCTTCTCATTTAATTAAATAACTTTGTTTAATTAATTAGAAGTAAGTACTCCATTTAATTAAATAATTTCATTTAGTTATTTAAAAATTCTTTTCAAAATTAGTCAACTCAAATCAACCGTGGTTAAATCTGATCAACTTTTGGTCAAACTTGATCTTTGCGTATATGAATATGACCAAATGTGAGTATGAATTCCAACAACAATTCGATACAAGTTCTCATTCAACCTTTCAAAATGAAGAGACGAGGGTCTCTTAAATAGACTTTCTTGAAATTCATCAATGGTTGAGATCGATTTTAATCAACGGTCAAGATTAAAGGTGAAGTTTAGTCCTAAAGGGAGATTTACAAATTAAAGGTAGTTAAAAGATTTAATTTGAGTAAAATAAAGAGTTAACTAATTCAATTTAAGTAGAGAAAGGAGTTAACTGATTTAACTCATTTTTTATCAATAGTGAATTGGAAATTTCCCTTTTTTAATTTAAGAGAGATTTTGTTGAGATATTTAATTTAATAAAATGAGATATGATCTCATAATTACTTTTTCTATTTAATTAAATAATCTTTAATTAATTAGAGACACTTTTCTTATTTAATTAAATAACTTCATTTAGTTAGTTAGAAATGGCTTCTCATTTAATTAAATAACTTTGTTTAATTAATTAGAAGTAAGTACTCTGTTTAATTAAATAATTTCTTTTAATTATTTCAAAATTCTTTTCGAAACTAGTCAACTCAAGTCAACCGTAGTTAAATCTAGTCAACTTTTGGTCAAACCTGATCTTTGCGTGTGTGAATATGAGCAAATGTGAGTATAAATTCCAGCAACAATTCGATGCAAATTCTCATTCAACCTTTCAAAATGAAGAGATGAGGGTCTCTTAAATAGACTTTCCTGAAATTCATTAATGGTTGAGATCGATTTAAATCAACGGTCAGGATTAAAGGTGTAGTTCAGTCATAAAGGGAGATTTCCAAATTAAAGGGAGGTAACAGATTTAATTTGAGTAAAATAAGGAGTTAACTAATTCAATTTGAGTAGAAAAAGGAGTCAACTGATTTAACTCAATTTTGATCAATAGTGAACTGAAAACTTCACTTTTTGAACTGAAGAGAGATTTTTTGTGATATTTAATTTAATAAAATAAGATATGCTCTCATAATTACTTTTTCTATTTAAATAAATAATCTTTAATTAATTATAGGCAATTTTCTTATTTAATTAAATAACTTCATTTAATTAATTAGGAATGGCTTCTCATTTAATTAAATAACTTTGTTGACTTAATTAGAAGTAAGTACTCCATTTAATTAAATAATTTCGTTTAATTATTTCAAAATTCTTTTCGAAACTAGTCAACTCAAGTCAACCGTGGTTAAATCTGGTCAACTTTTGGTCAAACTTGATATTTGCGTATGTGAATATGAGCAAATGTGAGTATGAATTCCAGCAAGAATTTGATGCAAATTCTCATTCAACCTTTAAAAATGAAGAGATGAGGGTCTCTTAAATAGACTTTCCTGAAATTCATCAATGGTTGAGATCGATTTCAATCAACGGTCAGGATTAAAGGTGAAGTTCAATCATAAAGGGAGATTTCCAAATTGAAGGGAGTTAACAGATTTAATTTGTGTAAAATAAGGAGTTAACTAATTCAATTTGAGTAGAAAAATAAATTAACTGATTTAACTCATTTTTTATCAATAGTGAACTGAAAATTTTTCTTTTTGAATTGAAGAGAGATTTTGTTGAGATATTTAATTTAATAGAATGAGATATGCTCTTATAATTATTTTTTCTATTTAATTAAATAATCTTTAATTAATTAGAGGCACTTTTCTTATTTAATTAAATAAATTCATTTAATTAATTAGGAATGGCTTCTCATTTAATTAAATAACTTTGTTTAATTAATTAGAAGTAAGTACTCCATTTAATTAAATAATTTCTTTTAATTATTTCAAAATTATTTTCGAAACTAGTCAACTCAAGTCAACCGTGGTTAAATCTGGTCAACTTTTAGTCAAACTTGATTTTTTCATATGTGAATATGAGCAAATGTGAGTATGAATTCCAACAACAGTTCGATGCAAATTCTCATTCAACCTTTCAAAATGAATAGATGAGAGTCTCTTAAATAGACTTTTTTGGAATTCATTAATGGTTGAGATCGATTTTAATCAACGGTCAGGATTAAAGGTGAAGTTTAGTCATAAAGCGAGATTTTCAAATTAAAAGGAGTTAACAGATTTAATTTAAGTAAAATAAGGAGTTAACTAATTCAATTTGAGTAGAAAAATAAATGATTTAACTGATTGAACTCATTTTTGATCAATAGTGAACTGTAAATTTCTCTTTTTGAACTGAAGAGAGATTTTTTTGAGATATTTAATTTAATAAAATGAAATATGCTCTCATAATTACTTTTTCTATTTAATTAAATAATCTTTAATTAATTACAAACATTTTTCTTATTTAATTAAATAACTTAATTTAATTAATTAGGAATGGCTTCTCATTTAATTAAATAACTTTGTTTAATTAATTAGAAGTAAGTACTCCATTTCTTTAAATAATTTTGTTTAATTAATTGAAGATTATTTAATTAAATAAAAAAAGTAATTATGAGAGCATATTAAATTAAATATCTCAACAAAATCTCTCTTTAGTTCAAAAAGGGAAATTTCCAGTTCACTATTGATAAAAAGTGAGTTAAATCAGTTAACTCCTTTCTTTACTCAAATTGAATCAGTTAACTCCTTATTTTACTCAAATTAAATCTGTTAACTCCCTTTAATCTGAAAATCTCCCTTTATGACTGAACTTCACCTTTAATCCTGACCGTTGATTGAAATCGATTTCAACTGTTGATGAATTCTAGGAAAGTCTATTTAAGAGACCCTCATCTCTTCATTTTGAAAGGTTGAATGAGAATTTGCATCGAATTGTTGTTGGAATTCATACTCACATTTGCTCATATTCACATACGCAAAGATCAAGTTTGACCAAAAGTTCACTAGATTTTTTTACGGTTGACATGAGTTGACTAGTTTTGTTTTTTTTTTGAAATAATTAAACAAATTTATTTAATTAAATGGAGTACTTAATTCTAATTAATTAAACAAAGTTATTTAATTAAATGAGAAGCCATTCCTAATTAATTAAATGAAGTTATTTAATTAAATAAGAAATGTGTCTCTAATTAATTAAGGATTATTTAATTAAATAAAAAAAGTAATTATGAGAGCATATCTCATTTTATTAAATTAAATATCTCAACAAAATCTCTCTTCAGTTCAAAAAGGGAAATTTCCAGTTCACTATTGATGAAAAATGCTTTAAATCAGTTAACTCCTTTTTCTACTCAAATTGAATCAGTTAACTCTTTATTTTACTCAAATTAAATTTTTTAACTTCCTTTAATTTGGAAATCTCCCTTTATGACTGAACTTCACCTTTAATCCTAACTGTTGATCAAAATTGATCTCAACCATTGATGAATTCAAAGAAAGTCTATTTAAGAGACCCTCATCTCTTCATTTTGAAAAGTTGAATGAGGATTTTTATTGAATTGTTGCTGGAATTCATACTCACATTTGCTCATATTCACATACGCAAAGATCAAGTTTGACCAAAAGTTGACCAGATTTAACCACGGTTGAAATGAGTTGACTAGTTTCGAAATGAATTTTGAAATAATTAAATAAAATTATTTAATTAAATGGAGTACTTACTTCTAATTAATTAAACAAAGTTATTTAATTAAATGACAAGCCATTCCTAATTAATTAAATGAAGTTATTTAATTAAATAAGAAAAGTTTCTCTAATTAATTAAAGATTATTTAATTAAATAAAAAAATAATTATAAGAGTACATCTCATTTTATTAAATTTAAAATTTCTTAACAAAATATCTCTTCAGCTCAAAAAGGGAAATTTTTAGTTCACTATTGATAAAAAATGATTTAAATCAGTTAACTCCTTTTTTTACTCAAAGTGACTTAGTTAATTCCTTATTTTACTCAAATTAAATCTGTTAACTCCCTTTAATTTGAAAATCTCCCTTTATGACTGAACTTCACCTTTAATCCTTAATCCTTACTGTTGATTGTTGATTGAAATTGATCTCAACCATTGTTGAATTTCAGGAAAGTCTATTTAAGAGACCCTCGTCTCTTCATTTTGAAAGGTTGAATGAGAATTTGTATCGAATTGGTGTTGGAATTCATACTCACATTTGCTCATATTCACATACGCAAAGATCAATTTTGACAAAAAGTTGACAAGATTTAACCATGGTTGACTTGAGTTGACTAGTTTCAAAAAAAAATTTAAAATAATTAAATAAAATTATTTAATTAAATGGAGTACTTACTTCTAATTAATTAAACAAAGTTATTTAATTAAATGAGAAGTCATTCCTAATTAATTAAATGAAGTTATTTAATTAAATAAGAAAAGTGCCTCGAATTAATTAAAGATTATTTAATTAAATAGAAAATGTAATTATGAGAGCATATCTAATTTTATTAAATTAAATATCTCAACAAAATCTCTCTTCAGTTCAAACAGGGAAATTCTCAGTTCACTATTGATAAAAAATGAGTTAAATCAGTTAAATCCTTTTTCTACTCAAATTGAATCAGTTAACTCCTTATTTTACTTAAATTAAATCTGTTAACTCACTTTAATTTGGAAATCTCCCTTTATGTCTGAACTTCACCTTTAATCCTGACCGTTGATTGAAATCGATCTCAACCGTTGATGAATTCTAGGAAAGTCTATTTAAGAGACCCTCATCTCTTCATTTTGAAAGGTTGAATGAGAATTTGCATCGAATTGTTGCTGAAATTCATACTCACATTTGCTCATATTCACATACGCAAAGATCAAATTTGACCAAAAGTTGAACAAATTTACCGACGGTTGACTTGAGTTGACTCGTTTCGAAAAGAATTTTAAAATAATTAAACGAAATTATTTAATTAAATGGAGTACTTACTTCTAATTAATTAAACAAAGATATTTAATTAAATGAGAAGTCATTCCTAATTAATTAAATGAAGTTATTTAATTAAATAAAAAATGTGTCTCTAATTAATTAAAGATTCTTTAATTAAATAGAAAAAGTAATGATGAAAGCACATCTCATTTTATTAAATTAAACATCTCAACAAAATCTCTCTTCAGGTTAAAAAGGGAAATTTCTAGTTCACTATTGATAAAAAATGAGTTAAATAGTTAACTCTTTTTTCTACTCAAATTGAATCAGTTAACTCCTTATTTTACCTAAATTAAATCTGTTAACTCCCTTTAATCTGGAAATTTCCCTTTATGACTGAACTTCACGTTTAATCCTGACCGTTGATTGAAATCGATCTCAACCATTGATGAATTCCAAGAAAGTCTATTTAAGAGACCCTCATCTCTTCATTTTGAAAGGTTGAATGAGAATTTGCATCGAATTGTTGCTGGAATTCATACTCACTTTTTCTCATATTCACATACGCAAAGATCAAGTTTGACCAAAAGTTAACCATATTTAACCACGGTTGACTTGAGTTGACTAGTTTCGAAATTTTTTTTGAAATAATTAAATGAAATTATTTAATTAAATGGAGTACTTACTTCTAAATAATTAAATAAAGTTATTTAATTAAATGAGAAGCCATTCCTAATTAACTAAATGAATTTATTTAGTTAAATAAGAAAAGTGTGTCTAATTAATTAAAGATTATTTAATTAAATAGAAAAAGTACATATGAGAGCATATTTCATTTTATTAAATTAAATATCTCAACAAAATCTCTCTTAAGTTCTAAAAGGGAAATTTCTAGTTCACTATTGATCAAAAATGAGTTAAATTAATTAACTCATTTTTCTACTCAAATTGAATCAATTAACTCCTTATTTAACTCAAATTAAATATGTTAACTCCCTTTAATTTTGAAATCTCCTTTTATGACTGAACTTTACCTTTAATCGTGACCGTTGATTCAAATCGATCTCAACCGTTGATGAATTTTAGGAAAGTCTATTTAGGAGACCCTCATCTCTTCATTTTGAAAGGTTGAATGAGAATTTGCATCGAAGTGTTACTAGAATTCATACTCACATTTGCTCATATTCACATACACAAAGATCAAGTTTGACCAAAAGTTGACCAGATTTAACTACAGTTGACATGAGTTGACTAGTTTCAAAAAGAATCTTGAAATAATTAAATGAAATTATTTAATTAAATGGAGTACTTACTTCTAATTAATTAAATAAAGATATTTAATTAAACGAGAAGCCATTCCTAATTAATTAAATGAAGTTAATTAATTAAATAAGAAAATTGTCTCTAAATAATTAAGGATTATTTAATTAAATAGAAAAACTAATTATGAGAGCATATCTAATTTTATTAAATTAAATATCTCAACAAAATCTCTCTTCAGTTCAAAAAGGGAAATTTCCAGTTCACTATTGATCAAAAATGATTTAAATCAGTTAACTCCTTTTTCTACTCAAATTGAATCAGTTAACTCCTTATTTTACTCAAATTAAATATGTTAACTCCCTTTAATTTGGAAATCTCCCTTTATGACTGAACATCAACTTTAATCTTGACCGTTGATTGAAATTGATCTCGACAGTTGATGAATTCCAGGGAAGTCTATTTAAGAGACCCTCATCTCTTCATTTTGAAAGACTGAATTAGAATTTGCATCGAATTGTTGCTGGAATTCATAGTCACATTTCCTCATATTCACATACGCAAAGATCAAATTTGATCAAAAATTGACCAGATTTAACAAAAGTTGACTTGAGTTGACTAGTTTCAAAAAGAATTTTGAAATAAGTAAACGAAATTATTTAATTAAATGGAGTACTTACTTTTAATTAATTAAACAAAGTTATTTAATTAAACGAGAAGCCATTCCTAATTAATTAAATGAAGTTATTTAATTAATAAAGAAGAACGTCTCTAATTAATTAAAGATTATTTAATTAAATATAAAAAATAATTATGAGAACATATCTCATTTTATCAAATTAAATATCTCAACAAAATCTCTCTTTAGTTCAAAAAGGGAAATTTTCAGTTCACTATTGATCAAAAATGAGTTAAATCAGTTAACTCCTTTTTCTACTCAAATTGAATCAGTTAACTCCTTATTTTACATAAATTAAATTTGTTAACTCCCTTTATTTTGGAAATCTCCCTTTATGACTGAACTTCACCTTTAATCCTGACCATTGATTGAAATCGATCTCAACTGTTGATTGAAATCGAACTCAACCATTGATGAATTCCAGGAAAGTCTATTTAAAAGACACTCATATCTTCATTTTGAAAGGTTGAATGAGAATTTGCATCGAATTGTTGCTGGAATTCATACTCACATTTGCTCATATTCACATACGCAAAGATCAAGTTTGACCAAAAGTTGACCAAATTTAATCGCGGTTGACTTGAGTTGACTAGTTTTAAAAAAAATTCAAATAATTAAATGAAATTATTTAATTAAATGAAGTACTTACTTCTAATTAATTAAACAAAGTTTTTTAATTAAATGAGAAGCCATTCCTAACTAATTAAATGAAGTTATTTAATTAAATAAAAAAAGTGTCTCTAATTAATTAAAAATTATTTAATTAAATAGAAAAAGTAATTATGAGAGCATATCTCATTTGATTAAATTAAATATCTCAACAAAATCTCTCTTCAGTTCAAAAAGGGAAATTTCCAGTTCATTATTGATAAAAAATGAGTTAAATCAATTAACTACTTTTTCTAATCAAATTGAATCAGTTAACTCCTTATTTTACTGAAATTAAATATGTTAACTCTTTTTAATTTAAAAATCTCCCTTTATGACTAAACTTCACCTTTAATCTTGACCGTTGATTGAAATCGATCGAAACCGTTGATGAATTCGAAGAAAGTCTATTTAAGAGACCCTCATCTTTTCATTTTGAAAGGTTGAATGAGAATTTGCATCGAATTGTTGCTGGAATTCATACTCACATTTGCTCATATTCACATACGCAAAGATCAAGTTTGACCAAAAGTTGACCAAATTTAATCGTGGTTGGCTTGAGTTGACTAGTTTTAAAAAGAATTTTCAAAAAATTAATCGAAATTATTTAATTAAATGAAGTACTTACTTCTAATTAATTAAAAAAAGTTATTTAATTAAACGAGAAGCCATTCCTAACTAATTAAATGAAGTTATTTAATTAAATAAGAAAAGTGTCTCTAATTAATTAAAAATTATTTAATTAAATAGAAAAAGTAATTATCAGAGCTTATCTTATTTTATTAAATTAAATATATCAACAAAATCTCTCTTTAGTTCAAAAAGGGAAATTTTTAGTTCACTATTGATAAAAAAATGAGTTAAATCAGTTAACTGCTTTTTCTAATCAAATTGAATCAGTTAACTCCTTATTTTACTCAAATTAAATATGTTAACTCCCTTTAATTTGGAAATCTACCTTTATGACTGAACTTCACCTTTAATCTTGATCGTTGATTGAAATCGATCTCAACCGTTGATGAATTCTAAGAAAGTCTATTTAAGAGACCCTCATCTCTTCATTTTGAAAGGTTGAATGAGAATTTTTATCGAATTGTTGGTAGAATTCATACTCACATTTGCTCATATTCACATACACAAAGATCAAGTTTGACCAAAAGTTGACCAGATTTAACCACGATTGACTTGAGTTGACTAGTTTCGAAAAGAATTTTGAAATAATTAAACAAAATTATTTAATTAAATGGAGTACTTCTAATTAATTAAACAAAGTTATTTAATTAAATGAGAAGCCATTACTAATTAATTAAATTAAGTTATTTAATTAAATAAGAAAAGTGCCTCTAATAAATTAAAGATTATTTATTTAAATAGAAAAAGTAATTATGAGAGCATATCTCATTTTATTAAATTAAATATCTCAACAAAATCTCTCTTCAGTTCAAAAAGGAAAATTTCCAGTTCACTATTGATGAAAAATGAGTTAAATCAGTTAACTCCTTTTTCTACTCAAATTGAATCAGTTAACTCCTTATTTTACTCAAATTAAATCTATTAACTCCCTTTAATTTGAAAATCTCCATTTATGACTGAACTTCACCCTTAATCCTAACCGTTGATTGAAATCAATTTCAACTATTGACGAATTCCATGAAAGTCTATTTAAGAGACCCTCATCTTTTCATTTTGAAAGGTTGCATGAGAATTTGCATCGAATTGTTGCTTGAATTATACTCACATTTACTCATATTCACATATGCAAAGATCAAATTTGACCAAAAGTTGACCAGATTGAACCACGGTTGACTTGAGTTGACTAGTTTCGAATAGAATTTTGAAATAATTAAACTAAATTATTTAATTAAATGGAGTACTTACTTCTAATTAATTAAACAAAGTTATTTAATTAAATGAGAAGCCATTCCTAACTAATTAAATGAAGTTATTTAATTAAATAAGAAAAGTGTCTCTAATTAATTGAAGATTATTTAATTAAATAGAAAAAGTAATTATGAGAGCATATCTCATTTTATTAAATTAAATATCTCAAACAAATCTATTTTCAGTTCAAAAAGAGAAATTTTCAGTTCACTATTGATAAAAAATGAATTAAATAAGTTAACTCCTTTTTCTACTCAAATTGAATCAGTTAACTCATTATTTTTCTGAAATTAAATCTGTTAACTCTCTTTAATTTGAAAATTTCCCTTTATGATTGAATTTCACCTTTAATTCTAACCGTTGATTGAAATCGATCTCAACCGTTGATGAATTTCAAGAAAGTCTATTTAAAAGACCCTCATCTCTTCATTTATAATGGTTCAATGAGAATTTGCATTGAATTGTTACTGGAATTCATACTCACATTTGCTCATATTCACATACGTAAAGATCAAGTTTGACCAAAAGTTGACCAGATTTAACCACGGTTAACTTGAGTTGACTATTTTCGAAAAGAATTTTGAAATTATTAAATGAAATTATTTAATTAAATAGAGTACTTACTTCTAATTAATTAAACAAAGTTATTTAATTAAATGAGAACCCATTCCTAATTAATTAAATGAAGTTATTTAATTAAATAAGAAAAGTGTCTCTAATTAATTAAAGATTATTTAATTAAATAGAAAAATTAATTATGAGAGCATATCTCATTTTATTAAATTAAATATCTCAAAAAAATCTCTCTTCAATTCAAAAAGGGAAATTTCAAGTTCCCTACTGATAAAAAATGAGTTAAATCAGTTAACTCCTTTTTCTACTCAAATTGAATCAGTTAACTCCTTATTATACTCTAAATAAATCTGTTCACTCCCTTTAATTTTGAAATCTCCCTTTATGACTGAACTTCACCTTTAAATGACTTGAGTTGACTAGTTTCAAAAAGAATTTTTAAATAATTAAATGAAATTATTTAATTAAAAGGAGTACTTACTTCTAATTATTTAAACAAAGTTATTTAATTAAATGAGAAGCCATTCCTAACTAATTATATAAAGTTATTTAATTAAATAAGAAAAGTGTCTCTAATTAATTAAAATTTATGTAAGGAAATAGAAAAAGTAATTATGACAGCATATCTGATTTTATTAAATTAAATATCTCAACAAAATCTCTTTTTAGTTCAAAAAAGAAAATTTCCAGTTCACTATTGATAAAAATTGAGTTAAATCAGTTAACTCCTTTTTCTACTCAAATTGAATCAGTTAACTCCTTTTTTTATTCAAATTGAATCAATTAACTCTTTATTTTACTCAAATAAAATCTGTTAACTCATTTTAATTTGGATATTTCCCTTTATGACTGAACTTCACCTTTAATCTTGATCGTTGATTGAAATCGATCTCAACCATTGATGAATTCCAGGAAAGTCTATTTAAGAGACCCTCATTTCTTCATTTTGAAAGGTTGAATGAGAATTTGCATCAAATTGTTGCTGGAATTCATACTCACATTTGCTCATATTCACATACGCAAACATCAAGTTTGACCTAAAGTTGACCAGATTTAACCATGGTTGACTTGAGTTGACTAGTTTCAAAAAGAATTTTGAAATAATTAAACGAAATTATTTAATTAAATGGAGTACTTACTTCTAATTAATTAAACAAAGTTATTTAATTAAATGAGAAGCCATTCCTAACTAATTAAATGAAGTTATTTAATTAAATAAGAAAAGTGTCTCTAATTAATTAAAAATGATTTAATTAAGTAGAAAAAGTAATTATGAGAGCATATCTCATTTTATTATATTAAATATCTCAACAAAATCTCTCTTCAGTTCAAAAAGGAAAATTTTATAGTTCACTATTGATCAAAAATGAGTTAAATCAGTTAACTCCCTTTTCTAATCAAATTAAATCAGTTAACTCCTTATTTTACTCAAATTAAATCTGTTAACTCCCTTTAATTTGGACATCTCCCTTTATGATTGAACTTCACCTTAAATCTTGAACATTGATTGAAATCGATCTCAACCATTGATGAATTCCAAGAAAGTCTATTTAAGAGACCCTCATCTCTTCATTTTGAAAGGTTGAATGAGAATTTGTTTCCAATTGTTGCTAGAATTCATACTCACATTTCCTAATATTCTCATACGCAAAGATCAAGTTTGACTAAAAGTTGACCAGATTTAACCACGATTGACTTGATTTGACTAGTTTCGAAAAGAATTTTGAAATAATTAAATGAAATTATTTAATTAAATGGACTACTTACTTCTAATTATTTACACAAAGTTATTTAATTAAATGAGAAGACGTTTCTAATTAAATAAATTAAGTTATTTAATTAAATAAGAAAAGTGCCTCTATTTAATTAAAGATTACTTATTTAAATAGAAAAAGTAATTATGAGAGCATATCTCATTTTATTAAATTAAATATCTCAACAAAATCTCTTTTCAGTTCAAAAAGGGAAATTTCCAGCTCACTATTGATCAAAAATGAGTTAAATCAGTTAACTCCTTTTTCTACTCAAACTGAATAAGTTAACTCCTTTTTCTACTCAAACTGAATCAGTTAACTCCTTATTTTACTCAAATTAAATCTGTTAACTCCCTTTAATTTGGAAATCTCTCTTTACGACTGAAGTTCACCTTTACTCCTAACCGTTGATTGAAATTGATCTCAACCGTTGACAAATGTTGTGAAAGTCTATTTAAGAGACCCTCATCTTTTTATTTTGAAAGGTTGCATGAGAATTTGCATCGAATTGTTGCTTGAATTCATACTCACATTTACTCAGTTTCACATATCCAAAGATCAAGTTTGACCAAAAGTTGACCAGATTTAACCATGGTTGACTTAAGTTGACTAGTTTCGAAAAGAATTTTGAAATAATTAAACTAAATTATCTAATTAAATGGAGTACTTACTTCTAATTAATTAAAAAAATTTATTTAATTAAATGAGAAGCCATTCCTAACTAATTAAATGAAGTTATTTAATTAAATAATAAAAGTGTCTCTAATTAATTAAAGATTATTTAATTAAATAGAAAAAGTAATTACGAGAGCATATCTCATTTTATTAAATTAAATATTTCAAACAAATCTCTTCTCAGTTGAAAAAGGGAAATTTCGAGTTCACTATTGATCAAAAATGAGTTAAATCAGTTAACTCCTTTTTCTACTCAAATTGAATCAGTTAACTCTTTATTTTACTTAAATTAAATATGTTAACTCCCTTTAATTTGGAAATCTCCCTTTATGACAGAATTTCACCTTTAATCCTAACCGTTGATTGAAATCGATCTCAACCATTGATGAATTAAAGGAAAGTCTATTTAAGAGACCCTCGTCTCTTCATTTTGAAAGGTTCAATGAGAATTTGCATCGAATTGTTGCTGGAATTCATACTCACATTTGCTCATATTCACATACACAAAAATCAAGTTTGACCAAAAGTTGACCAAATTTAACCACAGTTAAAGTTGAGTTGACTATTTTCGAAAAGAATTTTGAAATTACTAAATAAAATTATTTAATTAAATGGAGTACTTACTTCTAATTAATTAAACAAAGTTATTTAATTAAATGAGAAGCCATTCCTAATTAATTAAATTAAGTTATTTAATTAAATAAGAAAATTGTCTCTAATTAATTAAAGATTATTTAATTAAATAGAAAAAGTAATTATGAGAGCATATCTCATTTTATTAAATTAAATATCTCAACAAAATCTCTCTTCAGTTCAAAAAAGGAAATTTCCAGTTCACTATTGATGAAAAATGAGTTAAATCAGTTAACTCCTTTTTCTACTAAAACTGAATCAGTTAACTCTTTATTTTACTCAAATTAAATCTGTTAACTCCCTTTAATTTGGAAACCTCCCTTTATGACTGAACTTCATCTTTAATCCTGACCATTGATTGAAATCGATCTCAACCGTTGATGAATTCCAGGAAAGTATATTTCAGAGACCTTCATCTCTTCATTTTGAAAGGTTGAATGAGAATTTGCATCGAGTTGTTGCTAGAATTGATACTCACACTTGCTCATATTCACATACGCAAAGATCAAGTTTAACCAAAAGTTGACCAGATTTAACCACGGTTGAGTTGAGTTGACTAGTTTCCAAAAGAATTTTGAAATAATTAAACATAATTATTTCATTAAATGGAGTACTTACTTCTAAGTAATTAAACAAAGTTATTTAATTAAATGAGAAGCCATTCCTAATTAATTAAATGAAGTTATTTAATTAAATAAGAAAAGTGTTTCTAATTAATTAAAGATTATTTAATTAAATAGAAAAAGTAATTATGAGAGCATATCTCATTTTATTAAATTAAATATCTCAAACAATTTTTTTTCAGTTCAAAAAGGGAAATTTCCAGTTTACTATTGATAAAAAATGAGTTAAATCAGTTAACTCCTTTTTCTACTCAAATTGAATTAGTTAAATCCTTATTTTACTCAAATTAAATTTGTTAACTCCCTTTAATTTTGAAATCTTCCTTTATGACTGAACTTCATCTTTAATCCTAACCGTTGATTGAAATCGATCTAAACCGTTGACGAATTCTAGGAAAGTCTATTTAAGAGACCCTCATCTTTTCATTTTGAAAGGTTGACTGAGAATTTGCATCAAATTGTTGCTAGAATTCATATTCACATATCCTCATAATCACATATGCAAAGATCAGGTTTGACCAAAAGTTGACCAGATTTAACCACGGTTGACTTGAGTTGACTAGTGTCGAAAAGAATTTTGAAATAAATAATCAAAATTATTTAATTAAATAGAGTACTTACTTCTAATTAATTAAGCAAAGTTATTTAATTAAATGAAAAGCCATTCCTAATTAATTAAATGAAGGTATTTAATTAAATAAGAAAAGTGCCTCTAATTAATTAAAGATTATTTAATTAAATAGAAAAAGTAATTATGAGAGCATATCTCATTTTATTAAATTAAATATCTCAGCAAAATCTCTCTTCAGTTGAAAAAGGTAAATTTTCAGTTCACTATTTATCAAAAATGAGTTAGATCAGTTAACTCCTTTTTCTACTCATATTGAATTAGTTAACTCCTTATTTTACTCAAATTAAATCTGTTAACTCACTTTAATTTTGAAATCTCCCTTTATGACTAAACTTCACCTTTAATCCTAAACGGTGACTAAAATCGATCTCAACCGTTGATGAATTCCAGGAGAATCTATTGAAGAGACCCTCATCTTTTCATTTCGAAAGGTTGAATGAGAATTTGCATCGAATTGTTGCTAGAATTCATTCTCACATTTGCTCATATTCACATACGCAAAGATCAAGTTTGACCAAAAGTTGACCAGATTTAACCACGATTGACTTGACTTGACTAGTTTCGAAAAGAATTTTGAAATAATTAAAAGAAATTATTTAATTAAATGGAGTACTTACTTCTAATTAATTAAACAAAGTTATTTAATTAAATGAGAAGTCATTCCTAATTAATTAAATTAAGTTATTTAATTTAAGAAAAGTTCCTCTAATTAATTAAAGATTATTTAATTAAATAGAAAAAGTAATTATGAGAGCATATCTCATTTTATTAAATTAAATATCTCAACAAAATCTCTCTTCAGCTCAAAAAGGGAAATTTCCAATTCACTATTGATAAAAAATGAGTTAAATTAGTTAACTCCTTTTTCTACTCAAATTGAATCAGTTAACTCCTTATTTTTTACTCAAATTAAATCTATTAACTCCTTTTAATTTGGAAATCTCCCTTTATGACTGAACTTCACCTTTTATCCTGACCTTTGATTGAAATCGATCTCAACCATTGATGAATTCCAAGAAAGTCTTTTTAAGAGACCCTCATCTGTTCATTTTGAAAGGTTGAATGAGAATTTGCATCAAATTGTTGCTGGAATTGTAACTCACATTTGCTCATATTCACATACGCAAAAATCAAGTTTGACGAAAAGTTCACCAGATTTAACCACAGTGGACTTGAGTTGATTAGTTTTGAAAAAAAATTGAAATAATTAAACGAAATTATTTAATCAAATGGTGTACTTACTTCTAATTAATTAAACAAAGTGATTTAATTAAATGATAAGCCATTCTTAATTAATTAAATGAAATTATTTAATTAAATAAGAAAAGTGTCTCTAATTAATTAAAGATTATTTAATTAAATAGAAAAAGTAATTATGAGAGCATATCTCATTTTATGAAATTAAATATCTCAGCAAAATCTCTCTTCAGTTTTAAAATGGAAATTTCCAGTTCACTATTGATAAAAAAATGAGTTAAATCAGTTGAGTCCTTTTTCTACTCAAATTGAATCAGTTAACTCTTTATTTTACTCAAATTAAATCTATTAACTCCTTTTAATTTGGAAATCTCCCTTTATGATTGAACTTCGCCTTTAATTATGACCGTTGATTGAAATCGACCTCAACTGTTGATGAATTCCAAGAAAGTCAATTTAAGAGACTCTCATCTCTTCATTTTGAAACGTTGAATGAGAATTTGCTTAGAATTGTTGATGGAATTCATACTCACATTTTCTCATATTCACATACGCAAAGATCAAGTTTGACCAAAAGTTGACCAGATTTAACCATGGTTGATGTGAGTTGACTAGTTTCGAAAAGAATTTTGAACTAATTAAATGAAATTATTTAATTATATGGAGTACTTACTTCTAATTAACTAAACAAAGTTATTTAATTAAATGAGAAGCCATTCCTAATTAATTAAATGAAGTTATTTAATTAAATAAAAAAATTGTCTCTAATTAATTAAAGATTATTTAATTAAATAGAAAAAGTAATTATGAGAGCATATCTCATTTTATTAAATGAAATATCTCAACAAAATCTCTCTTCAGTTCAAAAAGAGAAATTTTCAGTTCACTATTGATAAAAACTGAGTTAAATCAGTTGACTCCTTTTTCTACTCAAATTGAATCAGTTAACTCCTTATTTTACTCAAATTAAATCTGTTAACTCCCTTTAATTTGAAAATCTCCATTTATGACTGAACTTCACCTTTAATCCTGACCGTTGATTGAAATCGATCTTAACCGTTGATAAATTCTAGGAAAGTTTATTTAAGAGACCCTCATCTCTTCATTCTGAAAGGTTGAATGAGAATTTGTATTGAATTGTTGCTGGAATTCATACTCACATTTGCTCATATTCACATACGCAAACATCAAGTTTGACCAAAAGTTGACCATATTTAAATACGGTTGACTTGAGTTGACTAGTTTCGAAAAGAATTTTGAAATAATTAAATGAAATTATTCAATTAAATGGAGTACTTACTTCTAATTAATTAAACAAAGTTATTTAATTAAATGAGAAGCCATTCCTAATTAATTAAATGAAGTTATTTAATTAAATAAGAAAAGTGTCTCTAATTAATTAAAGATTATTTAATTAAATAGAAAAAGTAATTATGAGAGCATATCTCATTTTATTAAATTAAATATCTCAGCAAAATCTCTCTTCAGTTCAAAAAGAGAAATTTCCAGTTCACTATTGATAAAAAATGAGTTAAATCAGTTGACTCCTTTTTCTACTCAAATTGAATCAGTTAACTCCTTATTTTACTCAAATTAAATCTGTTAACTCCCTTTAATTTGGAAATCTCCCTTTATGACTGAACTTCACCTTTAATCCTGACCGTTGAATGAAATCGATGTCAACTGTTGATTAATTCCAGGAAAGTCTATTTAAGAGACCCTCATCTCTTCATTTTGAAAGGTTGAATGACAATTTTCATCGAATTGTTGCTAGAATTCATACTCACATTTGCTCATATTCACATACGCAAAGATCAAGTTTGACCAAAAGTTGACCAGATTTAACAATGGTTGACTTGAGTTGACTAGTTTCGAAAAGAATTTTGAAATAATTAAACAAAATTATTTAATTAAATGGAGTACTTACTTCTAATTAATTAAACAAAGTTATTTAATTAAATGAGAAGCCATTCCTAATTAATTAAATGAAGTTATTTAATTAAATAAGAAATGTGTCTCTAATTAATTAAAGATTACTTAATGAAATAAAAAAAGTAATTATGAGAGCATATCTCATTTTATTAAATTAAACATCTCAACTGTAGTGCTTGCCCCTAGTTCACATTTTTGCTAACATTGTTGAACTCTTTTAGAGCTAGTTTTATGTTGATGGTTAGGAACATTGTTTTGAGACTATTAGATATTGTGCTATGGATTAAGTTTATTATGTGATGAGATCACTTAGACTTTATATTTCATGTATGCATGATGATTATTTTTAGTGATTTTAGTTATTGATGGTTATTATCTAGATGGTTTTTATTATCATATGTGTTTGTTATGAATACTTATCCCATACTTGCATGTGTATGGTGTGCGTGTTTGTTCTTATGTATGGTGTGTTTGATGTGGTTAAGGAAGGGAGTCATAGTCACCTGCTAGTCGGGATCTACATGATGCACCACTTCCTGCCATTGCCTGTTTAGTTTGTATATATTGTGCTTGTACATGCATGATTTTTTATGCAGGTTGCAGGTACTGGATATCGACTTCCTTGAATTGCCAAGATGAGCGTACCCTATCACATTATCTCAATGATAAGAGAGGGGAGATAATTCTCAAGTCCAAATCCCAACCCTTTAAGCCATTTGTCCTAATTGAAAAATTAGGACAAGCATCTGAGTTGAGTACCCTCCGAATACGTCGGATGACGTAATTTGTGATATTAACCCTTGGTTTAATTTTGTATGTATTTTGGTTATGATGGGTTTTCATATTTTTACCTTGTGAGTCTTTGGAGTATTTTTTATTAATTAAGCCTAATTAAAAGATTTAATTAATGGTTTAATTAAATAAAAAATTAATATGATATTTTAATATTTATTTTATTTAATTAATTGGAAAATTAATTAAATTTAAAAATAAAAGTTTAAAATTTAAATTTGGAATGTGACAATATTTATTTTAATAATAATATATTTAATGTTCATTTTTAAATAAATTACTAAATAATATTATTATTAAAGCTAATAAATATTTTAGCAATTAAGTTTTGGAAAATGAAATTTAAAAGTGAAAAATATATTAAAATTATTAAAAGATTCTAGATCTCATGTGATTAAAATATAAATATATTAAGATTGAAAAGTAGAATTATTAAAGTTAGTGCATGAGATTTAATAAATAAATAAATTAAATTGGAAAGAATAAAGTAAATATTATATTAATTAATGTGCATTATTTTAATATTTGCTCACATAGGAGTTGGCAAATTCTCGAGAGTTGTCATATAGACAACATAGGGGTTTGCACTCTAAGAATGCATAAGTTGTCTACACTTAGGAGTTAGCATTTTATTTGAGGACATGGTGTTTACAACCTTAAGACTTATCTAGAAGGTTGCAGAAGACCCATGCTTGGTTGTCATGCTTATCTTCTAGTTATTTCTAGAGACACTTTAGATGCATCTTAAAGGCCTTTAAATAGAGGCTCTCATAGTGTGTTTGGACAAGTTGAATGGAAGCTTAAATAAAAGTTTAATGGAAGCTTAAATAAAAATTTAATGGAAGCTACAAGCTACAAGCTATAAGCTTCAAGCTAAAAATGGAAGCTTCAAGCTTACATGCTCATATTCTTCTTCATGCTCATATGCTCCTTCATGCTCATATGCTTCTACATGCTCATATTTTTTACATGCTCATATGCTTCTATATGCTTCCATGCTTCTTCTAGCACTTCTAGTCACTTGGAAGATTCGGTTGGCTTGGATCTTGGAGGAATTACGAATATTGGAGAAGGAAGGGATTCTCTATGGACTTCTGAAGCATGGCAAATTAGCATCAGTGTCTAGGTGCACTCATGATAATCACATTATTTATTTGCACTCTTTTTCTTTCTGTCTTCATCATGTCTACTATATGTGTCTGAATATTCTCTGTGATTGGATCTGCAATTTTGAAATTGGAATCTAGATATGTTATTTGGTTGAGAAGAAAACAATAGGAAAATTCTAGATCCAATTAAGTAGAAATAATTAGATCTAAAATGGGTTTGGGTTTGATTTGGAATCAAATTGATTAATGGACTTAAAAAAAATAATTTCTAAAACTATAAGCCAGACCTATTAGAAGAATTGGATAAATTTAGAGAACAATTATTTTTTAAAAAAAATTTAATTCATCACAAATTGTCCTATCGCTACCCCTTGGATAGACCCAAACTCATTCATTCATAACTTTTTATCGTAATCGAATTTATTCGATCGCTCCAATCAAAATTGACGCAACTTGGCCATCTCCAACATATTTCAATTTCAGCCCGATCCAATAGTTCATTAGGGAGATATGGCCATCGTAATGAGACTATTTTATTCAAAGACAGATATTTCTCCATTTTTCCATAACCAAGAGTTCTTTATGCTTAAACTTCACAAAAATAATATATCAAAGCATGGAATGAATTAAAGATATTATTGCAATCTTCCCTTATTAAATCTTATTAATATGCATTAGTTTTATATGATTTATTATCTAATCTAATTAAATCAAATTTAATTAAGATTAGTTAATAGTAGAAGAAGTGTAATTAATTATTAGTCAATCTAAGCAAATAGATTTTTAAAATGAGAAAAAATAAAAAGAAAAGAGATTTTAATATAGTTTATATAGTGGACATTTTATAATGTATATTAAATACTATTTAATATATATTAAATAATTTAGAGATGATAATTTTATATTACGAGATGATTTTAAAATTAAGTGACTCAAATTTTATTGATATTGGACAATGGGTCATTGTTACCTTTTGACCTTGTTATAACATAGCTACGATTTGAATTATTCTATTGATTATAAATTATTGATATGCCTTAAAGGTTAGTTAAATATTAACTAATGAGATTTATAGAAATATAGTTTGATGAGTTTATCATTTATTAAAGTTTGTTGGGTCTAACAAACTAATAATTAAATAATGGTATAAATGGTTATTAATTAACTAGATTAAAGTTAATGATTGAAATTCTGTAGATAATATTAATCAATTTGAATTGGTTAATAATTTAGAAGAGTATTAATTAATTGAATTTCTTAAAATCAACATACATAGGGGAAAACTATTTGAAGATATTAATATCGGGGCGTCTATTATAACTTGTTATTATTAATGGGTACTTTGTTGAAAAGTGATGAATTTGGTTATTATAGAATTATTAATAAGATTTCCAATTTAGCTTGTTATTAAATGTTATCAAGATATTATTATTGAATTATTAATATGATCATTTGAGTATTGAATTATAGTTGACTTTTATTTTATAGAATTCTAGTTAGTTATTAGTCAACTGATATTAATTAGAACGTTGCTATGGTTATGCAATTATTAATTAAATCAATTAATGAGAGTTAATTAGATTTAATTGATAATTAAGTTATGTAATAGAGATTTAATTGATATAATTCTTTTTACGAGATTGTAGATTATTTATATCGAAGTTGATAAGTCTTATGATTTGAATAAAGACTTTAGATATTTTAATAGTTGTTGGTGATGATTTAGTCAAGAGACTTAAGTTTTAGTAATTTTAATTAAGTATTATTAAAACGTTAATGGATCATGGATTGTGTTCCTATGTTAATTGATCACTTTAATAAAGTTATAATCTTCTTAATCAAAGATTGATAATTGGTTTTCTTATAATTTAATGAATAATGATCCTTTGATTATCTCAAAAAGTTGTAGTAACATTAGAGAAGAGTTAATCAATTAGAATATGGATCATAGTTAAATAAAGAGAATAATTTAATTAAGAGTCAGTAATGATTAGTTTAATGAGTAAAGTATTTGCTCTTAAGTTATCTTTAAAATATTATTTTAAAGTAATGGAAGGATAATGTTATCGGGAAAAACAAACGAGTTGACGTGTAGGTCAAATGAAGAACCTTACACATTTATATTTGAAACAAAAACTGAAGCTCTACACATTATTCGGCTATGTGATTTTAATAAATCAAAACATGTGTCTGCATTGTGTATTCTATATGCTTCTTGTTTTGGGTTTTGGGTTGACTAGTGTTGACCAGTTATAAGACGTCTACTAGAAGCTCAAGGGTTATGATTGTGATGTCATGATGATGTCTTAATTCTAATCTTTATAAACCCAACCATGGTTATGCGATCGTATGCTATATGAAATATTTGTATTTATTGATTGTTATTGCTTATCAGTCTTCATGTGTGAAGCTGAGATGTATGTGTATGAGACACTTGAGCTAATCATTTTTGAGTTATCGATCAGTTATCCTTGGATTATTTTCCAGTCGCCATGATGGGACTGAGATGTTGATTTATTTTTTGATGATGTCATGTTGTGACATGTTTGAGTCAACTATTTTGGAGTCTTTGATCAGTATTATTTTGAGATATTCTTGGTTGCTTGATAAGAACCAATGGATATTGTGATTCATGTTGGAGATTATATTTATGAGGTATATTTTGTAGATCTTTTATGTGTTCTTGGATGGGAGAACCATCTTATTATCAGGTTGCCTGTTAAGGAACCAAGTTTGATCTTTATGAGTGTTGTGGTATGGGACACAACTATGGATTTATGTGCTTAGGAGAGGTTGTCTAGGTACATGACTGTGAGAGTGGCTTGCATAGGGGTCTGGGGCCAAAAGTGGTCAGTACCAGGGTAACCTAATGCAAGTTATGTAATAAGTGATAATCTAGTAATTAAAATTTATGGGGGGGAACACATTAAAAAGATAAGATAGAGATATTTGAACCACCCATGCCTTAAGTGCTTGTATAGACTAAGGATGGGATGAGTGCCTCCTCTTCTTGAGAGGGCTCTTAGTTTCCACATGTGCCATGTTGAGGGTCCGGGGTTCAGAGTAACCAGTCTAGGTTAACTCAACGCTTGAGGGTCCGAGGTCTAAATAGAGTCTTGTCTAGGGTAACTCAAGTAGCCATGTGATGACACTCCTTAGTATGTAACCTGAGTCTCCTCTATAGATTTTGTATACCTTTGGTGGTGTACTTATTATTGTGCCTCTGAGAATTAGATGTCGATTTTGTGATTGGAACCTTTGAGTTAGTATACTTTTAGGATTTCTAGACATATAAAAATTTGTGCTATGTGTTTTTGATAGCTTGTTTGGGATTTAATATTATCTCCTCAGCACGATGGGAGTGGACCACTTAGGTTCCATGCGGTTGGGTGGTAGTGTTTTTCCACTCTTATCATTTGAGATCCGTTTGAGACACTGCGGCTGGAGTATTTTTTGATTAGTATATATTTTCATTCTGTTCTTGGATCATTATGATAGATGATATACCTTATGATGGATGTATTTACTGGTATGTTTCTTATATTGATGATTGCATATGTTAGATGATGGTATCCTATGCTTTACTTTGCATGTTAGTAGAATGTTTTAGGAGTGACATTCCTACTATGTTAATACCGATGATCTCTTCGATGCTTTGAAATGTTATGTACGGAGGGATGGCTAGAATCCACGATGGTCTAATGATGCTATTTACGGTTGGGAGGAACCATGCACTTAGTTATTTATGTTTGTGATTAATGGTTATCTTCCATGATGGATGATTATGTCTTTTGAGATGATGTATCATGTATGACATGTGGTTTCATTTACATTAAATGCATCATGGATTAATATTAGATGATGATGTACTTTATTTACACAGATGTTTATTCTTTTAAGCTTTTCATACCTTGTATCATGTATAGTGGATGATTGAGCTAAACTAAAATGTACTTACAAAAAAGACAATTGTATATGGTTTAAAAATGTTGGATGTATCATTGTTATTTCATAAGAATGTGATGTTAGATGAATGGTTGATTTAGAAGTAATTCAACGTTAAGGGATCTTTAAAAAATGTAATCTATTATGTTATGTTTACTTTAAGTTATATGTTACAATTGCTTCCGCAAATGTTGTGAATAGTTTTACTTTCATGTTTAAAAAAAAAAAATTGTTTGCCAAACATTAGGTTAATTCTTTGGATCCCTTGGCGGGGCATTACATCAACAAAATCTCTCTTCAGTTCAAAAAGAAAAATTTTCAGTTCACTATTGAGAATTTGCATCAAATTGTTGCTGGAATTCATACTCACATTTGCTCATATTCACATATGCAAAGATCAAGTTTGACCAAAAGTTGACCAGATTTAACCACGGTTTACTTGAGTTGACTAGTTTCGAAAAGAATTTTGAAATAATTAAATAAAATTATTTAATTAAATGGAGTACTTACTTCTAATTAATTAAACAAAGTTATTTAATTAAATGAGAAGCCATTCTTAATTAATTAAATGAAGTTATTTAATTAAATACGAAAAGTGTCTCTAATTAATTAAAGATTATTTAATTAAATAAAAAAAGTAATTATGAGAGCATATCTAATTTTATTAAATTAAATATCTCAACAAAATCTCTCTTCAATTCAAAAAGGGAAATTTCCTACTCACTATTGATAAAAAATGAGTTAAATCAGTTGACTCCTTTTTCTACTCAAATTGAATCAGTTAACTCCTTATTTTATTAAAATTAAATCTATTAACTCTCTTTAATTTGAAAATCTCCCTTTATAACCGAACTTCACCTTTAATCCTGACCATTGATTGAAATTGATCTCAACCGTTGATGAATTCCACGAAAGTTTATTTAAGAGACCCTGATCTCTTCATTTTGAAAGGTTGAATGAGAATTTGCATCGAATTGTTGTTGGAATTCATACTCACATTTGCTCATATTCACATACGCAAAGATCAAGTTTGACAAAAAGTTGACCAGATTTAACCATGGTTGACTTGAGTTGATTAGTTTCAAAAAGAATTTTGAAATAATTAAACGAAATCATTTAATTAAATAGAGTACTTACTTCTAATTAATTAAAGAAAGTTATTTAATTAAATGAGAACCCATTCCTAACTAATTAAATGAAGTTATTTAATTAAATAAGAAAAGTGTCTCTAATTAATTAAAGATTATTTAATTAAATAGAAAAAGTAATTATGAGAGCATATCTCATTTTATTAAATTAAATATCTCAACAAAATCTCTCTTCAGTTCAAAAAGGGATATTTCCAGTTCACTATTGATCAAAAATGAGTTAAATTAGTTAACTCTTTTTTCTACTCAAATTGAATTAGTTAACTCCTTATTTTACTCAAATTAAATCTGTTAACTCCCCTTAATTTGGAAATCTCTTTTTATGACTGAACTTCACCTTTAATCCTGACCGCTGATTGAAATCGATCTCAACCATTGATGAATTCCAAGAAAGTCTATTTAAGAGACCCTCATCTCTTCATTTTGAAAAGTTGAATGAGAATTTGCATCGAATTGTTGTTGGAATTCATACTCACATTTGCTCATATTCACATACGCAAAGATCAAGTTTGACAAAAAGTTGACCAGATTTAACCACGGTTGGCTTTAGTCGACTAATTTCAAATTTTCTTTTGAAATAATAAAACAAAATTATTTAATTAAATAGAGTACTTACTTCTAATTAATTAAACAAAGTTATTTATTTAAATGCGAAGTCATTTATAACTAATTAACTGAAGTTATTTAATTAAATAAGAAAAGTGTCTCTAATTAATTAAATATTATTTAATTAAATAGAAAAAGTAATTATGGGAGCATATCTCATTTTATTAAATTAAATATCTCAACAAAATCTCTATCCAGTTCAAAACGAGAAATTTCCAGTTCACTATTGATCAAAATGAGTTAAATCAATTAACTCCTCTTTCTACTCAAATTGAATCAGTTAACTCATTATTTTACTCAAATTAATCTGTTAACTCCCTTTAATTTGGAAGTCTCTTTTTATGACTGAACTTCACCTTTAATCCTGACCGTTGATTGAAATCGATCTCAACCGTTGATGAATTCTAGGAAAGTCTATTTAAGAGACCCTCATCTCTTCATTTTGAAAGGTTGAATGAGAATTTGCATCGAATTGTTGCTGGATTTCATACTCACATTTGCTCATATTCACATATGCAAAGACCAAGTTTGACGAAAAGTTGACCAGATTTAACCATGGTTGACTTGAGTTCACTAGTTTCGAAAAGAATTTTGAAATAATTAAACAAAATTATTTAATTAAATGAAGTACTTACTTCTAATTAATTAAACAAAGTTATTTAATTAAATTTGAAGCCATTCCTAACTAATTAAATCAAGTTATTTAATTAAATAAGAAAAGTGTATCTAATTAATTAAAGGTTATTTAATTAAATAGAAAAAGTAATTATGAGAGCATATCTCATTTTATTAAATTAAATATCTCAACAAAATCTGTCTTCAATTCAAAAATGAAAAATTTCCAGTTCACTATTGATCAAAAATGATTTCAATCAGTAAACTCCTTTTTCTACTCAAATTGAATCAGTTAACTCGTTATTTTACTCAAATTAAATCTATTAACTTTCTTTAATTCGGAAATCTCCATTTATGACTAAACTTCACCTTTAATCCTGACCGTTGATTGAAATTGATCTCAACCGTTGATGAATTCTAGGAAAGTCTATTTAAGAGACCCTCATCTCTTCATTTTGAAAGGTTGAATGAGAATTTGCATCGAATTGTTGTTGGAATTCATACTCACATTTGCTCATATTCACATACGCAAAGATCAAGTTTGACCAAAAGTTGACCAAATTTAACAACAGTTGACTTGAGTTGACTAGTTTCGAAAAGAATTTTGAAACAATTAAACAAAATTATTTAATTAAATGGGGTACTTACTTCTAACTAATTAAATAAAGTTATTTAATTAAATGAGAAGCCATTCCTAACTAATTAAATGCAGTTATTTAATTAAATAAGAAAAGTCTCTCTAATTAATTAAAGATTATTTAATTAAATAGAAAAAGTAATTATGAGAGCATATTTCATTTTATTAAATTAAATATCTCAACAAAATCTCTCTTCAGTTCAAAAAGGGAAATTTTCAGTTCACTATTGATCAAAAATGAGTTAAATGAGTTAACTCATTTTTCTACTCAAATTGAATCAGTTAACTCCTTATTTTACTAAAATTAAATCTATTAACTCCCTTTATTTGGAAATCTCCCTTCATGACTGAACTTCACCTTTAATCGTGACCGTTGATAGAAATTGATCTCAACCATTGATGAATTCCAGAAAAGTCTATTTAAGAGACCCTATCTCTTCATTTCGAAAGGTTGAATGAGAGTTTGTATTGAATTGTTGCTAGAATTCATACTCACATTTGCTCATATTCACATATGCAAAAATCAAGTTTGACCAAAAGTTGACCAGATTTAACCATGGTTGACTTGAGTTCACTTGTTTCGAAAAGAATTTTGAAATAATTAAATGAAATTATTTAATTAAATGGAGTACTTACTTCTAATTAATTAAAAAAAGTTTTTTAATTAAATGAGAAGCCATTCCTAACTAATTAAATGAAATTATTTAATTAAATAAGAAAAGTGTCTCTAATTAATTAAATATTATTTAATTAAATAGAAAAAGTAATTATGAGAGAATATTTCATTTTATTAAATTAAATATCTCAACAAAATCTCTCTTCAGTTCAAAAAGGGAAATTTCTAGTTCACTATTGATGAAAAATGAGTTAAATCTTTTTTCTACTCAAATTGAATCAGTTAACTCTTTATTTTAATCAAATTAAATCGGTTAAATCCCTTTAATTTGGAAATATCTTTTTATGACTGAACCTCACCTTTAATCCTGACCGCTGATTGAAATTGATCTCAACCGTTGATGAATTCCAAGAAAGTTTATTTAAGAGACCCTCATCTCTTCATTTTGAAAGGTTGAATGAGAATTTGCATCAAATTGTTGCCAGAATTCATACTCACGTTTGCTCATATTCACATACGCAAAGACCAAGTTTGACCAAAAGTTGACCAGATTTAACCACGATTGACTTCAGTTGACTAGTTTCGAAAAGAATTTTGAAATAATTAAACGAAATTATTTAATTAATTGGAGTAGTTACTTCTGATTAATTAAATAAAGCTATTTAATTAAATGAGAAGCCATTCCTAACTAATTAAATAAAGTTATTTAATTAAATAAGAAAAGTATCTCTAACTAATTAAATATTATTTAATTAAATAGAAAAAGTAATTATGAGAACATATCTCATTTTATTAAATTAAATATCTGAACAAAACCTCTCTTTAATTGAAAATGTGAAATTTTCCAATCACTATTGATAAAAAATGAGTTAAATAGTTAACTCCTTTTTCTACTCAAATTAAATCAGTTAACTCCTTATTTTACTCAAATTAAATTTGTTAACTCCCTTTACTTTGAAAATCTTCCTTTATGACTAAACTTGACCTTTAATCCTGACCGCTAATTGAAATCGATCTCAACCGTTGATGAATTTTATGAAAGTCTATTTCAGAGACCCTCATCTCTTCATTTTGAAAGGTTGAATGAGAATTTGCACTAAATTGTTGTTGGAATTCATTCTCACATTTGCTCATATTCACATACGCAAAGATCAAGTTTGACCAAAAGTTGACCAGATTTAACCACAGTGGACTTGAGTTGACTAGTTTCGAGAAGAATTTTGAGTTCACTATTGATAAAAAATAAGTTAAATCAGTTAACTCCTTTTTTTTCTCAAATTGAATCGGTTAACTCCTTATTTTACTCAAATTAAATAATCGATCTCAACCGTTGATGAATTCCAAGAAAGTCTATTTCAGAGACCCTCATCTCTTCATTTTGAAAGGTTGAATGAAAATTTGCATCGAATTGTTGCTGAAATTCATACTGAAATTTGCTCATATTCATATACGCAAAGATCAAGTTTGACCAAAAGTTGACTAGATTTAACCACGGTTGATTTGAGTTGACTAGTTTCGAAAAGAATTTTAAAATAATTAAACAAAATTATTTAATTAAACGGAGTACTTAATTTTAATTAATTAAATAAAGTTATTTAATTAAATGAGAAGCCATTCCTAATTAATTAAATGAAGTTATTTAATTAAATAAGAAAAGTGGCTCTAATTAATTAAATATTATTTAATTAAATAGAAAAAGTAATTATGAGAGCATATCTCATTTTATTAACTTAAATATCTCAACAAAATATCTCTTTAATTCAAAAAGGGAAATTTCTAGTTCACTATTGATTAAAAATGAGTTAAATTAGTTAACTCTTTTTTCTTCTCAAATTGAATCGGTTAACTTCTTATTTTACTCAAATTAAATTTGTTAACTCCCTTTAATTTGGAAATCTCCCTTTATGATTGAACTTCACCTTTAATCCTGACCGTTGGTTGAAATCGATCTCAACCGTTGATGAATTCCAAGAAAGTCTATTTCAGAGACCCTGATCTCTTCATTTTGAAAGGTTAAATGAGAATTTGCATCAAATTGTTGCTGGAATTCATACTCACATTTCCTCATATTCACATATGCAAAGATAAAGTTTGACCAAACTTTGACCAGATTTAACCTCGGTTGACTTGAGTTGACTAGTTTCAAAAAGAATTTTGAAATAATTAAATGAAATTATTTAATTAAATGGAGTACTTACTTCTAATTAATTTTAAAAAACTTATTTAATTAAATGGGAAGCCATTCCTAATTAATTAAATGAAGTTATTTAATTAAATAAGAAAAGTGCCTCTAATTAATTGAAGATTATTTAATTAAATAGAAAAAGTAATTATGAGAGCATAGCTCATTTTATTAAATTAAATATCACAACAAAATCTCTCTTCAGTTGAAAAAGAGAAAATTTCAACTCACTATTGATCAAAAATGAGTTAAAACAGTTAACTCCTTCTTCTACTCAAATTGAATCAGTTAACTCCTTATTTTACTCAAATTAAATCTGTTAAATCCCCTTAATTTGGAAATCTCCCTTTATGATTGAACTTCACCTTTAATCCTGACCGTTGGTTGAAATCGATCTCAACCATTGATGAATTCCAAGAAAGTCTATTTCAGAGACCCTGATCTCTTCATTTTGAAAGGTTAAATGAGAATTTGCATCAAATTGTTGCTGGAATTGATACTCACATTTGCTCATATTCACATATGCAAAGATAAAGTTTGACCAAACTTTGACCAGATTTAACCTCGGTTGACTTGAGTTGACTAGTTTCAAAAAGAATTTTGAAATAATTAAACGAAATTATTTAATTAAATGGAGTACTTACTTCTAATTAATTTTAAAAAACTTATTTAATTAAATGGGAAGCCATTCCTAATTAATTAAATGAAGTTATTTAATTAAATAAGAAAAGTGCCTCTAATTAATTGAAGATTATTTAATTAAATAGAAAAAGTAATTATGAGAGCATAGCTCATTTTATTAAATTAAATATCACAACAAAATCTCTCTTCAGTTGAAAAAGAGAAAATTTCAATTCACTATTGATCAAAAATGAGTTAAAACAGTTAACTCCTTCTTCTACTCAAATTGAATCAGTTAACTCCTTATTTTACTCAAATTAAATCTGTTAACTCCCTGTAATTTGGAAATCTTCCTTTATGACTGAACTTCACCTTTAATCATGACCGTCGATTAAAATCGATCTCAACCATTGATGAATTTCAATAAAGTCTATTTAAGAGACCCTAATCTCTTTATTTTGAAAGGTTGAATGAGAATTTGTATCGAATTGTTGCTTAAATTCATACTCACATTTGCTCATATTCACATACGCAAAGATCAAGTTTGACGAAAAGTTGACCAGATTTAACCACGGTTGACTTGAATTGACTAGTTTCAAAAAAAAATTTAAAATAATTAAACAAAATTATTTAATTAAATGCAGTACTTACTTTTAATTAATGAAACAAAGTTATTTAATTAAATAAGAAAAGCATCTCTAATTAATTAAAGATTATTTAATTAAATAAACAAGGTAATTATGAGAGCATATCTCATTTTATTAAATTAAATATCTCAACAAAATCTCTCTTCAGTTCAAAAAGGGAAATTTCCAGTTCACTATTGATTAAAAATGAGTTAAATCAATTAATTTTCTTTTTTTACTCAAATTGAATCAGTCAACTCCTTCTTTTATTTAAATTAAATCTGTTAACTCCCTTTAATATGGAAATCTTCCTTTATGACTGAACTTCACCTTTAATCCTGACCGTTGATTGAAATCAATCTCAACCGTTGATGAGTTCCAGCAAAGTCTATTTAAAAGACCCTCATCTCTTCATTTTGGAAGGTTGAATGAGAATTTGCATCGAATTGTTGTTGAAACTCATACTCACATTTGCTCATATTCACATACGAAAATATCAAGTTTGGCCAAAAGTTGACCAGATTTAACCACAGTTGACTTGAGTTGACTAGTTTCGAAAAGAATTTTGAAATAATTAAACAAAATTATTTAATTAAATGGAGTACTTACTTCTAATTAATTAAACAAATTTATTTAATTAAATGAGAAGCCATTTCTAATTAACTGAATGAAGTTATTTAATTAAATAAGAAAAGTGTGTGTAATCAATTAAAGATTATTTAAATAAATAGAAAAACTAATTATGATAGCATATCTCATTTTATTAAATTAAATATCTCAACAAAATCTCTCTTCAGTTCAAAAAGGGAAATTTCCAGTTCACTATTGATAAAAAATGAGTTAAATCACTTAACTCCTTTTTCTACTCAAATTGAATCAGTTAACTCCTTATTTTACTCAAATTAAATCTGTTAACTCCTTTTAATTTGAAAATCTCCCTTTATGACTGAACTTCACCTTTCACCTTTAATCTTTATGAAAGATTATGTTTGACCAAAAGTTGACCAGATTATGTCTCTAATTGATTAAAGATTATTTAATTAAATAGAAAAAGTAATTATGAGAACATATCGCATTTTATTAAATTAAATATCTCAACAAAATCTCTCTTCAGTTGAAAAAGGGAAATTTCCAGTTCACTATTGATCAAAAATGAGTTAAATCAGTTAACTCCTTTTTCTACTCAAATTGAATCAGTTAACTCCTTATTTTACTCAAAATTAAATCTGTTAACTCCCTTTAATTTTGAAATCTCCCTTTATGACTGAACTTCACCTTTAATCCTGATCGTTAATTGAAATCGATCTCAACCGTTGATGAATTCGAGGAAAGTGTATTTAAGAGACCCTCATCTCTTCATTTTGAAAGGTTGAATGAGAATTTGCATCGAATTGTTGCTAGAATTCATACTCACATTTGCTGATATTAAGATACGCAAATATCAAGGTTGACAAAAAGTTGACCAGATTTAACCACGGTTGACTTGATTTGACTAGTTTCGAAATTTTTTTTGAAATAATTAAACAAAATTATTTAATTAAATGGAGTACTTTTTTCTAATTAATTAAAAAACGTTATTTAATTAAATGAGAAATCATTCCTAATTAATTAAATGAAGTTATTTAATTAAATAAGAAAAGTGTCTCTAATTAATTAAAGATTATTTAATTAAATAGAAAAAGTAATTATGAGAGCATATCTCATTTTATTAAATTAAATATCTCAACAAAATCTCTCTTTAGTTCAAAAAGAGAAATTTCCAATTCACTATTGATAAAAAATGACTTAAATCAGTTAACTCCTTTTTCTACTCAAATTGAATCAGTTAACTCCTTATTTTACTCAAATTAAATCTGTTAAATCCCTTTAATTTAGAAATCTTCCTTTATGACTGAGTTTCACCTTTAATCCTAACAGTTGATTGAAATCGATCTCAACCGTTGATGAATTCCAGGAAAGACTATTTAAGAGACCGTCATCTCTTAATTTTGAAAGGTTGAATGAGAATTTGAATCGAATTGTTGCTGGAATTCATACTGACATTTGCACATATTCACATACGAAAAGATCAGGTTTGAGCAAAAGTTGACCAGATTTAACCACGGTTGACTTGAGTTGACTAGTTTCGAAAAGAATTTTGAAATAATTAAATGAAATTATTTAATTAAAAGGAGTACTTACTTCTAATTAATTAAACAAAGTTATTTAATTAAATAAGAAGCCATTCCTAATTAATTAAATGAAGTTATTTAATTAAATTAAAAAAGTGTATCTAATTAATTAAAGATTATTTAACTAAATAGAAAAAGTAATTATGAGAGCATATTTAATTTTATTAAATTAAATATCTCAACAAAATCTCTCTTCAGTTCAAAAAGGGAAATTTCCAGTTCACTATTGATCAAAAATGAGTTAAATCAGTTAACTCCTTTTTCTACTCAAATTGAATTAATTAACTCCTTATTTTACTCAAATTAAATCTGTTGACTCCCTTTAATTTGAAAATCTCCCTTTATGACTGAACTTCACCTTTAATTCTGATCGTTAATTGAAATCGATCTCAACCGTTGATGAATTCCAGGAAAGTGTATTTAAGAGACCCTCATCTCTTCATTTTGAAAGGTTGAATGAGAATTTGCATCGAATTGTTGATAGAATTCATACTCACATTTGCTGATATTAAGATACGCAAAGATCAAGGTTGTCCAAAAGTTGACCAGATTTAGCCACGGTTGACTTGATTTGACTAGTTTCGAAAAGAATTTTGAAATAATTAAACAAAATTATTTAATTAAATGGAGTACTTACTTCTAATTAATTAAAAAAAGTTATTTAATTAAATGAGAAGCCATTCCTAATTAATTAAATGAAGTAATTTAATTAAATAAGAAAAGTCTCTCTAATTAATTAAAGATTATTTGAAAAAAATTGGAAAAGTAATTATGAGAGCATATCTCATTTTATTAAATTAAATATCTTAACAAAATCTCTCTTTAGTTCAAAAAGGGAAATTTTCATTTCACTATTGATAAAAAATGAGTTAAATCAGTTAACTCCTTTTTCTACTCAAATTGAATCAGTTAACTCCTTATTTTACTGAAATTAAATCTGTTAAATCCCTTTAATTTAGAAATCTTCCTTTATGACTGAGTTTCACCTTTAATCCTAACCATTGATTGAAATCGATCTCAACCATTGATGAATTCCAAGAAAGTCTATTTAAGAGACCGTCATCTCTTAATTTTGAAAGGTTGAATGAGAATTTGAATCGAATTGTTGCTGGAATTCATACTCACATTTGCTCATATTCACATACGCAAACATGAAGTTTGGCCAAATGTTGACCAGATTTAACCACGGTTGACTTGAGTTGACTAGTTTCGAAAAGAATTTTGAAATAATTAAACAAAATTTTTTAATTAAAAAGAGTACATACTTCTAATTAATTAAACAAAGTTATTTAATTAAATAACAAGCCATTCCTAAATAATTAAATGAAGTTATTTAATTAAATAAAAAAAGTGTATCTAATTAATTAAAGATTATTTAATTAAATAGAAGAAGTAATTATGAGAGCATATCTAATTTTATTAAATTAAATATCTCAACAAAATCTCTCTTCAGTTCAAAAAGGGAAATTTTCAGTTCACTATTGATAAAAAATGAGTTAAATGAGTTAACTCCTTTTTCTACTCAAATTGAATCAGTTAACTACTTATTTTACTCAAATTAAATCTGTTAACTCCGTTTAATTTAGAAATCTTCCTTTATGACTGAGCTTCACCTTTAATCCTGGCCATTGATTGAAATCGATCTGAACTGTTGATGAATTCCAAGAAAGTCTATTTAAGAGACCCTCATCTCTTCATTTTGAAAGGTTGAATAAGAATTTGCATCGAAATGTTGCTAGAATTCATACTCACATTTGCTCATGTTTACATACGCAAAGATCAAGTTTGGCCAAGTGTTGACCAGATTTAATCACGGTTGACTTGAGTTGACTAGTTAATGAATTCTAGAAATCAATCTCAACTGTTAATAAATTCTAGAAAAGTCTATTTAAGAGACCCTCATCTCTTCATTTTGAAAGATTGAATGACAATTTGTATCAAAATGTTGATGGAATTCATACTCACATTTGCTCATATTCAAATTCGCAAAAATCAAGTTTGACAAAAAGTTGACCATATTTAACAACGGTTGACTATAGTTGACTACTTTAGAAAAGTAATTATTAGAGCATATCTCATTTTATTAAATTAAATATCTTAATAAAATCTCTCTTCAGTTCAAAAAAAGAAATTTCCAGTTCACTATTGATAAAAAATGAGTTAAATCAGTTAACTCCTTTTCTACTCAAATGGAATCTGTTAACTCCCTTTAATTTTGAAATCTCCCTTTATGACTGAACTTCACCTTTAATCCTGATCGTTAATTGAAATCGATCTCAACCGTTGATGAATTCGAGGAAAGTGTATTTAAGAGACCCTCATCTCTTCATTTTGAAAGGTTGAATGAGAATTTGCATCGAATTGTTGCTAGAATTCATACTCACATTTGCTGATATTAAGATACGCAAATATCAAGGTTGACAAAAAGTTGACCAGATTTAACCACGGTTGACTTGATTTGACTAGTTTCGAAATTTTTTTTGAAATAATTAAACAAAATTATTTAATTAAATGGAGTACTTTTTTCTAATTAATTAAAAAACGTTATTTAATTAAATGAGAAATCATTCCTAATTAATTAAATGAAGTTATTTAATTAAATAAGAAAAGTGTCTCTAATTAATTAAAGATTATTTAATTAAATAGAAAAAGTAATTATGAGAGCATATCTCATTTTATTAAATTAAATATCTCAACAAAATCTCTCTTTAGTTCAAAAAGAGAAATTTCCAATTCACTATTGATAAAAAATGACTTAAATCAGTTAACTCCTTTTTCTACTCAAATTGAATCAGTTAACTCCTTATTTTACTCAAATTAAATCTGTTAAATCCCTTTAATTTAGAAATCTTCCTTTATGACTGAGTTTCACCTTTAATCCTAACAGTTGATTGAAATCGATCTCAACCGTTGATGAATTCCAGGAAAGACTATTTAAGAGACCGTCATCTCTTAATTTTGAAAGGTTGAATGAGAATTTGAATCGAATTGTTGCTGGAATTCATACTGACATTTGCACATATTCACATACGAAAAGATCAGGTTTGAGCAAAAGTTGACCAGATTTAACCACGGTTGACTTGAGTTGACTAGTTTCGAAAAGAATTTTGAAATAATTAAATGAAATTATTTAATTAAAAGGAGTACTTACTTCTAATTAATTAAACAAAGTTATTTAATTAAATAAGAAGCCATTCCTAATTAATTAAATGAAGTTATTTAATTAAATTAAAAAAGTGTATCTAATTAATTAAAGATTATTTAACTAAATAGAAAAAGTAATTATGAGAGCATATTTAATTTTATTAAATTAAATATCTCAACAAAATCTCTCTTCAGTTCAAAAAGGGAAATTTCCAGTTCACTATTGATCAAAAATGAGTTAAATCAGTTAACTCCTTTTTCTACTCAAATTGAATTAATTAACTCCTTATTTTACTCAAATTAAATCTGTTGACTCCCTTTAATTTGAAAATCTCCCTTTATGACTGAACTTCACCTTTAATTCTGATCGTTAATTGAAATCGATCTCAACCGTTGATGAATTCCAGGAAAGTGTATTTAAGAGACCCTCATCTCTTCATTTTGAAAGGTTGAATGAGAATTTGCATCGAATTGTTGATAGAATTCATACTCACATTTGCTGATATTAAGATACGCAAAGATCAAGGTTGTCCAAAAGTTGACCAGATTTAGCCACGGTTGACTTGATTTGACTAGTTTCGAAAAGAATTTTGAAATAATTAAACAAAATTATTTAATTAAATGGAGTACTTACTTCTAATTAATTAAAAAAAGTTATTTAATTAAATGAGAAGCCATTCCTAATTAATTAAATGAAGTAATTTAATTAAATAAGAAAAGTCTCTCTAATTAATTAAAGATTATTTGAAAAAAATTGGAAAAGTAATTATGAGAGCATATCTCATTTTATTAAATTAAATATCTTAACAAAATCTCTCTTTAGTTCAAAAAGGGAAATTTTCATTTCACTATTGATAAAAAATGAGTTAAATCAGTTAACTCCTTTTTCTACTCAAATTGAATCAGTTAACTCCTTATTTTACTGAAATTAAATCTGTTAAATCCCTTTAATTTAGAAATCTTCCTTTATGACTGAGTTTCACCTTTAATCCTAACCATTGATTGAAATCGATCTCAACCATTGATGAATTCCAAGAAAGTCTATTTAAGAGACCGTCATCTCTTAATTTTGAAAGGTTGAATGAGAATTTGAATCGAATTGTTGCTGGAATTCATACTCACATTTGCTCATATTCACATACGCAAACATGAAGTTTGGCCAAATGTTGACCAGATTTAACCACGGTTGACTTGAGTTGACTAGTTTCGAAAAGAATTTTGAAATAATTAAACAAAATTTTTTAATTAAAAAGAGTACATACTTCTAATTAATTAAACAAAGTTATTTAATTAAATAACAAGCCATTCCTAAATAATTAAATGAAGTTATTTAATTAAATAAAAAAAGTGTATCTAATTAATTAAAGATTATTTAATTAAATAGAAGAAGTAATTATGAGAGCATATCTAATTTTATTAAATTAAATATCTCAACAAAATCTCTCTTCAGTTCAAAAAGGGAAATTTTCAGTTCACTATTGATAAAAAATGAGTTAAATGAGTTAACTCCTTTTTCTACTCAAATTGAATCAGTTAACTACTTATTTTACTCAAATTAAATCTGTTAACTCCGTTTAATTTAGAAATCTTCCTTTATGACTGAGCTTCACCTTTAATCCTGGCCATTGATTGAAATCGATCTGAACTGTTGATGAATTCCAAGAAAGTCTATTTAAGAGACCCTCATCTCTTCATTTTGAAAGGTTGAATAAGAATTTGCATCGAAATGTTGCTAGAATTCATACTCACATTTGCTCATGTTTACATACGCAAAGATCAAGTTTGGCCAAGTGTTGACCAGATTTAATCACGGTTGACTTGAGTTGACTAGTTAATGAATTCTAGAAATCAATCTCAACTGTTAATAAATTCTAGAAAAGTCTATTTAAGAGACCCTCATCTCTTCATTTTGAAAGATTGAATGACAATTTGTATCAAAATGTTGATGGAATTCATACTCACATTTGCTCATATTCAAATTCGCAAAAATCAAGTTTGACAAAAAGTTGACCATATTTAACAACGGTTGACTATAGTTGACTACTTTAGAAAAGTAATTATTAGAGCATATCTCATTTTATTAAATTAAATATCTTAATAAAATCTCTCTTCAGTTCAAAAAAAGAAATTTCCAGTTCACTATTGATAAAAAATGAGTTAAATCAGTTAACTCCTTTTCTACTCAAATGGAATCAGTTAACTCCTTATTTTATTCAAATTAAATCTGTTAACTCCCTTTAATTTGGAAATCTGCCTTTCTGACTGAACATCACCTTTAATCCTGACCATTGATGAAATCAAGGAAAGTCTATTTAAGAGACCCTCATCTCTTCATTTTTGAAAGGTTGAATGAGAATTTGCATCGAACTGTCGCTAGAATTCATACTCACATTTGCTCATATTCACATACGCAAAGATGAAGTTTGACCAAAAGTTGACCAGATTTGACCACGGTTGACTTGAGTTGACTAGTTTCGAATAGAATTTTTAAATAATTAAATAAAATTATTTAATTAAATGGAGTACTTACTTCTAATTAATTAAACAAAGTCATTTAATTAAATAAGAAGCCATTCCCAATTAATTAAATGAAGTTATTTAATTAAATAAGAAAAGTGTCTCTAATTAATTAAAAATTATTTAATTAAATAGAAAAAGTAATTATGAGAGCATATCTCATTTTAGTAAATTAAATATCTCAACAAAATCTCTCTTCAGTTCAAAAAGGGAAATTTTCTAGTTCACTATTGATAAAAAATGAGTTAAATCATTAACTCCTTTTAATACTCAAATTGAATTAGTTAACTCCTTATTTTACTAAAATTAAATCTATTAACTTCCTTTAATTTGAAAATCTCCCTTTATGACTGAACTTCACCTTTAATCCTGACCGTTGATTGAAATCGATCGCAACCGTTGATGAATTCCAGGAAAGTCTATTTAAGAGACGCTCATCTCTTCATTTTGAATGGTTGAATGAGAATTTGCATCGAATTGTTGCTGGAATTCATACTCACATTTCCTCATTTTCACATACGCAAATATCAAGTTTGACCAAAAATTTGACCAGATTTAACCATGGTTGACTTGAGTTGACTAGTTTCGAAAAGAATTTTGAAAAAATTAAACAAATTCATTTAAATAAATGGAGTACTTACTTCTAATTAATTAAACAAATTTATTTAATTAAATGAGAAGCCATTCTTAATTAATTAAATAAAGATATTTAATTAAATAAGAAAATTGTCTCTAATCAATTAAAGATTATTTAATTAAATAGAAAAAACAATTATGAGAGCATATCTTATTTTATTAAATTAAATATCTCAACAAAATCTCTCTTCAGTTCAAAAAGATAAATTTCGAATTCACTATTGATAAAAAATGAGTTAAATCAATTAACTCCTTTTTCTACTGAAATTGAATCATTTAACTTCTTATTTTACTTAAATTAAATTTGTTAACTTCCTTTAATTTGGAAATCTCCCTTTATGACTGGACATCACCTTTAATCCTGACCATTGATGAAATCAATGAAAGTCTATTTAAGAGACCATCATCTCTTCATTTTGAAAGGTTGAATGAGAATTTGCATCGAATTGTTGCTGAAATTCATACTCACATTTGCTCATATTCACATACGCAAAGATCAAGTTTGACCAAAATTTAACCAGATTTAACCACGGTTGACTTGAGCTGACTAGTTTCAAATTTTTTTTGAAATAATTAAATGAAATTATTTAATTAAATAGATTACTTACTTCTAATTAATTAAACAAAGTCATTTAATTAAATGAGAAGCCATTCCTAATTAATTAAATGAAGTTATTTAATTAAATAAGAAAACTGTCTCTAATTAATTAAAGATTATTTAATTAAATAGAGAAAGTAATTATGAGAGCATATCTCATTTTAGTAAATTAAATGTCTCAACAAAATCTCTCTTCAATTCAAAAATGAAAATTTCTAGTTCACTATTGATAAAAAATGAGTTAAAATAGTTAACTCCTTTCTCTACTCAAATTGAATCAGTTAATTTCTTATTTTACTCAAATTAAATCTGTTAACTTTCTCTAATTTGGAAATCTCTCTTTATGACTGAACTTCACCTTTAATCCTGACCGTTGATTGAAATCGATCTCAACCATTGATGAATTTTAGGAAAGTCTATTTAAGAGACGCTCATCTCTTCATTTTCAAAAGTTAAATGAGAATTTGCATCGAATTGTTGCTGGAATTCAAACTCACATTTGCATATATTCACATATGAAAATATCAATTTTGACCAAAAGTTGACCAGATTTAACCACGATTGACTTGAGTTGACTAGTTTCGAAAAAAAATTTGAAATAATTAAACGAATTCAATTAACTAAATGGAGTACTTATTTCTAATTAATTAAACAACGTTATTTAATTAAATGAGAACCCATTCCTAATTAATTAAATGAAGTTATTTAATTAAATAAGAAAAGTGTCTCTAATTAATTAAAGATTATTTAATTAAATAGAAAAAGTAATTATGAGAGCATATCTCATTTTATTAAATTAAATATCTCAACAAAATCTCTCTTTAGTTCAAAAAGGAAAATTTCCAGTTCACTATTGATCAAAAATGAGTTAAATGAGTTAACTCTTTTTTCTACTCAAATTGAATTAGTTAACTCCTTATTTTACTCAAATTAAATCAGTTAACTCCCTTTAATTTGGAAATCTTCCTTTATGACTGAACTTCACCTTTAATCCTGACCATTGATTGAAATCGATCTCAACCGTTGATGTATTTCAGGAAAGTCTATTTAAGAGACCCTCATCTCTTCATTTTGAAAGGTTGAATAACAATTTGCATTGAATTGTTGCTGAAATTCACACTCACATTTTCTCATATTCACATACTCAAAGATCAAGCTTGACCAAAAGTTGACCAGATGTAACCACGGTTGACTTGAGTTGACTAGTTTCAAAAAGAATTTTGAAATAATTAAACAAAATTATTTAATTAAATGGAGTACTTACTTCTCATTAATTAAAAAAAGTTATTTAATTAAATGAGAAGCCATTCCTAATTAATTTAATGAAGTTGTTTAATTAAATAAGAAAAGTGTCTCTAATTAATTAAAGATTATTTAATTAAATAGAAAATGTAATTTTAGAGCATATCTCATTTTATTAAATTATATATCTCAACAAAATATCTCTTCAGTTCAAAAAGGGAAATTTCTAATTCATTATTGATCAAAAATGAATTGAATCAGTTAACTCCTTTTTCTACATAAATTGAATCAGTTAACTCCTTATTTTACTCAAATTAAATCTGTTAACTCCCTTTAATTTGGAAATCTCCCTTTATGACTGAACTTCACTTTTAATCCTGACCGTTGATTGATATTGATCTCAACCGTTGATGAATTCGAGGAAAGTCTATTTAAGAGACCCTCATCTCTTCATTTTGAAAGGTTGAATGAGAATTTGCATTGAATTGTTGTTGGAATTCATACTCACATTTGCTCATATTCACATACGCAAAGATCAAGTTTGACCAAAAGTTGACCATATTGAACCACGATTGACTTGAGTTGACTAGTTTCGAAAAGAATTTTGGAATAATTAAACAAAATTATTTAATTAAATAGAGTATTTACTTCTAATTAATTAAACAAAATTATTTAATTAAATGAGAAGCCATTTCAAATTAATTAAATGAAGTTATTTAATTAAATAAGAAAAGTGTCTCTAATTAATTAAAGTTTATTTAATTAAATAGAAAAAGTAATTATGAGATCATATCTCATTATATTAAATTAAATATCTCAACAAAATTTCTCTTCAATTCAAAAAGAGAAATATTCAGTTCACTATAGATAAAAAATGAGTTAAATGAGTTAACTCCTTTTTCTACTCAAATTGAATCAGTTAAATCCTTATTTTAGTTAAATTCAATCTGTGAACTCCCTTTAATTTGGAAATCTCCCTTTATGACTAAACTTCACCTTTAGTCCTGACCGTTGATTGAAATTGATCTCAACCGTTGATGAATTCTAGGAAAGTCTATTTAAGAGACCCTCATCTCTTCATTTTGAAAGGTTGAATGAGAATTTGCATCAAATTGTTACTGGAATTTAGACTCACATTTGCTCATATTCACGTACGTAAAGATCAAGTTTGACCAAAAGTTGACCAGATTTAACCATGATTGACTTGAGTTGACTAGATTCGAATATAATTTTTAAATAATTAAATGAAATTGTTTATTTAAATGGAGTACTTACTTATAATTAATTAAACAAAGTTATTTAATTAAATGAGAAGCCATTCCTAATTAATTAAATGAAGTTATTTAATTAAATAAGAAAAGTGTCTCTAATTAATTAAAGATTATTTAATTAAATAAAAAAATTAATTATGAGAGCATATCTCATTTTACGAACAATGCATACATCTCACAGTACAATACATGAATTACAAACAACAAGGTTTCCAAAATTAAGACATAGAGATCAGTTCTGTTCCTCCATCGATTTCTTCGACTAAAATATCTACACACTCATTGCACACATTAGTAGTCCTGAAAATCACATGTACATATATATGTATTAGAAATTCACATTAATAGAAACATACATCAATAAAGGTTTCTTTCATCTTACTTAATTCTTAACCATTAAAAAAAAATCTCTTAAATCAAAGTATCAATCGTACATTTACCAATTTCATCAACATACACATACATAAAACATTAGATGAAAAACATCAATATATCTGAAAGTAACATCACATAACATGAAATAATATAATATGTTCTAAGTATCAGATAATTTTTCAACATCTTGAGTCGTGAGTGTCAAAATGATAAAATAACAACTAAGGCTATGAAGGGTCGGGGCGAGGCCTCACATCCTCCCCGACTAGGCATGAACTTCCTCTTGGAATTCATCAAAAGACAAGAGTATTGAGATCTCATCCATGCTGCATCCTCCCAAGAATTCGTGACCTCATCACAACATTTCCACTAAACTCTAGCTTGGTCTAGCTCCTGACCTTGAGGAGCTAGGGTCTGTTGGGCAATAATATGGATAGTCTCTAGAGCTAACTAGCCAACCAACTCCACCTGTGGCCTCAATAATTGTTCCCTGATGCTCAATCTGGCAGTTGTCAACCACTGCGAAAACTCTGTGGAACCTACCCATGTCTCCAACTATCAGCTCTTAAAAAGCCCCTCTCTGACCATTGGATAACTATCCCTATGAACACTCTCTAGCTATGTGACCCATGCCACCACAAGTGTAGCATGGCCCTTGGGTATAAGATCATGTATCCTATGATCCAAACGTCTGTGGGCCCCCTAACTTGCTAGACCCACTGTATCCACCCCTGGAAGACTGCTAAGTCTGCACTGACTATGACTTTGGGGTATGCACTTTCCGATCCTGTTGTGACTACCACTACTTGGGCTCGGAGCCCTGGTAACCCTGTGAGAGTACTTACTGTTGCTGAGACTGTTGGCCCTTAGAGGACCCTAGTGTATAGCTCTGGTTTCCTTTCCAAGGGGGTTTCTGTCGGGTAGAATTTCAGTTCTGAGACCAATCTCGTGATTCCTGTCTACCTCGAGTATCCTCTGCCACTAGTGTTATCTCCACTACCTATCTGAAGGTGGTAGGGAAGGCCATCTAAACTAGACTCTGAAGTGATAAATTGAAACCCATGATAAAGAAATTTACTCATAGTTTCTCATCCTTCATGTATTCCACATAAGGAAGGAGCTCGAGAAACCTACTCTCATACTGAGCCACTGTAAGGCCTTTCTGATAAAGAGAATGAAACTCCTCTATCTGTTTCTATCAGAAATGCTCTGACAAGTACCTCTCTCAAAATCTTTCTAGGAATGATTCCCATGTGAGGGTATCCATCCCCACTCCACCTATGATCTCCTCTTGATGTCACCAATTGGAGACATCCCCTCTCAACTGATGAACTGCTAGGCATGCCTTTAGATTACTCCCATAGGGTCGTAATCCAAAGCACCACTGTAGGCTCTGCAACCATGCCTTTGCTACTGTCCCCTCAGTAGAACCAATAAATAATGGTGGCCTAAGTCGAATCAATTCCCTGATATCATCTCCTATATGTCTAGGAGGTCTAACAAGTGGGGGTCCTTTCTGGTGTATTGACTCACCTTCATGCTCATCCTGTCACTCTAACTATCTCGGTGGGGGACTCCTAGTCCTCTCTCTGCCTCTGGTCCCACCTCCTCTGGGTCCTTCTGCTTCCACTATTGGAATCTGCTGAACTGGCTGAACCACAGGTACTACTCTCTGTTGAACTACACCGATCAAAGTTAGGAGTGCATCTATAATGTCTTGGTTTGGGTTTGATGGTGGTGGAGGTGGAGGTGGTGGAGGTGGTCCATCCCCCTGTCCCGCTCTACCACCTCGCGTCCTACGACCTCTGCCTCGTGGGTTGCTTCGAGTAACAGGAGGCATCCTACACAATTTAATGTTTAGTTTTAAGTTTTTAGAAGCGTAAGGGTTTAAGGTTCCTAGTGTTGAAACATGGGCTCTGATACCAAAATGTCATGCCCAAACTACGAGGGCAAAAACACACAATTTTTATTTTTTTTTAAATTATAATTATTAATTAAAGTGCTGTAAGTTAAAATGATTGAGATAACATTTCAAGTACAGGTTCTCTACATTACATTTTAAGCTCAAAAACCTGAGGAATAAAATATATAAAAATTTGCTAAGCATTTTAAATTTATAATCATTACTAACTAAAATTTAAGGAAAGACATATAAACTTAATTACTCATCCAAACACTTAACTAAAAAAAAAAAACTTAACTAAATACACTTAATCAAATAAATAACCAGTAGCTAAATATAAATCAATAATACATTTAAACTAGTTTAAAATCATATTTGTATAGAACTAAAGTTACACAAATTTAAATGATGAAAGACCTATGAATTTATATTAATTTAACATGATACTAAATTCATAAAAAATCTAAACTTATCGTTATAATTATATTACAATCACAAATCAAATGCCAAATTTAATTAACACTAAATTTAAACTATATTCGCAACTAAATTATATTACCATAAATATTTAAAAATACTAACAAATTTAAAATTTGAACTATAATACATTTAATTTTAATTTAACACTAAACTAACTTAATTTATAACTAATTTTAACACAAAAACTTTAAATTAACACAAATATTCTAACATACTTTTAATATCGCTAATATTATCAAAAAAAAAAAAAAACCATTAAACTAAAATCTTATTAATCTAAAGCTAAAATAAAACCTTATTACAATCTAATTGAAACTGACACAAATTCTAATGCTAAGCCTACATAAAATATACTCACAACTTAAATATTAAATTAACTTAATCTGTATACTAAACTAAAACTAATCCTAACACTAATACTAATACAAAATTTAAATATATAAATAACAATTTAAACAAAAAAACTATCATTACTAACACACCTAAACTAACCTAAACCTACCACTAACCCTTAACACTACTAACTTAACTCTTAACCCCCCCTTAACAACTATTTCCCACCCCTAACCCAACGTGCCCCACCCCACTTCCCAAGACCTGCGCACTGCTCAAGGTCTGCGCACTACAGGCCTTGTCTCCCCCTTCATGTCCCCCTGCATGAGTGAAGGCAGCGAAACCCCAAGTGGAAACATGGGGAAAGGGAAAAAGGTGGGTGGCGAGCAATGAAGGAAAGATAAATTTAAAAAAAAAAAAAAAAACTATACTTGCTCTCCCAAGACATGACGTGCCTTATGTGGCATGCTGACCATAGTACCTTGCCCACGCCTAGCCCTTAGGGTTAGAGGAAAAAGGTAAGAGAAAAGTTAATTAAGTGGGTAGAGTTTGAATTTCATAATGGTTTAGAATTTGAAAAGACATAGGGTCCTAGGCTAGCTTTGCTTCCTAGCTTCTAAGGATTAATTCAAAAGTTTTATGGTTGAAGATTAACAAAAACCATGTATTGAATTACTTTCAATTTTTAGAGGTAATTGATTTATATTCTTTTTATATGAATTAATATTAGATTTAAATTGCAAGTCAAAGGAATAATACAAAGAATATTCTCTGTGGTCTAAGAAGGAATTTAATTTTTCTCCATCTATTTTCCAGAGAGATTTTTCACTCCTGGAGATGCAATTTTTTTTTAAGCCCATTTTAGACTAAGTGTTGGCATATTACTTTGCTATATTTTTATTATCTTAAGAGTACACTCTTCCCTAAGGATTACATGAATCCTAACAAACATACTAGCAAGGATGAAAACAAGGTTTATAATTTCTCCTTCTCTCCAATAATCTAAGTTTTATCAATCATACTATATTCAAGGTGTGTGTTCATGCTTTAAAAATTCAAGGAGATCCATAATCTCTTAGTCCAAATGATTTGTTCATAAGGAAATTTAACAAAGAAGAGATAATTTGAGTTCTCAAATTAGGAATCCTAATTCATCCAATACTTATACATCAACTTGGAAGTTTCATCATATCAAATTTCTCTTCATTAACAAATTAAAAACTTGAAATATCACAATTCAAGACATTATCTATGATTCTAATTTCTCACCTATATATACAAATTTATTTTTTTTGAAATCACATGAGAAAAATGCAAGGAGATTCCCATAATCTTTTCCTTTATCTATTATTCATCCTATTTTGATGAGCATCCATACAACTGAACATTATGATTAAATCTTATGAGAAGAAAATATACTCAACCATTATTTTATTGGCTAACCTGATTCAAAGGCTCAGCCGAGAAAGAATCAGGAAGAAAACCTGGCTTTGTTGCCAATCCAACAAAGTTTTGAGATACAATTTACATAGGATTTCAATATTGAATTACAACACTTAAATGAAATTTCCTTCATGACCTTCAACAAGGGTTCCATATCCAATTCTGCAACACATTTCTACGAACCGAGGAGGAAACAAAATCTGATCAGGTGATAACAAGCATGACCAAGAAACAAATCAAACATGCATAATCATACAAAGTTTACACAATAGGATTCACAATGAATTAAAACTAGGGAAAGGTGGATTCTTCCAACCAGGAGAAGTCGAGCACAACACCAAACAGATGCCCAATTGGGGCTATATACCAAGAACTTCCGTTCTTCCATTTCAAAATACCATAATCATACAAGGTTTGTGCTGACAGGTAGGGGCCCATAATACCCTACCCTTTCTCCCTCTTCTCATCTTAAGAAGAGACTTCATACTGGTTGGAGTCCGACTAAATAGACCTTTCCCAGAATTGGTCACTTTTGCCCTCTCCAAGGGTGAGTACTACCAAAACACCTATGCAAGAAAAAAATCTCAAAATTGCAACAAAAACATGAAACTAAATCATCCAAAATAACATGGTTGTCAAATCTTCCAAACATACCCACAAACATACAAACATTAAAACAACAACCAGGTAGCATAAACATGAAATTAGAAAGAAATCTGAACAAGGGAGATGTGAATTCCAACCTTCACAAAGAGGTAATGGAAATGAACAAGTTTGAGTAGAGCTTCCCTTTCCTTGCTTCAATCTTCAAGAACTCCTCTCTAAATGTAGAGATTGGATAACAACCTTCACAAGTCCAAGAAGGACCTCTAAATAGGCCTCCAACTCAACCACCCAAGGGCTCAATAACTACCCCCACCCACTAGCAATTTTAGAAACTCCTAACTCAACCTACACTATGGTTAAACCCTAAGTGGAGATGAGGTGAGGTAACTCAAGATAACCATGGTCAATTTTCGCACAAAGGCAAAAAGAGACCTTTTGAGTGACCTCAAAAGTCAATAAAAGGGGCTTAGGTGTTGGAAAAGACCCCTAACCCATACCCATACCCTTAGGGTATAATTATATCAAGTTTTATAGAGCCAAACAAAATCTAAGAATAAAATATGACCATCTAACTACTCTAACATTGCAGATTAAACACTAATTCGGATTAAGGGATGACTAACCTCGATTAAGAACTCAATTAGCAAACTGACACCAACTAAACCAACTTGGGTCCAAAGGTTAAACAACTAACCCTAAATAGCACACTGAAGCACATAAACACTTTAGGAGTGTTAAGCGACACTAAAAGAACATAATTACAAACATTAACATTCACTAAAAAATGAAGATACATACATACATCTCATAGTACAATACGTGAATTATGAACAACAAGGTTTACAAAATTAGCACATAGAGATCAGTTATGTTCCTCCATTAGTTTCCTCGACTAAAATATATGCACACTCATTGCACACATCAGTAGTCCCAAAAATCACATGTACATATATACGTATTAGAAAGTCACATAAATTGAAACATACAACAATCAGAGTTTCTTTCATCTTACTTAATTCTTAACCATAAAAAAGAAATATCTTAAATTAAAGTATCAATCGTACATTTACCGATTTAATCAACATACATATACATAAAACATTAGATGACAAACATCAATATATCTAAAAGTAACATCACATAACATGAAATAATATAATATGTTCTAAGTATCACATAATGTCTCGACATCTCGAGTCGTGAGTGTCAAAATGATCAAATAACAACTAACGCTATGAAGGGTCGGGGCAAGGCCTCACACTTGAGTTGACTAGTTTCGAAAAAAATTTTGAAATAATTAAACAAAATTATTTAAATAAATGAAGTAATTAATTTTAATTAATTAAACAAAGTTATTTAATTAAATGAGAAGCCATTCCTAATTAATTAAAAGAATTTATTTAATTAAATAAGAAAAGTGTCTCTAATTAATTAAAGATTATTTAATTAAATAGAAAAAGTAATTATGAGAGCATATCTCATTTTATTAAATTAAATATCTCAACAAAATCTCTCTTCAGTTCAAAAAGGGAAATTTTTAGTTCACTATTGATAAAAAATGAGTTAAATCAGTTAACTCCTTTTTCTACTCAAATTGAATCAGTTAACTCCTTATATTACTCAAATTAAATCTGTTAACTCCCTTTAATTTGGAAATCTCCCTTTATGACTGAACTTCACCTTTAATCCTGACCACTGATTGAAATCGATCTCAACCGTTGATGAATTCCAGGAAAGTCTATTTAAGAGACCCTCATCTCTTCATTTTGAAAGGTTGAATAAGAATTTGCATCGAATTGTTGTTGGAATTCATACTCACATTTGCTCATATTCACATATGCAAAGATCAAGTTTGACCAAAATTTGAACAGAGTTAACCACGGTTGACTTGAGTTGACGAGTTTCGAAAAGAATTTTGAAATAATTAAATGAAATAATTTAAATAAGTGGAGTACTTACTTCTAAATAATTAGACAAAGTTATTTAATTAAATTAGAAGCCATTCCTAATTAATTAAATGAAGTTATTTAATTAAATAAGAAACGTGTCTCTAATTAATTAAAGATTATTTAATTAAATAGAAAAAGTATTTATGAGAGCATATCTCATTTTATTAAATTAAATATCTCATCAAAATCTCTCTTCTATTCAAAAAAGGAAATTTTTAGTTCATTATTGATAAAAAATGAGTTCAATGGTTGAGATCAATTTCAATGAACGGTTAGGATTAAAGGTGAAGTTCAGTCATAAAGGGAGATTTCCAAATTAAAGGGAGTTAACAGATTTAATTTGAGTAAAATACGGAGTTAACTGACTCAATTTGAGTAGAAAAAGGAGTTAACTGATTGAACTCATTTTTTATCAATAGTAAGTTGGAAATCTCTTTTTTTGAACTGAAGAGAGATTTTGTTGAGATATTTAATTTAATAAAATGAGATATGCTCTCATAATTACTTTTTCTATTTAATTAAATAATCTTTAAATAATTAGAGACATGTTTCTTATTTAATTAAATAACTTCATTTAATTAATTATTAATGGCTACTCATTTAATTAAATAACTTTGTTTAATTAATTAGAACTAAGTACTCTATTTAATTAAATAATTTTGTTTAATTATTTCAAAATTTCTTTCAAAACTAGTCAAATCAAGTCAATCGTGGTTAAATTTGGTCAACTTTTTGTCAAAATTGATCTCTACATATGTGAATATGAGCAAATCTGAGTATGAGTTCCAGCAACAATTCGATCAAAATTCTCATTCAACCTTTCGAAATGAAGAGGTGACGGTCTATTAAATAGACTTTCTTGGAATTTATCAATGGTTGAGATCGATTTCAATCAACGGTCAAGATTAAAGGTGAAGTTCAGTCCTAAAGGGAGATTTCCAAATTAAAGGGAGTTAATAGATTTAATTTGAGTAAAATAAGCAGTTAACTGATTCAATTTGAGTAGAAAAAGGAGTTAACTGATTTAACTCACTTTTGATCGATAGTGAACTGGAAATTTCCCTTTTTGGGCTAAAGAGAAATTCTGCTGAGATATTTAATTTAATAAAATGAGATATGCTCTCATAATTACTTTTTCTATTTAATTAAATAATCTTTAATTAATTAGAGACACTTTTCTTATTTAATTAAATAACTTCATTTAATTAATTAGGAATGGCTTCTCATTTAATTAAATAACTTTGTTTAATTAATTAGAAGTAAGTACTCCTTTTAATTAAATAATTTCATTTAATTATTTCAATTTATTTTTTGAAACTAGTCAACTCAAGTCAACTATGGTTAAATCTAGTCAACTTTTGGTCAAACCTGATCTTTGCGTATGTGAATATGAGCAAATGTGATTACGAGTTCTAGCAACAATTCGATGCAAATTCTCATTCAACCTTTCAAAATGAAGACACGAGGGTCTCTTAAATAGACATTCCCAGAATTCATCAACGGTTGAGATCGATTTCAATCAACGGTCAGGATTAAAGGTGAAGTTCATTCATAAAGGGAGATTTACAAATTAAAGGGAGTTAAGAGATTTAATTTGAGTAAAATAAGGAGTTAACTGATTCAATTTGCGTAGAAAAAGGATTTAACTGATTCAATTTGATTAGAAAAAGAAGTTAACTGATTTAACTCATTTTTTATCAATAGTGAACTGAAAATTTCCTTTTTTGAATTGAAGAGAGATTTTATTGAGATATTTAATTTAATAAAATGAGATATGCTCTCATAATTACTTTTTTTATTTAATTAAATAATCTTTAATTAATTAGAGACACGTTTCTTATTTAATTGAATAACTTCATTTGATTAATTAGGAATGGCTTCTCATTTAATTAAATAACTTTGTTTAATTAATTAGAAGTAAGTACTCCATTTAATTGAATAATTTCGTTTAATTATTTCAAAACTCTTTTCAAAATTAGTCAACTCAACTCAACTCAACCGTGGTTAACTCTGGTCAACTTTTGGTCAAACTTGATCTCTGCGTATGTGAATATGAGAAAATGTGAGTATGAATTCTAGCAACAATTTGACACATATTCTCATTCAACCTTTCAAAATGAAGACACGAGGGTCTCTTAAATAGACTTTCCTGGAATTCATCAACGGTTGAGATCGATTTCAATCAACGGTCAGGATTAAAGGTGAAGTTTAGTCATAAAGGGAGTTAAGAGATTTAATTTGAGTAAAATAAGGAGTTAACTGATTCAATTTGAGTAGAAAAAGGAGTTTACTGATTTAACTCATTTTTTATCAATAGTGAACTGGAAATTTCCCTTTTTGAACTGAAGAGAGATTTTGTTGAGATATTTAATTTAATAAAATGAGATATGCTCTCATAAGTACTTTTTCTCTTTAATTAAATAATCATTAATTAATTACAGACACTTTTCTTATTTAATTAAATAACTTCCTTTAATTAAATAGGAATGGCTTCTCATTTAATTAAATAACTTTGTTTAATTAATTATAAGTAAGTACTCCATTTAATTAAATAATTTCGTTTAATTATTTCAAAATTCTTTTCAAAACTAGTCAACTCAAGTAAACCATGGTTAACTCTGGTCAACTTTTGGTCAAACTTGATCTCTGCGTATGTGAATATGAGCAAATGTGAGTATAAATTCTAGCAACAATACGATGCAAATTCTCATTCAACCATTCAAAATGAAGAGATGAGGGTCTCTTAAGTAGAATTTCCTAGAATTCATCAACGGTTGAGATTGATTTAAATCAATGGTCAAGATTAAAGGTGAAGTTCAGTCATAGAGGGAGATTTGCAAATTATCGGGAGTTAATAGATTTAATTTGAGAAAAATAAGAAGTTAACTGATTCAATTTGAGTAGAAAAAGGAGTTAACTGATTTAACTCATTTTTTATCAATAGTGAATTGGAAATTTCCTTTTTTGAACTAAAGAGAGATTTTATTGAGATATTTAATTTAATAAAATTAGATATGCTCTCATAATTAATTTTTCTATTTAATTAAATAATTTTTAATTAATTAGAGACACTTTTCTTATTTAATTAAATAACCTCATTTAAATAATTAGGAATGACTTCTCATTTAATTAAATAATTTCTTTTAATTAATTAGAAGTAAGTAATCTATTTAATTAAATAATTTCATTTGATTATTTCAAAATTCTTTACGAAACTAGTCAACTCAAGTCAACTGTGGTTAAATCTAGTCAACTTTTGGTCAAACTTGATCTCTGCATATGTGAATATGAGCAAATGTGAGTATGAATTCCAGCAAAAATTCGATGCAAATTCTCATTCAACCTTTCAAAATGAAGACACGAGGCTCTCTTAAATAGATTTTCCTGGAATTCATCAACGATTGAGATCGATTTAAATCAACGGTCATGATTAAAGGTGAAGTTCAGTCATAACAGGAGATTTCCAAATTAAAGGGAGTTAAGAGATTTAATTTGAGTAAAATAAGGAGTAAACTGATTCAATTTGCGTAGAAAAAGGAGGTAACTGATTCAATTTGAGTAGAAAATGTAGTTAACTGATTTAACTCATTTTTTATCAATAGTGAACTAGAAATTTTCATTTTTGAACTGAAGAGAGATTTTGTTGAGATATTTAATTTAATAAAATGAGATATGCTCTCATGATTACTTTTTCTATTTAAATAAATAATCTTTAATTAATTACAGACACGTTTCTTATTTAATTAAATAACTTCATTAAATTAATTAAGAATGGATTCTCATTTAATTAAATAACTTTGTTGAATTAATTAGAAGTAAGTACTCCATTTAATTAAATAATTTCGTTGAATTGTTTCAAAATTCTTTTCGAAACTAGTCAACTCACGTCAACTGTGGTTAAATCTAGTCAACTTTTCATCAAACTTGATCTCTATGTATGTGAATATGAGCAAATGTGAGTATGAATTATAGCAACAATTTGATGCAAATTATCATTCAACCTTTCAAAATGAAGAGATGAGGGTCTCCTAAATAGACTTTCCTAGATTTCATCAACGGTTGAGATCGATTTCAATCAACGGTGAGGATTAAAGGTGAAGTTCACTCATAAAGGGAGATTTCCAAATTAAAGGGAGTTAACAGATTTAGTTTGAGTAAAATAAGGAGTTAACTGATTCAATTTGAGTAGAAAAAGGAGTTAACTGATTTAACTCATTTTTGCTCAATAGTGAACTGAAAATTTCCCTTTTTGAATTGAAGAGAGATTTTGTTGAGATATTTAATTCAATAAAATAAGATATGCTCTCATAATTACTTTTTCTATTTAATTAAATAATCTTTAATTAATTAGAGACACTTTTCTTATTTAATTAAATAACTTCATTTAATTAATTAGGAATGGCTTCTCATTTAATTAAAAAGCTTTGTTTAATTAATTAGAAATAAGTACTCCATTTAATTAAATAATTTTGTTTAATTATTTCAAAATTCTTTTCGAAACTAGTCAACTCAAGTCAACCGTGGTTAAATCTTATCAACTTTTGGTCAAACTTGATCTGTGTGTATGTGAATATGAGCAAATGTGAGTATGAATTCCAGCAACAATTCAATGCAAATTCTCATTCAACCTTTCAAAATGAAGAGATGAGGGTCTCTTAAATAGACTTTCCTGGAATTCAACGGTTGAGATAGATTTCAATCAATGGTCAAGATTAATGGTGAAGTTCAGTCATAAAGGGAGATTTCGAAATTAAAGGGAGTTAAGGGATTTAATTTGTGTAAAATAAGGAGTTAACTGATTCAATTTGAGTAGAAAAAGGAGTTAACTGATTTAACTCATTTTTAATCAATAGTGAATTGGAAATTTCCCTTTTTGAACTGAAGAGAGATTTTGTTGAGATATTTAATTTAATAAAATAAGATATGCTCTCATAATTACTTTTTCTATTTAATTAAATAATCTTTAATTAATTAGAGACACTTTTATTATTTAATTAAATAACTTTATTTAATTAATTAGGAATGGCTTCTCATTTAATTAAATAGCTTTGTTTAATTAATTAGAAATAAGTACTCAATTTAATTAAATAATTTCGTTTAATTATTTCAAAATTCTTTTTGAAACTAGTCAACTCAAGTCATCCGTGGTTAAATCTTGTCAACTTTTGGTCAAACTTGATCTGTGCGTATGTGAATATGAGCAAATGTGAGTATGAATTCCAACAATAATTCGATGCCAATTCTCATTCAACCTTTCAAAATGAAGAGATGAGGGTCTCTTAAATAGACTTTCCTGAAATTCAATGGTTGAGATCGATTTGAATCAACGGTCAAGATTAAAGGTGAAGTTCAATCATAAAGGGAGATTTCAAAATTAAAGGGAGTTAAGGGATTTAATTTGAGTAAAATAAGGAGTTAACTAATTCAATTTGAGTAGAAAAAAGAGTTAACTGATTTAACTCATTTTTAATCAATAGTGAACTGAAATTTTGCCTTTTTGAACTGAAGAGAGATTTTGTTGAGATATTTAATTTAATAAAATGATATATGCTTTCATAATTACTTTTCCTATTTAATTAAGTAATCTTTAATTAATTAGAGACACTTTTCTTATTTAATTAAACAACTTTATTTAATTAATTAAGAATGGCTTCTCATTTAATTAAATAAGTTTGTTTTATTAATTAGAAGAAAGTACTCCATTTAATTAAAAAAAATTGTTTAATTATTTTAAAATTCTTTTCGAAAATAGTCAACTCAAGTCAACCGTGGTTAACTCTAGTCAACTTTTGGTCAAACTTGATCTCTGCGTATGTGAATATGAGCAAATGTGAGTATAAATTCTAGCAACAATTCGATGCAAATTCTCATTCAACCATTCAAAATGAAGAGATGAGGGTCTCTTAAGTAGAATTTTCTAGAATTCATCAATGGTTGAGATCGATTTAAATCAACGGTCAGGATTAAAGGTGAAGTTCAGTCATAAAGGGAGATTTGAAAATTAACGGGAGTTAACAGATTTAATTTGAGTAAAATAAGAAGTTAACTGATTCAATTTGAGTAGAAAAAAGAGTTAACTGATTTAACTCATTTTTTATCAATAGTGAACTGGAAATTTCCTTTTTTGAACTGAAGAGAGATTTTGTTGACATATTTAATTTAATAAAATAAGATATGCTCTCATAATTACTTTTTCTATTTAATTAAATAATCTTTAATTAATTAGAGACACTTTTATTATTTAATTAAATAACTTCGTTTAATTAATTAGGAATGGCTTCTCATTTAATTAAATAGCTTTGTTTAATTAATTAGAAATAAGTAATCCATTTAATTAAATAATTTCGTTTAATTATTTCAAATTTTTTTCGAAACTAGTCAACTCAAGTCAACCGTGGTTAAATCTAGTCAACTTTTGGTCAAACTTGATCTGTGCATATGTGAATATGAGCAAATGTGAGTATAAATTCCAACAACAATTCGATGCAAATTCTCATTCAACCTTTCAAAATGAAGAGATGAGGGTCTCTTAAATAGACTTTCCTGGAATTCAACGGTTGAGATCGATTTCAATCAACGGTCAAGATTAAAGGTGAAGTTCAGTCATAAAGGGAGATTTCCAAATTAAAGGGAGTTAAGGGATTTAATTTGAGTAAAATAAGGAGTTAACTGATTCAATTTGAGTAGAAAAAGGAGTTAACTGATTTAACTCATTTTTAATCAATAGTGAACTGAAATTTTACCTTTTTGAACTGAAGAGAGATTTTGTTGAGATATTTAATTTATTAAAATGAGATATGCTTTCATAATTACTTTTTCTATTTAATTAAGTAATCTTTAATTAATTAGAGACACTTTTCATATTTAATTAAAGAACTTTATTTAATTAATTAAGAATGGCTTCTCATTTAATTAAATAAGTTTTTTTAATTAATTAGAAGCAAGTACTCCATTTAATTAAAAAAATTTGTTTAATTATTTTAAAATTCTTTTCGAAAATAGTCAACTCAAGTCAACCTTGATTAAATCTGGTCAATTTTTTGTCAAACTTGATCTTTGCGTATGTGAATATGAGCAAATGCAAGTATGAATTCCAGCAACAATTCGATGCAAATTCTCATTCAATCTTTCAAAATGAAGAGATGAGGGGTCTCCTAATTAGACTTTCCTGGAATTCATCAACTGTTGAGATGGATTTCAATCAGCGGTCAGGATAAAAGGAGAAGTTCAGTCATAAAGAGAGATTTCCAAATTAAAAGGGAGTGAACAGATTTAATTTGAGTAAAATAAGAATTTAATTGATTCAATTTGAGTAGAAAAAGGAGTTAACTAATTTAACTGATTTTTGATCAATAGTGAATTTGAAATTTCCCTTTTTGAACTAAAGATAGATTTTGTTGAGATATTTAATTTTATAAAAGTAGATATGCTCTCATAATTACTATTTATATTTAATTAAGTAATCTTTAATTAATTAGAGACAATTTTCTTATTTAATTAAATAACTTCATTTAATTAATTAGGAATGGCTTCTCATTTAATTAAATAACTTTGTTTAATTAATTAGAAGTAAGTAAGCCATTTATTTAAATAATTTCGTTTAATTATTTCAAAATTCTTTTCGAAGCTAGTCAACTCAAATCAACGGTGGTTAAATCTAGTCAAATTTTGGTCAAACATGATCTTTGCGTATGTGAATATGAGCAAATGTGAGTATGAATTCCAACAACAATTTGATGCCAATTCTCATTCAACCTTTCAAAATGAAGAGATGAGGGTCTCTTAAATAGACTTTCCTGGAATTCATCAACGGTTGAGATCGATTTCAATCAACGGTCAGAATTAAAGGTGAAGTTCAATCATAAAGGGAGATTTCCAAATTAAAGGGAGTTAACAGATTTAATTTGAGTAAAATAAGGAGTTAACTGATTCAATTTGAGTAGAAAAAGGAGTTAACTCATTTAACTCATTTTTGATCAATAGTGAACTGGAATTTTTTTTTTTTGAACTGAAGAGAGATTTTGTTGAGATGTTTAATTTAATAAAATGAGATATGCTCTCATTATTACTTTTTCTATTTAATTAAATAATCTTTAATTAATTAGAGACACGTTTATTATTTAATTAAATAATTTCATTTAATTAATTAGGAATGGCTTCTCATTTAATTAAATAACTTTGTTTAATTAATTAGAAGTAAGTACTCCATTTAATTAAATAATTTCATCTAATTATTTCAAAATTCTTTTCAAAACTAGTCAACTCAAGTCAACCGTGGTTAACTCTGGTCAACTTTTATTCAAATTTGATCTCTACATATGTGAATATGAGCAAATGTGAGTATGAATTCTAGCAACAATTCGACGCAAATTCTCATTCAACCTTTCAAAATGAAGACACGAGGGTCTCTTATATAGACTTTCCTGGAATTCATCAACGGTTGAGATCGATTTTAATCAACGGTCAGGATTAAAGGTGAAGTTCAGTCATAAATGGAAATTTTCAAATTAAAGGGAGTTAATAGATTTAATTTGAGTAAAATAAGGAGTTAACTGATTCAATTTGAGTAGAAAAAGGAGTTAACTGATTTAACTCATTTTTGATCAATAGTGAACTGAAAATTTCCCTTTTTGAACTGAAGAGAGATTTTGTTGAGATATTTAATTTAATAAAATGAGATATGCTCTCATAATTACTTATTCTATTTAATTACATAATCTTTAATTAATTAGAGACACTTTTCTTATTTAATTAAATAACTTCATTTAATTAATTAGGAATGGCTTCTCATTTAATTAAATAAATTTGTTTAATTAACTAGAAGTAAGTACTCCATTTAATTAAATAATTTCATTTGATTATTTCAAAATTCTTTTTGAAACTAGTCAACCGTGGTTAAATCTGATCAACTTTTGGTCAAACTTCATCTTTACGTATGTGAATATGAGAAAATGTGAGTATGAATTCTAGCAACACTTCGATGCAAATTCTCATTCAACCTTTCAAAATGAAGACATGAGAGTCTCTTAAATAAACTTTCCAAAAATTCATCAACAGTTGAGATCGATTTCAATCGACGGTCAGGATTAAAGGAGAAGTTCAGTCATAAAGGTAGATTTCCAAATTAAAGGGAGTTAACAGATTTAATTTGAGTAAAATAAGGAGTTAACTGATTCAATTTGAGTAGAAAAAGGAGTTAACTGATTTAACTCATTTTTGATCAATAGTGAACTGGAAATTTTGATTTTTGAACTGAAGAGGGATTTTGTTGAGATATTTAATTTAATAAAATGAGATATGCTCTCGTAATTACTTTTTCTATTTAATTAAATAATCTTTAATTAAATAAAAACACTTTTCTTATTTAATTAAATAATTTTATTTAATTAATTAGGAATGACTTCTCATTTAATTAAATAATTTCTTTTAATTAATTAGAAGGAAGTACTCTATTTAATTAAATATTTTCGTTTAATTATTTCAAAATTCTTTTAGAAACTAGTCAACTCAAGTCAACCGTGGTTAAATCTAGTCAACTTTTTGTCAAACTTGATCTTTGCGTATGTGAATATGAGCAAATGTGAGTATGAATTCCAGCAACAATTCGATGCAAATTCTGATTCAACCTTTCAAAATGAAGAGATGGGGTCTCTTAAATAGACTTTCCTCGAATTCATCAACGGTTGAGATCAATTTCAATCAACGGTCAGGATTAAAGGTGAAGTTCAGTCATAAAGGGAGATTTCCAAATTAAAGGGAGTTAACAGATTAAATTTGGGTAAAATAAGGAGTTAACTGATTCAATTTGAGTAGAAAAAGGAGTTAACTGATTTAACTAATTTTTGATCAATAGTGAACTGGAAATTTCCCTTTTTGAACTGAAGAGATATTTTGTTGAGATATTTAATTTTATAAAATAAGATATGCTCTCATAATTACTTTTTCTATTTAATTAAATAATCTTTAATTAATTCGAGACACTTTTCTTATTTAATTAAATAACTTAATTTAATTAATTAGGAATGGCTTCTCATTTAATTAAATAACTTTGTTTAATTAATTAGAAGCAAGTACTCCATTTGAATAAATAATTTCGTTTAATTATTTCAAAATTCTTTTCGAAACTAGTCAACTCAAGTCAACTGTGGTTAACTATGGTCAACTTTTGGTCAAACTTGATCTCTGCGTATGTGAATATGAGCAAATTTGAGTTTGAATTCCAGCAACAATTCGATGCCAATTCTCATTCAACCTTTCAAAATGAAGAGATGAGGGTCTCTTAAATAGACTTTCCTGGAATTCATCAACAGTTGAGATCGATTTCAATCAACGGTCAGGATTAAAGGTGAAGTTCAGTCATAAAGGGAGATTTCCAAATTAAAGGGAGTTAATAGATTTAATTTGAGTAAAATAAGGAGTTAACTGATTCAATTTGAGTAGAAAAAGGAGTTAACTGATTGAACTCATTTTTGATTAATAGTGAACTGAATTTTTTTTTGTTTGAACTGAAGAGAGATTTTGTTGAGATGTTTAATTTAATAAAATGAGATATGCTCTCATTATTACTTTTTCTATTTAATTAAATTATCTTTAATTAATTAGAGACACGTTTCTTATTTAATTAAATAACTTCATTTAATTAATTAGGAATGGCTTCTCATTTAATTAAATAACTTTGTTTAATTAATTAGAAGTAAGTACTCCATTTAATTAAATAATTTCGTTTAATTATTTCAAAAAAAATTTCAAAACTAGTCAACTCAAGTCAACCGTGGTTAACTCTGGTCAACTTTTTGTCAAACTTGATCTTTACATATGTGAATATGAGCGAATGTGAGTATGAATTCTAGCAACAATTCGACGCAAATTCTCATTCAACCTTTCAAAATGAAGACACGAGGGTCTCTTATATAGACTTTCCTGGAATTCATCAATGGTTGAGATCGATTTCAATCAACGGTCAGGATTAAAGGTGAAGTTCAGTCATAAATGGTAATTTTCAAATTAAAGGGAGTTAACAGATTTAATTCGAGTAAAATAAGTTGTTAACTGATTCAATTTGAGTAGAAAAAGGAGTTAACTGATTTAACTCATTTTTGATCAATAGTGAACTGAAAATTTCCCTTTTTGAACTGAAGAGAGATTTTGTTGAGATATTTAATTTAATAAAATGAGATATGCTCTCATAATTACTTATTCTATTTAATTAAATAATCTTTAATTAATTAGAGACACTTTTCTTATTTAATTAAATAACTTCATTTAATTAATTAGGAATGACTTCTCATTTAATTAAATAAATTTGTTTAATTAACTAGAAGTAAGTACTTCATTTAATTAAATAATTTCGTTTGATTATTTCAAAATTCTTTTTGAAACTAGTCAACCGTGGTTAAATTTGATCAACTTTTGGTCAAACTTCATCTTTGCGTATGTGAATATGAGCAAATGTGAGTATGAATTCTAGCAACACTTCGATGCAAATTCTCATTCAACCTTTCAAAATGAAGACATGAGAGTCTCTTAAATAAACTATCCAGAAATTCATCAACAATTGAGATCGATTTCAATCGACGGTCAGGATTAAAGGAGAAGTTCAGTCATAAAGGGAGATTTCCAAATTAAAGGGAGTTAACAGATTTAATTTGAGTAAAATAAAGAGTTAACTGATTCAATTTGAGTAGAAAAAGGAGTTAACTGATTTAACTCATTTTTGATCAATAGTGAACTGGAAATTTTGATTTTGGAACTGAAGAGGGATTTTGTTGAGATATTTAATTTAATAAAATGAGATATGCTCTCGTAATTACTTTTTCTATTTAATTAAATAATCTTTAATTAAATACAAACACTTTTCTTATTTAATTAAATAATTTCATTTAATTAATTAGGAATGACTTCTCATTTAATTAAATAATTTTTTTTAATTAATTAGAAGGAAGTACTCTATTTAATTAAATATTTTTGTTTAATTATTTCAAAATTCTTTTCGAAACTAGTCAACTCTAGTCAACCATGGTTAAATCTAGTCAACTTTTTGTCAAACTTGATCTTTGCGTATGTGAATATGAGCAAATGTGAGTATGAATTCCAGCAACAATTCGATGCAAATTCTGATTCAACCTTTCAAAATGAAGAGATGGGGTCTCTTAAATAGACTTTCCTCGAATTCATCAACGGTTGAGATCAATTTCAATCAACGGTCAGGATTAAAGGTGAAGTTCAGTCATAAAGGGAGATTTCCAAATTAAAGGGAGTTAACAGATTAAATTTGGGTAAAATAAGGAGTTAACTAATTCAATTTGAGTAGAAAAAGGAGTTAACTGATTTAACTAATTTTTGATCAATAGTGAACTGGAAATTTCCCTTTTTGAACTGAAGAGATATTTTGTTGAGATATTTAATTTTATAAAATGAGATATGCTCTCATAATTACTTTTTCTATTTAATTAAATAATCTTTAATTAATTCGAGACACTTTTCTTATTTAATTAAATAACTTCATTTAATTAATTAGGAATGGCTTCTCATTTAATTAAATAACTTTGTTTAATTAATTAGAAGCAAGTACTCCATTTGAATAAATAATTTCGTTTAATTATTTCAAAATTCTTTTCGAAACTAGTCAACTCAAGTCAACTGTGGTTAACTATGGTCAACTTTTGGTCAAACTTGATCTCTGCGTATGTGAATATGAGCAAATGTGAGTTTGAATTCCAGCAACAATTCGATAAAAATTCTCATTCAACCTTTCAAAATGAACAGACGACGGTCTGTTAAATAGACTTTCCTGGAATTTATCAATGGTTGAGATCGATTTCAATCAACGATCAGGATTAAAGGTGAACTTCAGTCATAAAGGGAGATTTCCAAATTAAAGGGAGTTAACATATTTAAATTGAGTAAAATAAGGAGTTAACTGATTCAATTTGAGTAGAAAACGTAGTTAACTGATATAACTCATTTTTTATCAATAGTGAACTGGAAATTTCATTTTTTGAACTGAAGAGATATTTTGTTGAGATATTTAATTTAATAAAATGAGATATGCTCTCATAATTACTTTTTCTATTTAATTAAATAATCTTTAATTAATTAGAGACACTTTTCTTATTTAATTAAATAACTTCATTTAATTAATTAGGAATAGATTCTCATTTAATTAATTAACTTTTTTTAATTAATTAGGAGTAAGTACTCCATTTAATTAAATAATTTCATTTAATTATTTCAAAATTATTTTCGAAACTATTCAACTCAAGTCAACCGTGGTTAAATCTGGTTAACTTTTGGTCAAACTTGATCTTTGCGTATGTGAATATGAGCAAATGTGAGTAAAAATTCTAGTAACAATTCGATGCAAATTCTCATTCAATCTTTCAAAATGAAGAGATGAGGGTCTCTTAAATAGACTTTCTCAGAATTCATCAACGGTTGAGATCGATTTCAATCAGCGGTCAGGATTAAAGGTGAAGTTCAGTCATAAAGAGAGATTTCCAAATTAAAAGGAGTTAACGAATTTAATTTGAGTAAAATGAGGAGTTAACTGATTCAATTTGAGTAGAAAAAGAGTTAACTCATTTAACTCATTTTTTATCAATAGTGAACTGGAAATTTCCATTTTTGAACTAAAGAGAGATTTTGTTGAGATATTTAATTTAATAAAATGAGACATGCTCTCATAATTACTTTTTCTATTTAATTAAATAATCTTTAATTAATTAGAGACATTTTTCTTATTTAATTAAATAACTTCATTTAATTAATTAGGAATGGCTTCTTATTTAATTAAATAACTTTGTTTAATTAATTTGAAGTACTCCATTTAATTAAATAATTTCGTTTAATTATTTTAAAATTATTTTCGAAACTAGTCAACTCAAGTCAATCGTGGTTAAATCTGGTCAACTTTTGGTCAAACTTGATCTTTGCATATGTGAATATGAGCAAATGTGAATATGAATTCCGGCAACAATTCGATGCAAATTCTTATTTTACCTTTCAAAATGAAGAGATGATGGTCTCTTAAATAGACTTTCCTAGAATTCATCGACGGTTGAGATCGATTTCAATCAACGGTCAGTATTAAAAGTGAAGTTTAGTCATAAAGGGAGATTTCTAAATTAAAGGGAATTAACAAATTTAATTTCAGTAAAATAAGGAGTTTGTGAGGCCTCGCCCCAACCCATTGTAGCATAGTGATACATTACCCTTATTTTGTTATTCACGACTCGAGATGTCGAGACATTATCTGATGCTTAGAACATATTTTATTATTTCATTTTGTGTGATGTTATTTTTAGATATATTTGATGATTTTCATATAATGCTTCATGTATATGTATGTTGATGAAATCAGTAAAGGTAATATCGAGGCTTAGATTTAAGATATTTTAAATGGTTAAGAATTAAGTAGGATAAAGAAACCCTTATTGATGTATGTTTTAATTTATGTGAATTTTCGAATACGTATACATTTATGTACATATGATTTTACGGGACTACTAATGTGTGCAATGAGTGTGCAGATATTTAGCCAAGAAACCCTACAGAGGAACAAAACTGATCTCCATGTGCTAAATATGAAAACCTTGTTGTTCGTAATTCACGTATTTTTATTGTGAGATGTATGTATGCATTTTTCTTGCTCAGTGAATGTTAAATGTTCGTAACTATGTTCTTTCTATGTCTCTTGACACTCGTAAAATGGTTATGTGCTTCAGTGGCTATTTAGGATTAATTGTTTAACCTTTGCACCAAGTTGGTTTAAGTTAGAATAGTAAGTTGGACCTATTTTATTCCTAGATTTTATTTGACTCTAAACCTCTTCTTAAGGCTTTAAAACTTGTTTTTTTTCTAACCATAGGGTATGGGTATGGGTTAGGGGTCTTTTCCAACCCCTAAGCCTCTTGCTTTGACTTTTGAGGTCACTCAAAAAGTCCCTTTTTGCCTTTGTGCGAAAATTGATCATGGGTATCTTGAGTTACCTCACCTCATCTCCACTTGGGGATTAACCATATTGTAGGTTGAGTTAGGAGTTTCTAGTGTGGCTAGTGGGTGGAAATAGTTATTGCTCTTTTTGGGTGGTTGAGTTGGAGGCTTATTTGGAGGCCTTCCCTGGACTAGTGGGGGGTTACCCAATCTCTACTTGGAGAGAAGATTTTCTTGAAGCTTGAAGAAGGGAAAGGGATACTCTACTCAAACTTGTTCATTGCCATTACCTCTTTGCGAAGGTAGGAAATTCGCATCTCCCTTATTCAGATTTTATGTTTGGTTTCATGTTCATGTTATCTTGTTGTTGTTTCACTGTTGTATGGTTGTGGGTATGTGGGAAGATTTGAAAACCATGTCTTTTTGGTTGTTTTCCTTCCTTGTTTATGGTTGCATTTTTTTTTTGAGTTTTCTTTACATGGGTGTTTTGGTATTACTCACCCTTGGAGAGGGTAGAAGTGACCAATTTTGGGAAAGGTCTGTTTAGTTGGACTCCAACCTGTGTAGAGTCTCTTCTCAAGATGAGAAGAGGGATAAAGGGTAGGGTGTTATGGGCCCTTACCTGTCAGCACAAACCTGGTATGAGTATGGCAAGTTTAAATGGAAGAACGGAAGTTCTTGGTTATTAGCCCCGATTGGGCATCTGAATGGGTGTTGTGCTTGACTTCTCCTATTGGAAGAATCCACCTTTCCCTAGTCTTGATATATTGTGAATCTTATTGTGTAAACCATGTATGATTATGCATGTTTGATGTTCTTTTAGTTCTGCTTGGTTGTCACCCGATCAGATATTGGTTTCCTCCATGGTTCTTGAAATGAGATTAAGAGAACATTACAAACTCCTTGATTATGATCATGAAGAAAATCTGATAAAATTATTAAAAATTGGGATTGAGATCCTATTGTAAATTGTATTTTTAAACGTTATTGTATATGGCAACGAAGCCAGGTTTTCTTCCTGATTCTTTCCCGATCGAGCCTTTGTAACAGGTTAGCCAATAAAGTAATGGTTGAGTGTATTTGGTTCTCATAATATTTGATCATAATGTTTAGTTGTATGAGTGCTCATCAAAATAGAATAAATAAATTTGCATATATATAGATGGGAGAATAGAATCATAGATAATGTCTTGATTTATGAATGTTCAAGTTTTAATTACGATAATGAAGAGTTGAATTGATATAGTGAGTTTCAATTATGATGTATAAGTATTATGATGAGATCAATCAAGAGCAAACCCTATATTACGAAATAAAGAAGATATTTCATTTCTTGATAAATTTCATGGTGGTTATAATCAAATTTGAATGAGAATAATCCACCACCTTTTTTTTAAATTATGGGTATAATATCATTCACCTCCTAAGTTCTTCAAATATGATCAATTGGACTGAGAGGTTGCATTCTTGAAAGCAATAAGAATAATACTCAGAATTTAGAACTCATACCATGTCCTTGAAGAATCAATATAAAACATACATGTTTAAATAAGAGATTGAGAGACTATACCTAATGTACTTCTTTGCATAGGAATACTTGTATTAAGGAAGAATGTTAATAATAGATTTATTCTAATCCTTAGTAACATTAATGAAATGCATAAAATGTCATGACCATGCCTTGTTAAAATTTTGTTTCAAAAAAAAATATGCACTCCCAGGAGTAAAAACTCTCTGGAAAATACATGAGGAGAAATTTCTTTCCTTCCAAGACCACAGAGCATATTTTTGCTCAGATTCCTTTCTAAATGAAATAAGAAACAAATAAATATTATGTTAATCTCATGGGTGCATAATTTTCGAATATATAAATATGTATATTTTTAAAAAAAAGCTAACATCATAATATATTTTCTTTCACCTATAAAAATTTATGCAATAACTACTATTGTTTAAACATCCCATCTTAGCTTTCCTTCTCCTCTTTCTTCATGCACGTCAACTTGAAAGCTTCTCTTGCATGTCAATAGGATGATGTCACCCTATCACATCTCCAAATTCGCAGGCCTTGGTAAAATTTAAGGAAAATTGTGTTAAAAGTTTTGTTTTTACTCTTCCCACCAACTAGTTTGGGCACCACCTTTTTGTGTGGGCCTGCGCTTGTGTTAAGGCCCTAGGCCTGCGCTTGCCCCCATCCTTGGGCAGAGCGTTGTACATATGCAGCACTTGTTTTGCGCAGGGGTTTGGGGAAAGGGGAGGCCGATGTGACCTATGGGAGTTGGGAATAGAGTAGGGTTTAGGTGTTGGTTAGGGTATTAAATTTTTTTCTTTTTAAAATTTAAGTTTTGTTATTAATTTTAGTTTTAGTGAGCTTTTTTTTATTAATATTAAATTTAGATTTGAATTAGATATTTTGTTTGGTTATTATGAGTAGTGTTAAGTTGATTAGTAAGTTAAATGTAACCTAATTTAATTTAGTATATTAGTTATAGTAATTTTATTACATTTATTTTTTGGTATTAAGCTTTGATAGTAGTTTTGTTATTAAGGGTTAGTTGGTCATGAATTTAATTGAATTTCGATTTAGATAGTATAGTTTTAATTAATTTAGTTGTTTATACTAATTTAGTTAGTTTTAATTTAAATATAATCTAATTGTTTTATTTTTACCATTAAGTAAATTAAATTTATCGATTAACTAGCTATTTAAATAAGTTTTAATGTAGGTTTGATTCATTTGATATTGCAAGTAATTTGAGATCCGAATTCATGCACATTGTTATCTATGTAGGTTTTATTGCATATCATTATAAGTTAATATAATATCATAATTTTATCGAGATTAATCTAATAACAAAAGTTTTAAAATTTTAATGATGTTATCATCCTCATGTTTAAAACCTTAGGATTGTAATGTAAAGAACTTGTACTAAAGCTTCTATCTCAATCATATCAAACTTAGAGCATGTTGAATTTTAAATCAAAAAAAATTCTTGTGTTCTTGCCCTCATAGTTTGGGCATGACATTTTGGTATCAGAGCTTGTGGTTCAACACTAGGAACCTTAAACCATGGTGCTTCCTAAACTTAACTCAAACTTTTATTTGTGTAGATGCCGCATGTTACTCGTAACCGGCGAGGCAGAGGTCATAAGACATAGGGGTGGTAGAGCGGGACAGGAGGATGGACCACCACCACCTCCACCACCACCTCCACCACCACCACCATCGAACCCAAACCAAGACATTATAGATGCACTTCAAACTTTGATCGGTGTAGTTTAGCAGAGAGTGGTACCTGTAGTTCAGCCAGTTCAGCAGATTTCAGTAGTGGAAGCAGAGGGACCCAGAGGAGGTGGGCCCAGAGTCAGAGAGAGGACTAGGAGTCCCCCACCGAGGCAGATAGAGGGTTAGGGTGAACATGAGGAAGAGTCCATAGAACAGAGAGGACCCCCTTTTGACAGACCTCCTAGACATGTAGGGGATGACATCAGGGAATTGATTCGACTCGGACCACCATTGTTCACCGGTACCACTGAGGGTTCAGTAGCAGAGGCATGGTTGCAAAGCTTACAATGGTGCTTTGGGTTACGCCCTTATGGGAGTAATCTAAAAGCATGCGTAGCAGTTCATCAGTTGAGAGGGGATGCCTCCAACTGGTGGCATCAAGAGGAGATTATTGGTGGAGTGAGGATGGACACCCTCACATGGGAATCTTTCCTAGAAAGATTTTGTGAGAGGTACTTGTCAAAGCATTTTCGGTAGAAATAGATAGAGGAGTTCCATTCTCTTTATCAGAGAGGCCTTACAGTGGCTCAGTACGAGAGTAGGTTTCTCGAGCTCCTTCCTTATGTGGAATACATGAAGGACGAGAAACTACGGGTGCATCGCTTTATCATGGGTCTGAATTTCTCTCTTTAGTGCCCAATTAGGATGGCCTTCCCTACCACCTTTAGACAGGAAATGGAGATAGCACTAGTTGCTAAGGATACTCAAGGTAGGCAGGAGTCACAGGATCAGTCTCAGAACCAAAACTCCTCCTAGCAGAGACCCCCTTGGAAAGGGAATCAGAACTATACAGCAGGGTCCTCTAGGGGCCAACAGTCTCAGTAGCCAAAACTCCAGCAGCAACAGCATAAACCTTCTCAAGGTTATCAGGGCTCTAAGCCCAAGCAATGGTAGTCACAGGGTCCTAGGCAGGAGTAGAAAGTACAGGCCCCACAGTCTCAGTGAGTGAAGACTCAGCAGTCTTCTAGGGGAGGATTCAGCGGATCTAGCAGGTCAGGAGGCCCATAGCAGTCTGGGTCACAAGGTGCACGATCTTATACTCGCGGACCATGCTACACTTGTGGTGGCATGGGTCATATAGCTAGGGAGTGTTCGCAGGGATAGGCATCCAATGGTCAGAGCAGGGTTTTTTCAGAGCCGACAGTTGGTGGCATGGGTAGATCCCATAGAGTTTTAGCAGTGGTTGACAACTGCCAAGCTGAGCATCAGGCCACAGTTATCAAGGCTACAGGTATTATACAGGGCCATATGGTTGCAATTTTATTTGATTCTGGGGCTATTGACTCTTTTATATCTCCATTTGTGGTGGAGCGTTGCGGGCTAGTGGTAGTTAGACAGGATGTTAGTTGGGAGGTAGAGTTAGCCTCAGGAGCCAGAGTGTCAATTAGTTCCATGGTGCAGAGTTGTCAGATGCAGATGGGAGACATGTCCACTAAGACTGACCTACGCATTACCCCTCTAGGTTCTTATGATGTTTTCCTTGGCATGGATTGACTTTGTTCCCACAGCGCCAAGGTGGATTGTCGACAGAAGAGGGTAGAATGTGTGGATGACGATGGTATCTCTAGGGAGATCTTCGGAGTGAAGAGGCTAGTGTCCCTTCATATGATTTCCGCTATGCAGCTTAGACGGTGCATGCGAAAGGGTTGTCAGTTGTTTGCTATCACTATTAGTGACCGAGAGGAAGATTCAGAAAGGGAGCCATCCCTTGATGATTTTCCAATCCTTCAGGAGCTTGCAGATGTGTTTCCTTCAGAGCTTCCTGGTATGCCTCCACCGCGAGCAATGGATTTTCACATAGACCTAGTACCAGGAGCTGAGCCAATTTTGAGAGCACCATATAGGATGACTACTCATGAGCTTAGTGAGCTAAAGGATCAGTTGGAGGAACTCTTAGAGAAGGGGCATATTCGACCTAGTGTGTCACCTTGGGGTGCACTAGTGATCTTCGTCAAGAAGAAGGATGGATCACTTAGGTTGTGTATTGATTATCGGCAATTGAACAAAGTAACCATCAAGAACTGATACCCTCTTCCTAGAATCGATGATCTCTTTGACCAGTTTCAGGGTGCCTGAGTATTTTCAAAGATTGACCTAAAGTCGGGTTACCATCAGTTGAGGATTGTGGATAGTTATATCCCCAAGACAGCTTTTCGTACTAGGTATGGCCGCTACGAGTTCACCGTGGTACCTTTTGGCCTTACGAATGCTCCAGCTATATTCATGAGCCTCATGAATGGAGTATTTCATACCTTTTTGGATAAGTTTGTGGTTGTGTTTCTTGATGAAATTATGATTTATTCTCATGATGAGAGAGAGCATGAAGAGCACCAGAGACAGGTATTGCAGAGGCTGAGAGAGAATCAATTGTTTAGCAGCTTGTCAAAGTGTGCATTCTTCAGACCCAAGATACATTATTTGGGTAATGTCATATCAGGTGATGGTGTCTCAGTAGACCCATCAAAGATCAGGGCTATCATGGATTGGCCAGCACCCACCAGTGTTACCGAAGTGAGGAGCTTTATGGGGCTAGCAGGTTATTACTGACGCTTCATTTCAAGATTCTCTAGATTGGCACACCCCATCACTTCTCTTCAGAGGAAGGGGAAGAAGTATGAGTGGACAGAGAAGTGTGGTAGAGCTTTTGAAGAGCTCAAGAGAGCCCTCACGAGTGCACCGATTCTTGCAGTACCAGATCCTGTTGCAGATTTTGTGGTGTGCACTGATGCATCTTTAGATGGGTTAGGAGCAGTCCTTATGAAGGAAGGATGACCTATTTCCTTTGAGTCTAGGAAGTTGAAGACTCATGAACTCAATTATCCTACTCATGACCTAGAACTAGCGGCAGTGGTTCATGCCTTGGTGAGATGGTGTCATTTCCTTCTGGGTCATAGATTCGAGCTTCATTTTGATCACCAAAGCTTGCAGTACATATTTTCTCAGCCGAACCTTAATGCTAGGCAAAGAAGGTGGATGGAGTTCCTGTGTGAGTATGATTTTGATGTTCATTACGTCAAGGGAAAGGAGAATGTGGTTGCAGATGCCTTAAGTAGAAGGCGCCATGAACTTTCATCTTTGACTACTTGCACCGACTTGAGGGGGCAGATCTTGCAACACTTACCAGCTGATGAGCTTTATGCAGAAGTAAGTCAGTTGGTACATTCTCAGAGACCCTTGGAAGGAAAGTTTGCAGAGTATTCTTTGGAGTCCAATGGACTTTTGCGGCATAGGGGATGTATGTATGTACCTTCCATTGGGGGTTTGCACGAGCTCATTGTACTTGAAGCTCACAGAGCACCTTATGCAGCGCACCTCGGTGTTAGGAAGTTACATGCAGATTTGAGGCAGTTGTATCATTGGCTAAGCATGAGAGTGCAGATTGCTAGCATAGTTGCGAGATGCTTCGAGTGCCAGAGGGTGAAGGCGGAGCACTGTCATCCTAGCGGGCTTCTCCAACCACATGAGATTGAAGTGTGGAAATGGGACACTATATCTATGGATTTTATTGTTGGTCTTCATATGTCATCTCATTGCCATGATGCCATTTTTGTGATAGTTGACACATTGACCAAGGTTTCCCATTTCTCACCCATATGTACTACATTCACAGCACGAGACATAGCTCAGGTGTTCTTGTGGAAAATTGTTAGACTTCATGGTGTTCCCCGTAAGATCATATCTGACAGAGACTCTTTGTTCACTTCTTCATTTTATAGAGAGTTGCAGTCGGCTTTGGGCACTAGGTTCAATTTTAGTACAGCATACCATCCTCAGACTGATGGCCAGACTGAGCGAGTGAATCAAGTTTTGGAGGACATGCTATGTATGTACGTGATGGACCATCAGGTCAAATGGGAGGAATACCTTCATCTTGTCGAGTTTTCTTATAATAATGGGCATCATTCTTCCATAGGTATGCCTCCATATGAGGCTTTTTATGGGAGACTGTGCAGGACACCCTTGAGTTGGGATAGGATCGGGGATCGAGTATCTATTGGTCCCCAGTTAGTAAAGGAGATGGAGCAGCAAGTGACCCTGATTAGACAGTGCCTGAGAGAGGCACAGGATAGGCAGAAGAAGTATGTAGATGCGAAGAGGACAGATCGAGAGTATCAGGTTGGAGATAGAGTATTCCTGAGGGTGTGACCACACAAGAGTCCGATTCATTTTGGAAAGGGCTCTAAGTTGGCACCCCGGTTTGTTGGGCCGTTTGAGATCCTTGAGAGGATAGGACCTATTGCATACCGTTTAGCTTTGCCACCTAGCCTATCATGCATCCACGATGTATTTCATATTTCAGTACTTAGAGGATACATTTATGATGAGTCTCATATTATAGATTGAGATGCTTTACAGGTGGAGTCAGATGGACAGCTAGCACTGGAGCCTATCCGCATTATTGTCCGATGGACCCTAGCACTTCGAGGCCGAGAGCTGGACCAGGTTAGGGTCCAATGGGATTGTTGCGATGAGGTCATGGCTTCATGGGAGGATGCAGCGCAGATGCGATCTCAGTACCCATACCTTTTTTATGAACTCCAGGAGGAAGTTCATGCCTAGTGGGGGAGGATGTGAGGCCTCGCCCCGACCCATCGTAGCATAGTGATACATTACCCTTATTTTGTTATTCACGACTCAAGATGTCGAGACATTATCTGATGCTTAGAACATATTTTATTATTTCATGTTGTGTGATGTTATTTTCAGATATATTTGATGATTGTCATATAATGTTTCATGTATATGTATGTTGATGAAATTAGTAAAGGTAGGATCAAGGCTTTGATTTAAGATATTTTAAATGGTTAAGAATTAAGTAGGATAAAGAAACCCTTATTGATGTATGTTTTAATTTATGTGAATTTTTTAATATGTATACATTTATGTACATAGTATTTTACGGGACTACTGATGTGTGCAATGAGTGTGCAGATATTTAGCCAAGAAACCCTACAGAGGAACAAAACTGATCTCCATGTGCTAAATTTGAAAACCTTGTTGTTCGTAATTCACGTATTTTTATTGTGAGATGTATGTATGCATTTTCTTTGCTCAGTGAATGTTAAATGTTCGTAACTATGTTCTTTCCATGTCGCTTGACACTCATAAAATGGTTATGTGCTTCAGTGACTGTTTAGGGTTAATTGTTTAACCTTCTGACCAAGTTGGTTTAAGTTAGAATAATAAGTTGGACCTATTTTATTCCTAGATTTTATTTGACTCTAAACCTCTTCTTAAGGCTTTAAAACTTTTTTTTTTTTCTAACCATAGGGTATGGGTATGGGTTAGGGTTCTTTTCCAACCCCTAAGCCTCTTGCTTTGACTTTTGAGGTCACTCAAAAAGTCCCTTTTTGCCTTTGTGCAAAAATTGATCATGGGTATCTTGAGTTACCACACCTCATCTCCACTTGGGGTTTAACCATAGTGTAGGTTGAGTTAGGAGTTTCTAGTGTGGCTAGTGGGTGGAAATAGTTATTGCTCCTTTTGGGTGGTTGAGTTGGAGGCTTATTTGGAGGCCTTCCTTGGACTAGTGGGGGGTTACCCAATCTCTACTTGGAGAGAAGATTTTCTTGAAGCTTGAAGAAGGGAAAGGGATACTCTACTCAAACTTGTTCATTGCCATTACCTCTTTGTGAAGGTAGGAAATTCTCATCTCCCTTATTCAGATTTTATGTTTGGTTTCATGTTCATGTTATCTTGTTGTTGTTTCACTGTTGTATGGTTGTGGGTATGTGGGAAGATTTGAAAACCATGTCTTTTTGGTTGTTTTCCTTCCTTGTTTATGGTTGCATTTTTTTTTTGAGTTTTCCTTACATGGGTGTTTTGGTATTACTCACCCTTGGAGAGGACAGAAGTGACCAATTTTGGGAAAGGTCTGTTTAGTTGGACTCTAACTTGTGTAGAGTCTCTTCTCAGGATGAGAAGAGGGATAAAGGGTAGGGTGTTATGGGCCCTTACCCGTCAGCACAAACCTGGTATGAGTATGGCAAGTTTAACTGGAAGAACGAAAGTTCTTGGTTATTAGCCCCGATTGGGCATCTGAATGGGTGTTGTGCTTGACTTCTCCTATTGGAAGAATCCACCTTTCCCTAGTCTTGATTTATTGTGAATCTTATTGTGTAAACCATGTATGATTATGCATGCTTGATGTTCTTTTGGTTCTGCTTGGTTGTCACCCGATCAGATATTGGTTTCCTCCATGGTTCTTAAAATGAGATTAAGAAAACATTACAAACTCCTTGATTATGATCATGAAGAAAATTTGATAAAATTATTGAAAATTGGGATTGAGATCCTATTGTAAATTGTATTTTTAAACATTATTGTATATGGCAACGAAGCCGAGTTTTCTTCCTGATTCTTTCTCGGCTGAGCCTTTGAATCAGGTTAGCCAATAAAGTAATGGTTGCATGTATTTGGTTCTCATAATATTTGATCATAATGTTCAGTTGTATGAGTGCTCATCAAAATAGAATAAATAAATTTGCATATATATAGATGGGAGAATAGAATCATAGATAATGTCTTGATTTATGAATGTTCAAGTTTTAATTATGATAATGAAGAGTTGAATTGATATAGTGAGTTTCAATTATGATGTATAAGTATTATGATGAGATCAATCAAGAGCAAACCCTATATTATGAAATCAAAGATATTTCATTTCTTGATAAATTTCATGGTGGTTATAATCAAATTTGAATGAGAATAATCCACCACCTTTTTTTTAATTATGGGTATAATATCATTCACCTCCTAAGTTCTTCAAATATGATCAATTGGACTGAGAGGTTGTATTCTTACAAGCAATAAGAATAATACTCAGAATTTAGAACTCATACCATGTCCTTGAAGAATCAATATAAAAAATACATGTTTAAATAAGAGATTGAGAGACTATACCTAATGTACTTCTTTGCATTGGAATACTTGTATTAAGGAAGAATGTTAATAATAGATTTATTCTAATCCTTAGTAACATTAATGAAATGCATAAAATTTCATGACCATGCCTTGTTAAAATTTTGTTTCAAAAAAAAAATGCACTCCCAGGACTAAAAACTCTTTGGAAAATACATGAGGAGAAATTTCTTTCCTTCCAAGACCACAGAGCATATTTTTGCTCAGATTCCTTTCTAAATGAAATAAGAAACAAATAATATTATGTTAATCTCATGGGTGCATAATTTTCGAATATATAAATATGTATATTTAAAAAAAAAAGCTAACATCATAATATCTTTTCTTTCACCTATAAAACTTTATGCAATAACTACTATTGTTTAAACATCCCGTCTTAGCTTTCCTTCTCCTCTTTCTTCATGCACGTCAACTTGAAAGCTTCTCTTGCATGTCAGTAGGATGACTTCACCCTATCACATCTCCAAATTCGCAGGCCTTGGTAAAATTTAAGGAAAATTGTGTTAAAAGTTTTGTTTTTACTCTTCCCACCAACCAGTTTGGGCGCCACCTTTTTGTGTGGGCCTGCGCTTGTGTTAAGGCCCTAGGCCTACGCTTCCCACCATCCTTGGGCAGAGCGTTGTACATATGCAGCACTTTTTTTGCGCAGGGGTTTGGGGAAAGGGGAGGCCGATGTTACCTATGCGAGTTGGGAATAGAGTAGGGTTTAGGTGTTGGTTAGGGTATTAAATTTTGTTCTTTTTAAAATTTAAGTTTTGTTAGTAATTTTAGTTTTAGTGAGTTTTTTTTTATTAATATTAAATTTAGATTTGAATTAGATATTTTGTTTGTTTATTATGAGTAGTGTTAAGTTGATTAGTAAGTTATATGTAACCTAATTTAATTTAGTATATTAGTTATAGTAATTTTATTACATTTATTTTTTGGTATTAAGCTTTGATAGTAGTTTTGTTATTAAGGGTTAGTTGGTCATGAATTTAATTGAATTTTGATTTAGATAGTATATTTTTAATTAATTTAGTTGTTTATACTAATTTAGTTAGTTTTAATTTAAATATAATCTAATTGTTTTATTTTTACCATTAAGTAAATTAAATTTATCGATTAACTAGCTATTTAAATAAGTTTTGATGCAGGTTTGATTCATTTGATATTGCAAGTAATTTGAGATCCAAATTCATGCACATTGTTATCTATGTAAGTTTTATTGCATATCATTATAAGTTAATATAATATCATAATTTTATCGAGATTAATCCAATAACGAAACTTTTAAAATTTTAATGATGTTATCATCCTCATGTTTAAAATCTTAGGATTGTAATGTAAAGAACCTGTACTAAAGCTTCTATCTCAATCATATCAAACTTAGAGAATGTTGAATTTTAAATCAAAAAAAATTGTTGTGTTCTTGCTCTCATAGTTTGGGCATGACAGAGTTAACTGATTCAATTTGAGTAGAAAAATGAGTTAACTCATTTAACTCATTTTTGATCAATAGTGAACTGGAAATTTCCATTTTTGAACTGAAGAGAGATTCTTTTGAGATATTTAATTTAATAAAATGAGATATGATCTTATAATTGCTTTTTCTATTTAATTAAGTAATCTTTAATTAATTAGAGACACTTTTCTTATTTAATTAAATAACTTCATTTAATTAATTAGTAATGGCTTCTCATTTAATTAAATAGCTTTGTTTAATTAATTAGAACTAAGTACTCCATTTAATTAAATAATTTTGTTTAATTATTTAAAAATTCTTTTTGAAACTAGTCAACCGTGGTTAAATCTGGTCAAATTTTGGTCAAACTTGATCTTTGCGTATGTGAATATGAGCAAATGTGAGTATAAATTCCAGCAACAATTCGATAAAAATTCTCATTCAACCTTTCAAAATAAAGAGATGAGGGTCTCTTAAATAGACTTTCCTGGAATTCATCAAAGGTTGAGATCGATTTCAGTCAACAGTCAGGATTAAAGGTGAAGTTTAGTCATAAAGGAATATTTCCAAATTAAAGGGAGTTAAGAGATTTAATTTGAGTAAAATAAGGAGTCAACTGATTCAATTTGAGTGGAGAAAGTAGTTAACTGATTTAACTCATTTGTGATCAATAGTGAACTGGAATTTTCAATTTTTGAACTGAAGAGATATTTTGTTGAGATATTTAATTTAATAAAATGAGATATGCTCTCATAATTACTTTTTTCTATTTAATTAAATAATCTTTAATTAATTAGAGACACTTTTCTTATTTAATTAAATAACTTCATTTAATTAATTAGGAATGGCTTCTCATTTATTTAAATAACTTTGTTTAATTTATTAGAAGTAAGTACTCCATTTAATTAAATAATTTCGTTTAATTATTTCAAAATTCTTTACGAAACTAGTCAGCTTAAGTCAACCGTGGGTAAATTTGGTCAACTTTTGGTCAAACTTGATCTTTGCGTATGTGAATATGAGCAAATGTGAGTATGAATTCCAACAACAATTCAATGCAAATTCTCATTCAACCTTTCAAAATGAAGAGATGAGGGTCTCTTAAATAGACTTTCCTGAAATTCATCAATGGTTGAGATCGATTTCAATCAACGGTCAGGATTAAAGGTGAAGTTCAGTCATAAAGGGAGATTTCCAAATTAAAGAGATTTAACAAATTTAATTTGAATAAAATAAGGAGTTAACTGATTCAATTTGAGTAGAGAAAGGAGTTAACTGATTTAACTCATTTTTTATCAACAGTGAACTAGAAATTTCCCTTTTTGAACTAAAGAGAGATATTGTTGCGATATTTAATTTAATAAAATGAGATATGCTCTCATAATTACTTTTTCTATTTAATTAAATAATCTTTCATTAATTAGAGACACTTTTCTTATTTAATTAAATAACTTTATTTAATTAATTAGGAATGGCTTCTCATTTAATTAAATAACTTTTTTTAATTAATTAGATGTAAGTACTCCATTTAATTAAATAATTTCTTTTAATTATTTCAAAATTCTTTTCGAAGCTAGTCAACTCAAGTCAATCGTGGTTAAATCTGGTCAATTTTTCGTCAAATTTGATGTAATGCCCTACCAAGGGTTCCAAAAAATTAACCTAGAATTTCACTAAGTTTAGTAGCATTTTTTTATAAAAATAAATAAATACCATATATATAACTCATGCACAATAACAAAAGCAATAGCATTGTCCATCATAACATACATAACAGATTACATTCTTTAAGATCCCTTAACGTTGAATTACATACATGAATCCATCTAGTACAACATCCACATTAAATAATAATGATAAGTCCAATGTTTATACATTACATTTCAAATACTCAATCATCCACTGTACATGTCACATGGTATGGCAAGCTCAAAAAAATATATATACATAGAATAAGGTACATCATCCTATTCTAATCCATGATACATCAAAGTAGAGATAATCACATGATACAAAAATATATACATCCATCATAAAGATCAAACATAATAAACTAAGTGCACAGTTCCTCCCAACCATCAATAGCATCATTAGATCATTGTGGATCCTAGCCATACCTCCATGCGTAACATTCCAAATCACCGAAGAGATCATCGGTGTTACATAGTAGGAATGCCACTCCTAATATATACAACATCATATGTAGGAAGTAATCTAACATGCAAATAAAAGCATAAGATAACATCATCTAACATATGCTAATCATCAATGAAAAAGGATACATATCCACCATCATGAGGGACCCATTAGCTGCGATGTCTCAGTGAATCTCAAAATGATAAGAGTGAAAAATACACTACCACCCGACCGTGTGGTACCTAAGTGGTCCACTCCCACCATGCTAAGGAGATAATCTCAAGTACCAAATAGGCTATCAAAATCACATGACACATATTTCTATAAGTCCAAGAATCCTAAAAGTATACTAACTCAAAGGTTCCAAACACAAAATCTGACATCTAATCCTAGAGGCACACAATGACACGTAGGAACCTACCATGCAAGTGGGAAAGTGTCATCACAATTATCACATACAAGTTACCCTGGCAGTCAGCTAAACTCCATAGGTCCATACTGATTTCATGCGGCCACTAGTATCCTCTCATACTGACGAGGCATACTACGAAATGCAAGGTCGTAACCATGCGTCTCACTACTCCCATCCTAGCCTGTACAAGCACTCAAGGCATGGGTGAGAACAAAAAACTTATCTTTTTAGGTTCATTAAGTTAGTATTAGGAGTGAATGTTATCACTTATTAATCCAACTTACAATGAGTTACCCTGGCAACCTCTTAGGGCCCCAGCCCCCATTGCAAGCCACTTTCTGTCACTACATGCAGATATCCTACCCTAATGCTCATGGACTCATAAATCTCAAAATCACAAAAGATAAACCATAAAATCATCAAATATGCATAAAAGCATCAAATCTCCATGAGCTAACATCCATAGAAAATCATGAACACAATAGCTCTTTATTGGCAATTGAAGTATCACTGATAATCAAATATCCAATGGTTCTCAATAACCAAAATATATATCTCAATCGTATTGATCAAAGACTCCAAAAATGGTTGAGTCAAACATGTCACAACATGACATCACCAAGAATAAATCCACATTTTAGTCCCATCATGGCGACTAAAAAAATAAACCAAGGATAACTGATCGATGACCAAAATAATGGTTAAGTCAAGTGTCTCATACATAAGAATCTCAACTATAACAATTAGTAATCACAACCAATACATAGAGCATTCCATTACATAACCATGGTTGGGTTTATAAAGATCAAGATTAAAACATCATCATGTCACCACAATCACATAAACCCCAAGCCTCTGGTAGATGTCCTATACTGGTCAACACTAGTCAACCCAAAATCCAAAATAATAGCATAAAGAATACATAATGTAAACACATGTTTTGGTTTTACAACTTGAATTTAAATGTAGAGATCTCAGTTTAAGTTTCCAAGTTTGAAGAATGAATGGGGAAACACTCATATTGTTTTGGATAAATAAAAGTTTTCCTTATTAGAATTAAAAATCCATTTTCCAATTTATAATATTTGTTTGATACATCCCCCACCAAACTATAAATTCCTTATTTAATAATTTAAAACAATTAAATTATTAAATAGTTGAAAGTTATTAAAGAGTCACCTTTATGAAAATAAATCTTCAATATAAATCATTGATCAAATAATAATAGCTTAAATTTATAAATAACTTATTTACATATATATATCTATATATATATATACACACACACACACACATATGTAAATATATTAATACGTTTTCATAAAATTAATTTAACAATTTCGATTGACACCATATTATATAGTAATGTGAATTGATTGTTTATCAACATTTTAACATAACATTTTTTTTTGCATAAAATTAACATCAATTAAACCCCCCCAAAACTCTTGTTGTGGTACGTAGTACTTGCGGTCGTAGGCATTGCGCCGACAGCGGGTACGTAGTACCCGTGTCACCGCAGACCTGGGACGGCAGGTCTCTGCCTTCCGCAGGCACGGGGTATGAAACGTGCCCATGGCATTATAATATACACTTGTTTCATGTGATATGAATCGTGATGCAATTTATTAAATTTCCCACTACGATTTATCAATCGCTCAATTCAGTGCATTATATATAAATATACATAGGTATATATATATATATATATATAAAATCAAATTTTATAATATATCCATAATAAATATATACATATGCATATATATATATGTATATGTATGCAAATTTGAATATATAACCATGTATTTTTTTTTTCACAAAGATTATATCTACAATTATGAATGCATATAAAATTCTCCAATAAAATTAATCTACCCATATTAATAATGCATATAAATATGAAACTTCTCAGAAGACATATGGAAGACACGAAGAAGACAGGGAATGTGTGATGTGAAAATAGCATAAGTAAAATCACAAGAATCTACCTAGATTTTGATTCTAAATCGCTCTTCTTCAAAAAATCCGCAGAGCAAGCTCCTCCTTTTTTTAGAATTCTTGAGTCCTCCAATGCTCCAATTGCTCTCCCAACACTGTGTCTAAGCTTCTATGAATGCCTGAATATAAAGAGCTTTTAGGAAACATCTAGAATGCTTCTAGAAACATCTGGAAGGTGTCACCAAGTAAGCATGGGTCTTTTCCAACCTTCAAGATGAGCCATAGGGTTGTAGACACCATGTGCTTAATTGATGCACTAACCCCCGTGTTGTTGACACATGAGAAATAGAGAAGTGCATTAATTCCCATGCAAGCTTATAACTCCAATTTACTTTTTATAAAATTTCTATTTAAATATTTATAACTTTCATTTTAACTTTATAACTTTTATTATTATTATTTATTTGTTACTTTATTATAATTTTATTATTATTTTTAATTTTAATTTCTAATTTTCTTTTAATTCTTTTCCCTCAATTAATTCCCATTCAATTAATTATAATTAAAATATCAAATAACATGATATTTTATATTAATTTCTTCAAGTCATTAATTTATTAATAAATCTATTTATTAAGACTTAATTAATAGATAATTCACCATAGACCTCCAAGATAGAATATGAAAACCCATCATAGAGAAAATCACTCAAAATCAGTCTAAAGGGTTAAAAATCACAAATTATGTCATCCGACACATTCGGTGGGTAAAATATCCAGATACTTGTCCTACCTCACTAGGACAATTGGTTTAAGGGTTTGAAATTTGGACTTGAGAATTCTCCCTTCTCTTATCATTGAGATAGTATAATAGGGTGCATCGTGTAGATCTCGACTAAGCAGGTGACTATGACTCCATTCCTTAACCACATCAGAAACGCCATACAATAAGAAAACACGCACACCATACACATGCAAGTATGGGGTAAGTATCCATAATAAAACACATAAGATAATAAACCATCCATCTAATCATCAATAATAACTAAAAACAATATAATGATCATCATGTATGCATGAAATGTAAAGTCTAAATGATCTCATCTTATAACCACTGAATCCATAACATAATGTCTGATAATGTCAAAACAATACCACTAATCTATCAACATAAAACTAGTCTATCATAGTCTGATAATATTAACAATGTCCAGAAAAGATGTGAACGAGGGTAGGCACTACATGCACCCCCCCTTGGGTTAGGCTTACTCCTGGAAGCCTACAAAAAAATAGGGATATAACTCCCTCAATCTAGCTGCATCCTCCCAAGTAGCTGAAGAATCATCAGTAGGGTCTCATTAAACCCTTACTTGCTCAATGGTTCGACCCCTAAGGGTCAACCTCCACTGCTCCAGAATACGAACCGGCTCCAAAGCCAACTGCCTGTCCTCTACCTACAATGCATTCTAGTCAAGAACATGTACAATATAAGGAATATACTACCGAAGCACTAAAACATGGAAAACATCATGAATGCAAGCTAGGCTGGGCGGTAGAGCAAGGTGGTAAGCAACTGGGCCAATCCTCTCTAAAATCTTGAACGGTCCCACAAAGCGAGGTGCTAGCTTAGAACCCTTTCCATATTGGATCAGACTCTTTCGCAATCCCACTCTCAAGAAAACCTTATCACCCATAGCAAACTGCTTATCAATCCTATGAGCATCGACATACTTCTTCTACCTATCCTGTGCCGTAGTCAAATGCTCACAGATATGCACTACCTATTGCTCCATATCACAAAGCATCTTATGTCCCAATAGGATGCAATTCTCAAGACTGTCCCAGCTCAATGGTGTACGACAAGGATGCCCATATAATGCCTGAAATGGTGCCATACCAATAGAACTATGATATCCGTTGTTGTAAGCAAACTCCATTAAGTAGACGTAATCCTCCCAATGTGTCTGCCTATCCATCACATACATCTGTAACATATCCTACAAAACCTGATTCACCCTCTCTATCTAACTATCAGTCTCTGGATGATATGTTGAACTGAAGTTTAACTGCACTCCAAGCTCATGCTGCAGCGATGTCCAGAATGGAGATGTGAATACAAGATTCCTGTCAGAAATGATCTTTCTAAGAATACCATGTAATCTCACAATATCACGCATAAAGACATTAGCTATAGAAGTTGTTGTGTAGGAAGACCTAAGTGATGAAAAATGTGCCACCTTAGTCAACCGATCAACGGTGACCATGATAGCATCATGACGTCGAACTGTCATAGGTAATCCTACTATGAAACCCATGGAGATGATATCCCACTTCCAAGAAGGAATAAGATTAGGCTGCAAAAGTCTAACCAGGTGTTGATGTTCTACCTTAACTCTCTGACACTCAAGGCACCTAGCCACAAAATCAGCAATATCTTGCTTCATCCTAGACCAAAAGAAAAAACATCTCAAATCAGCATGCATCTTCTTGACACCTAGATGTGTTGAGTAAGGTGTACGGTGGGCTTCTGCTAGAATCAAGGTGCAAAGCTCATCCAAAAATGGCACATAAATCCTCCCCAAATGTCTTAGAATACTGTCTAATTCTCAAACGTAACCTAAAAATTTACCTTCCAAAGATCTTCCTGAATCAATCTCTCTACACACTTTCTGATACCATGAATCCATAGGAAGTACCTGAAGAATCTGACTCCTCAAATCCACAGTAAGAGTCATCGATGATGCCACATGTCTCCTATGACTCAAAGCATCCGCCGCCACATTCTCCTTACCCTGAATGTACTTAACCTCAAAATCATATTCGCATAGAAACTCCATCGATCGCCTCTGGTGAGCATTCAAATTAGGCTGAGTAAAAATGTACTGAAGACTACGATGATCGCTATATAGCTCAAATCTGTGCCCCAACAAGAAATGTCTCCACCTTGTCAAAGTATGAACTACTGCCACTAACTCAAGATCATGTGTAGGATAATTTAACTCATGATCCTTGAGCTTGCGTGATTCATACGCAATCACCTGGCCATTCTGCATCAACATTGCCCCAATCCCTTCAAGAGAAGCATCTGTACATACCATGAATCACCTTTTGGATCAGGTACAGCTAGAATCGGTGCATTGGTCAAAAGCTCCTTGAGCTTCTGAAAAGATTCCTCACATTTCTCTGTCCATACAAACTTATTTCCTTTCCTTTGAAGAGAAGTGATAGAATGTGCTATCCGAGTGAAGTTTTGGACAAATCTACGATAATAACCAGCTAAACCCATGAAACTACGAATCTCTGACACATTAGTCAGTGTTGGACAATCTATTATCGCTTGAATCTTTGCAGGATCCACTAAAATACCATCACCTGAAATAACATGCCCTAAATACTGAATCTTCATTTTGAAGAATTCACACTTAGCTACATTGGCATAAAGCTGATTGTCCCTCAAACACTTCAAAACCAACTGCAGGTGTTCCTCATGCTCCTTCTGAGTCTTAGAATATATCAATATGTCATCCTGAAACATGAGTACAAACCTGTCCAGATAAGATCAGAACACACCATTCATCAAACTCATAAAAAATGATGGAGCATTAGTCAATCCAAAAGGGTACCACTGTGAACTCATAATGCCCATAATGAGTTTGAAAAGCAGTCTTGTGAATATCTGCTTCCTTAATGTGAAGCTGGTGGTATCCTAACTTAGGATCAATCTTGGAGAATACTGTAGCTCCCTTGATCTGATCAAATAAGTCATCAATCCTAGGTAAAGGATACCTGTTCTTAATAGTCACCTTATTCAACTGTCTATAGTCAATACAAAGGCGCAAAGAATCATCTTTCTTTTTCACAAAGAGAACTGGAGCTCCCCATGGTGATACACTAGGTCGAATGCTCCCTTTGGCCAAAAGTTCCTCTAGCTGAAGATGTAGCTCACCCAATTCCTGTGTCATCATGCAATAAGGAGCTTTAGAGATAGGCTCTGCTCTAGGAACAAAATCAATACTAAACTCAAACTCCCTCTTCGGAGGCATGCTTGGAATCTCACTTGGAAAAAACATCTGCGTACTCCTGCAAAATCGGGTGATCTAAAGTCTCCCTCATGGGATCTTCTTCATCAAGATCATTTACCATAATAGCAAGTATCTGACATTCTTTTTGAAAACTTCACTTCAATTGCATAGCAGAAATCATCCGTAGAGATATAGGTCTTGGTATCCCAACTATCTGCACATCATTCCATTGGTCATCTTGGCACATAATAATCTTCTTCCTGCAATCTATACTAGCTCTATGAGATCCAAGCCAGTCCATGCCTAAAACCACATCATAGGAACCAAGGGGTATGATTCGCAGACCTACTGCAGTATCAAAGCTTCCTAAGTTAAGCCCACACTTATGAACTACAGAATCTGTGGAGACCTTAATGCCTGAGGCTAGTTCCACTTGCCAACCATGATCTTGCTTCACTGCATCCAGCTTACACTTAGAAACTTTAGATGGTGAAACAACTAAATCTGTAGCTCTTGAATCAAACAATACTGAAAGAGATATACCTCTAATAGCACCTGTGGTCTCAACCACTGTTCCCTGATGATCTTCCTGACACTGATCAACTGCTGCAAAAACTCTATGAGCTCTACCTGTATCACCAATTGTAGGCTCTGAAATGGTAGGTCTAGGTCCTGAAAACTGAGGTGCTCGCTGAGGACACTAAACTGCATAATGTCCAATCTGACCACATGAAAAGCATTTCATATTTTTGCTAGAACCTCTTCCCATAGATGGTACATTTGATTGCTGGCGATTGTTCCTGCTCACAAAAGACTGGCTAATCTGAGCTAGCTGATCGGACTAATTTTGTTTGTTGCGTTCAACATTGCGGATGTTCTTGGTGTTAGCACCTTTGCCACCACCTTGAGCTTGATAATTCGATCCCTTCTCTTGCTGTGTCTGTTAAGACTGCTACTGATACTGTTTCCCCTTAGAGAAAGAAAACTTCTTGTTACCACCTAAATTGTAGTTGCTTTTAGATCCTGATGCCGTTGGCGCTCCTACAAAACCACCTTGACCAAGGTAGACACTTTGCTCAACAAGGATAGCTCGATGCACAGCATCCTTGAGGGTTTTTGGCTCAAATACCTTAGCTCCCCCAATAATACGGTTATTCAAGCCCCTAATAAAATGTTGTGTCAAGTGAGCAAAATTTTCACTGAACCCTAAAAAAGCCATAAGCTCATAAAACTTACACTCATACTCGGTCACTGACAAAGTGTACTGTCTAAGATTATGAAATTCATCAGCCCTTTGTTGTTTCCATTCCTCTGCTAGGAATCCTTCACAGAAACTCTCTAGGAATAACTCCCATGTAACACTGCTCATATCAATTCCCAACTTCTTCTCCTCTATCATCCACCAAGTGGCCCCAAAATTCTCTAAATTAGTGATTACAAATCTTGCCTTAACATTGTTGTCAAACTCCTGCATGGCAAAAATCCTGTCAAGGGAAATAAGCCACTGCTCAGCCACATAACCAGAACCTTTCCCATTGAAAGGCTTAACCTTGGATCTTGAAAGATCCTTCATCTGAGTGGACACAATGGACCTCTGACATTCCTTCCGAGGACTTCTAGATCTGGGTCTATGCTCTTGTTTTGTCTGATGCACTTTAGGCTATTCTTGAATAGGAGGTAGACATTCTAGAATAGTTTGCATCATCTGCCTCAAACCGACCTCCTTAGACTCAGCTTGGTCCTCTCTATGGCTCTCTTCCTACTGCCTACTAGAGTGCTCTTCCTTGCTCTCTACATGAGTCGATCCCTCATGGCTAGACTCATGGACACTGATAGCTCTAACACGACCACGACCTCTAACAGAAGACCTAATCCCAGATACCATCCAACCATAGTACAAGGTACTAAGTTCAGTTCTATGTCTAGGTTAAAGTAAAATTTCTAGTTTTGAAACTAAGTGTTGAAGTATGAAAAATATTCAAGTAACAATTTGAGTCATGTTTCAATTCACCTAGATCAAGTTTGGAAAGTTACACTTAATAGTTCATAGTTCTAGTTGTTCCAAAATACCTAGAGCTCACAATGTAGAAACTCGGGCTCTGATACTTGATCTTTGTGTATGTGAATATGAGCAAATGTGAGTATGAATTCCAGCAACAATTCGATGCAAATTCTCAATCAATCTTTCAAAATGAAGAGATGAGGGTCTCTTAAATAGACTTTCCTACAATTCATCAATGGTTGAGATCGATTTCAATCAACGGTCAGGATTAAGGGTGAAGTTAAGTCATAAAGGGAGATTTCAAAATTAAAGGGAGTTAAAAGATTTCATTTGAGTAAAATAAGGAGTTAACTGATTCAATTTGAGTAGAGAAAGGAGTTAACAGATTAACTCATTTTTGATCAATAGTGAATTGGAAATTTCCTTTTTTGAACTGAAGAGAGATTTTGTCGAGATATTTAATTTAATAAAATGAGACATGCTCTCATAATTACTCTTTTTATTTAATTAAATAGTCTTTAATAAATTAGAGACACTTTTCTTATTTAATTAAATAACTTCATTTAATTAATTAGCAATGGCTTCTCATTTAATTAAATAACTTTGTTTAATTAATTAGAAGTAAGTACTCCATTTAATTAAATAATTTCGTTTAATTATTTCAAAATTCTTTTTGAAATTAGTCAACTCAAGTCAACCGTGGTTAAATCTGGTCAAATTTTGGTCAAACTTGATCTTTGCATATGTGAATATGAGCAAATGTGAGTATGAATTCTAGCAACAATTCAATGCAAATTCTCATTCAAGCTTTCAAAATGAAGAGATGAGGGTCTCTTAAATAGACTATCCTGGAATTCATCAACGGTTGAGATCGATTTCAATCAACGGTCTGGATTAAAGGTGAAGTTCAGTTATAAAGGGAGATTTCCAAATTAAAGGGAGTTAATAGATTTAATTTGAGTAAAATAAGGAGTTAACTTATTCAATTTGAGTAGAAAAAGGAGTTAACTAATTTAACTCATTTTTTATCAATAGTGAATTGGAAATTTCTCTTTTTGAACTGAAGGGAGAATTTGTTGAGATATTTAATTTAATAAAATGAGATATGCTCTCACAATTACTTTTTCTATTTAATTAAATAATCTTTAATTAATTAGAGAGACTTTTCTTATTTAATTAAATAACTTCATTTAATTAATTAGGAATGGCTTCTCATTTAATTAAATAACTTTATTTAATTGATTAGAACTAAGTACTCCATTTAATTAAATAATTTCATTTAATTATTTCAAAATTCTTTTCAAAATTAGTCAACTCAAGTCAACCGTGGTTAAATCTTGTCAACTTTTAGTCAAACTTGATCTTTGCGTATGTGAATATGAGCAAATGTGAGTATGAATTCCATCTACAATTTGATGCAAATTCTCATTCAACCTTTCAAAATGAAGAGATGAGGGTCTCCTAAATAGACTTTCCTTGAATTCATCAATGGTTGAGATCGATTTAAATCAACGGTCAGAATTAAAGGTCAAGTTCAGTCAGAAAGGGAGATTTCCAAATTAAAGGGACTTAACAGATTTAATATGAGTAAAATAAGGAGTTAACTGGTTCAATTTGAGTAGAAAAATGAGTTAACTGATTTAACTCATTTTTTATCAATAGTGAACTGCAAATTGTTCTTTTTGAACTGAAGAGAGATTTTGTTGGGATATTTAATTTAATAAAATGAGATATGCTATCATAATTACTTTTTCTATTTAATTCAATAATCTTTAATTAATTAGAGACAATTTTCTTATTTAATTAAATAACTTCATTTAATTAATTAGGAATTATTTCTCATTTAATTAAATAAATTTTTTTAATTAATTATAAGTAAGTACTCCATTTAATGAAATAATTTTGTTTAATTATTTCATATTTTTTTTTGAACCTAGTCAACTCAAGTTAACCGTCGTTAAATTTGGTCAACTTTTGGTCAAACTTGTTCTTTTCCTATGTGAATATGAGCAAATGTGAGTATGAATTCCAGCAACAATTCGATGCAAATCCTCATTCAACCTTTCAAAATGGAGAGATGAGGGTCTCTTAAATAGACTTTCCTAGAATTCATCAATGGTTGAGATCGATTTCAATCAACAGTCAGGATTAAAGGTGAAGTTCAGTCATAAAGGGAGATTTCCAAATTAAAGGGAGTTAACAGATTTAACTTGAGTAAAATAAAGAGTTAACTGATTCAATTTGAGTAGAAAAAGGAGTTAACTAATTTAACTCATTTTTTATCAATAGTGAACTGGAAATTTCCCTTTCTTAACTGAAGAGAGATTTTGTTGAGATATTTAATTTAATAAAATGAGATATGCTCTCATAATTACTTTTTCTATTTAATTAAACAATCTTCAAATTAATTAGAGACACTTTTCTTATTTAATTAAATAAATTCATTTAATTAATTAGGAATCGCTTCTCATTTAATTAAATAACTTTTTTTAATTAATTAGAAGTAAGTACTCCATTTAATTGAATAATTTCGTTTCATTATTTCAAAATTCTTTTCAAAACTAGTCAACTCAAGTCAACCGTGGTTAAATCTGGTCAACTTTTGGTCAAACATGATCATTGCATATGTCAATATGAGCAAATGTGAGTATGAATTCCATCAACAATTCGATGCAAATTCTCATTCAACCATTCAAAATGAAGAGACGAGGGTCTCTTAAATAGACTTTCCTTAAATTCATCAATGGTTGAGATCGGTTTCAATCAATGGTGAAGATTACAGGTGAAGTTCAGTCATAAAGGGAGATTTTGAAATTAAAGGGAATTAACAGATTCAATTTGAGTAAAATAAAGAGTTAACTGATTCAGTTTGAGTAGAAAAAGGAGTTAACTGATTTAACTCATTTTTTATTAATAGTGAACTGGAAATTTCCCTTTTTGAACTGAAGAGAGAATTTGTTGAGATATTTAATTTAATAAAATGAGATATGCTCTCATAATTACTTTTTCTATTTAATTAAATAATCTTTAATTAATTAGAGACAATTTTCTTATTTAATTAAATAACTTCATTTAATTAATTAGGAATGGCTTCTCATTTAATTAAATAACTTTGTTTAATTAATTAGAAGTAGGTACTCCATTTAATTAAATAATTTCGTTTAATTATTTCAAATTTTTTTTCAAAACTAGTCAACTCAAGTCAACCGTGGTTAAATCTGGTCAACTTTTGGTCAAACCTGATCTTTGTGTATGTGAATATGAGCAAATTGAGTATGAATTCTAGCTACAATTCGATGCAAATTCTCATTCAACCTTTCAAAATGAAGAGATGAGGGTCTCTCAAATAGGCTTTCCTAGAATTCATCAACGATTGAGATCGATTTCAATCAACGGTTGAGATCGATTTCAATCAACGGTCAAGATTAATGGTGAAGTTCAGTCATAAAGGGAGATTTCCAAATTAAAGGGAGTTAATAGATTTAATTTGAGTAAAATAAGGAGTTAACTAATTTAATTTGAGTAGAAAAAGGAGTTAACTGATTTAACTCATTTTTTGTCAATAGGAAAATGGAAATTTCCCTTTTTGAACTGAAGATAGATTTTGTTGAGATATTTAATTTAAAAAAATGAGATATTCTCTCATAATTAATCTTTCTATTTAATTAAATAATCTTTAATTAATTAGAGACACTTTTCTTATTTAATTAAATAACTTCATTTAACTAATTAGGAATGGCTTCTCATTTAATTAAATAACTTTGTTTAATTAATTAGAAGTAAGTACTCCATTTAATTAAATAATTTCGTTTAATTATTTCAAAATGCTTTTCGAAACTAGTCAGCTCAAGTCAACCGTGGTTAAATCTGGTCAACTTTTTGTCAAACTTGATCTTTACGTATCTGAATATGAGCAAATGTGAGTATGAATTCTAGCAACAATTCGATGCAAATTCTCATTGAAGCTTTCAAAATGAAGATATGAGGGTCTCTTAAATAGACTTTCCTGGAATTCATCAACGGTTGAGATCGATTTCAATCAATGGTCAGGATTAAAGGTGAAGTTCAGTCATAAAGGGAGATTTTCAAATGAAAGGGAGTTAACAGATTTAATTTGAGTAAAATAAGGAGTTAACTGATTCAATTTGAGTAGAAAAAGGAGTTAACTGATTTAAGTCATTTTTGATCAATAGTGAACTGAAAATTTCCCTTTTTGAACTGAAGAGAGATTTTGCTGAGATATTTAATTTAATAAAATGAGATATGCTCTCATAATTACTTTTTCTATTTAATTAAATTATCTTTAATTAATTAGAGACATTTTTCTTATTTAATTATGTCATGCCCTAAATTTACCCTAAATGTACATTAAGCACAATTCTTTTTTTTATAAAAATTATTATTATAATTATTATTATGATTATTATTATTCTTAATTAATTAATTTTATAAGCCTAAATAACCTCCGAAAGACATATGTGTGTTACAACTATATCATCACTGAGTTGGACATCCCTCTGACATCTACTGACCCAAGGTTTGGAAAGAGAATACTCATACCTACTACTTCAATCTGTACTCCACATTTCAATGTCATATTTACTAATTTGTCATATGAGTTAACATTTCTTCAATGCATGTAACCCTCGATTAACCATCCATTAGAACTATCATCAACTTTGATGCCAACTATGCTACTCTAGGCAATCGATTCAAATAACATTATATACATAATTAACACTTTTTTAGAGTATTTAAAATGTTCCCAAAATCAATGGGTGTATATTTTTATTTTTTTCATATCCCAACTTACATCTTTCTTTGACATAGTTATTAAGATTGAAGTATCTATTTATTATTCATATTATATCTCTAATTCAAGCGACATCACATTTTAATGTTAGGGTCAATACCTACTACAATTAAAATTGTAGTGAAAAGAATGATCAATTCATTTATATAAACATATATCATAAAAGAATGATTTTAAAAGATAATCTATCCTTAGTAATACTAAGCTAACAAAATGAATGCATATGAACATATTAACTATCCATCTATCTAAAATACCCTATTAGTCATAGTACATTAACTTGACCCCACTCACATTTCTTTTAAGAAGATGAAATACTTTTTCTCTAGAAAAGTTCCAAATCACCCTACTACCCACGTGCTACTACCCCATAATCTTCTTCACTTACCCATAGACCAAGAAAATTCCTTGAGTTTCTCTACATGGTGGACTCACTTACCAAATTTTTGGCCAAGACAAGCATAGGCGCCTTTTCCATGAGTCAAATCCTATTAATTTTGAGCTAGAAGATATGCATTTCGAATTCCCATGTTAAATTGACTTGCTACTTGGTCCCATATTGTTGGCAGTGTGGAGTTTATCCTAGTCTTAATTAGGTGGGTGAAGAAAGACATAAAATGCCATAACTTCTTCCAAGGCAAATCAAGGCGTCAAGGACAAAATGGAAGCCATTCCCTCTTGTCAGAATTATTTAATAAACTTGCACGGTATTCCAATATAATATTTGAAGGCACAAAGCGCCTAGGGAATAGGTGGATGAAATAAGTCTTGGTCATGTTAGAGAAATTAAATACCTTGGTCTCCATAGCATATTAAATTGTTTTCTCATTCACCAACCCATGCTACCCTAGGGTAGATAATATAGTAGGTTTTTTGTCACACTATGTCTTGTTTAAAATATTACTTGGTGCTAGTTTAGGTTTTTTTAACATGAGCATTGTATATTTTTTTTTAAAAATGTTTCTTTTGATTTGATAGGGTGTTGACTCGAGTTATGTGTCTCATATGAGGTCCCTTCTAATGCAATTAATATGATGGTTAGTTTATTATGTTAAAATATGCTTTATAGGTTATAGGGTCCTAGGAGTCTAAGGAATACTCTTGAATATTTTAATGTCTATATTAAGAGAAGAGATTTATTTTACTTTCTCATACATTTTCCAAAGGATAAAATCTGCACCTACAGCAAGCTTATGTCTTAAGTCTTGTATATTTTATATCATCACTTGATTTTCTTCTTCTATAATCTAGGATATTCAAGGTAAGTTATTGCAAGGATAATTAGGAGATAATTATAAACTAAGTATAGTTTTAAAATTGTGATTCATCTAGCATTCAAAACATTAACTTAATCCAATAACTCAACATTTCATGACAAGACTTTATATGAAGTTATCTGGATTATCCCTGTCTGTGAATTATGAAATTTAGAAACCATTTTCTCAACATTCTCTTCTTATGTAGATCTAGATTTGAATGTACATTCACAATTGGTAAACAATGGAACTAAAATGATAATAGCAATCCACCAGGATAATCCTTCCTATGAATATTATCTCTTCTATGATATCATATTTCTTTTGCATTCCACTCAAGAGCATCAAGTAATTTGGATCTCTGATTGGTGTTACCATCGAATAAAACAACAATATTATTACAATGAATTATCTTCAGTGATACCCTCATGATACACAAAAAGGTGGTGAAGTCAACATATCATAATATACAGAATGGAAAATACTTTTACTACACATGAGCACTCACAACCTTTCCATTGACAATCAAACCAAGACAGTAGCTTTATCTTACAATACATTTAGGCTCACATAACAAAATGGAGTTTTTCTGTCTATCTCATCTCAATGTAACATTGTCTTCTCCTCCTATTCACATGGAAGATAACAAGGACTCCAAGTTTCCAAGATTTTTCTCTAAGAACTTGCAAATGCATCACAACAAAACAACAAGGGCCATGGGTGCTTTCCACCCAACCATAGGCCTCAAAGAGACCACCCCCACGCTAGGGGAACAAGGCTCAAACAAAATCCACATACACACTTGTAAGAAACATATACACCACATAACAAAACTACAACAAATCCCATCCCAAGGATATTTCACAAAGGCTCACCATTGGAACCTTGAACATAGGGTGAAGTTGGAAACACAAGGAGGTTTACCATTTCATATCATATTTTCTATAAAACTCATGCCCTTTCGGGGCTTCATAATATCGTTGCCCTTTTGGGGCTTCATAAACATCTTCCACCACACACACTACCAACACAACATCCTCCACCACACACAACCAACAGCTTTAGCTTCCTACAAACCCATACTTCAGTTACTTCCTTCCTCACCATATATATATATATTTTTCTTATCCTCCCCCAAGGCAAAATATGAATATGACAATGGCATACAATGGAGCCCATACTCCAAGGTCCTCAACTATGCAATCCAACTGCTGCCCGTTCACCCTAGACTTCTCTTCCCTTCCCACAAGGGTGAGTGTAAGTCCCACACCCATAAGAACACTCAAGCACAACAAGAAAACAAAACCAAGTAGCAATAAAAAAACAAATTTTCAAGAGCACATCACATTATCACAACACAATATCAACACCCATAATGCAACAAAGAAATAGAGGAAATCCAAACCTCATACTCACAACACTCCACACAATACAAAAAGATGCACAATGGTGTCACACTAATCTACATGGAATGAACACCATTCAAACACTCACATGAATGCTACTCCACAATGCAATGCAATGCATACTCCATTGATAAACTCCACACTTGCAGATTGGCTTAACCATGCTAAAAGAAAGAAAAAGGAAAGGAAGCAAGCTTGAGATACCAACCTTGGTCCAAGCTAGGGTAAGGATAGTTGCAGTAGAGCTCCCCTCCTCTCCCTCCAAAACCTAACTATCTCTAAAATTAGAGAGTGGCCAAGTGGTTTCTCATTTAGCCATACCTCTATATATATATCCTTCTCATTTTCGGATTCCATAAAGAATGTCATTTTCATGGGGTCTCCTAGGTCTACTAGACACCCTAGAGGTCATTAATAGCTCCCTAGCCTATAGTACTAACATGGGTGGGGTTAATTTTAATCCCAACTTACCTTAAAGTTACTTTATGACCCTCCCAAAGCTAGGTGATTTAAATTTCAAATTCCCCAAGGTGATGACCCTGTCCTTTTACTAAGGCAATAATCAAATTCCTCAATTGAGACATTTATCACGGAATAAGGTGGCCACATGATCCATTGACGAATAACATGTCATATCACATAAAAAGCACAAGTGTCAAGTGACACACACAAAATATCGCATTATATTAAAAAAAATTACTTGTTTTACAATAATACATGAACTAGGCTACTACGCACACATACAATTCACATATACGAAAAAAAACACATTACAATTAGGTTTGAATCTTTTCCACTGATTCAACCTTGGTTATGTCATGTTTGTAGTAGTTTGAGCCTTAATTCCGCTTTAACCCATGGTCTAATTCCTGCACACTAAACTCGATCGTCAGTAGTCCAAAAAAATCATATAAGCATATGTAAAATAAATCATTATCTCATTCAACATTAGACTTGCATATATTTCATCATCTCAAATTAACTTTCCCTTTCTTAATCATTTCAAATATAACCTTAAAAATATTAAAATATCAAAACTTACATATCACATTCGACATTTCAGTCATAAAGGGAGATTTCCAAATTAAAGGGAGTTAACAGATTTAATTTGAGTAAAATAAGGAGTTAACTGATTCAATTTGAGTAGAAAATGGAGTTAACTGATTTAACTCATTTTTGATCAATAGAGAACTGGAACTTTCCCTTTTTGAACAGAAGAGAGATTTTGTTGAGATATTTAATATAATAAAATGAGATATGCTCTCATAATTACTTTTTCTATTTAATTAAATAATCTTTAATTAATTAGAGACACTTTTCTTATTTAATTAAATAACTTCATTTAATTAATTAGGAATGGCTTCTCATTTAATTAAATAACTTTGTTTAATTAATTAGAAGTAAGTACTCCATTTAATTAAATAATTTCGTTTAACTATTTCAAAATGCTTTTCGAAACTAGTCAACTCAAGTCAATCGTGGTTAAATTTGGTCAACTTTTGGTCAAACTTGATCTTTGCGTATGTGAATATGAGCAAATCTGAGTATGAATTCCAGCAACAATTCGATGCAAATTTTCATTCAACATTTCAAAATGAAGAGATGAGGGTTGCTTAAATAGACTTTCCTGGAATTTATCAATGGTTGAGATCGATTTCAATCAACGGTCAAGATTAAAGGTGAAGTTCAGTCATAAACGGAGATTTTCAAATTAAAGGGAGTTAATAGATTTAATTCAAGTAAAATAAGGAGTTAACTGATTCAATTTGAGTAGAAAAAGGAGTTAACTAATTCAACTCATTTTTGATCAATAGTGAACTGGAAATTTCCCTTTTTGAACTGAAAAGAAATTTTGTTGAGATATTTAATTTAATAAAATGAGACATGCTCTCATAATTACTTTTTTTATTTAATTAAATAATCTGTAATTAATTAGAGACACTTTTCTTATTTAATTAAATAACTTCATTTAATTAATTAGGAATGGTTTCTCATTCAATTAAATAACTTTGTTTAATTAATTAGAAGTACTCCATTTAATTAAATAATTTTGTTTAATTATTTCAAAATTCTTTTTGAAACTAGTCAACTCAAGTCAACCGTGGTTAAATTTGGTCAACTTTTGGTCAAACTTGATCTTTGCGTATGTGAATATGAGCAAATGTGAGTATGAATTCCAGCAACAATTCGATGCAAATTCTCATTCAACCATTCAAAATGAAGAGATGAGGGTCTCTTAAATAGACTTTCTTGGAATTCGTTAACGGTTGAGATCGATTTCAATCAACGGTCAAGATTAAAGGTCAAGTTCAATCATAAAGGGAGATTTCCAAATTAAAGGGAGTTAACAGATTTAATTTGAGTAAAATAAGGAGTGAACTGATTCAATTTGAGTAGAAAAAGGAGTTAACTCATTTAATTAATTTTTTATCAATAATGAACTAGAAATTTCTCTTTTTGAATTAAAGAGAGATTTTGTTGAGATATTTAATTTAATAAAATGAGACATGCTCTCAGAATTACATTTTCAATTTAATTAAATAATCTTTAATTAATTAGAGACACTTTTCTTATTTAATTAAATAACTTCATTTAATCAATTAGGAATGGCTTCTCATTTAATTAAATAAGTTTGTTTAATTAATTAGAAGTAAGTACTCCATTTAATTAAATAATTTTGTTTAATTATTTCAAAATTCTTTTCGAAACTAGTCAACTCAAGGCAACTGTGGTTAAATCTGGTCAACTTTTGGTCAAACTTGATCTTTGCGTATGTGAATATGAGCAAATGTGAGTATGAATTCCAGCAACAATTCAATGGAAATTCTCATTCAACCTTTCAAAATGAAGAGATGAGGGTCTCTTAAGTAGACTTTCTTGGAATTCATCAACGGTTGAGATCGATTTCAATCAACGGTCAAGATTAATGGTGAAGTTTAGTCATAAAGGGAGATTTCCAAACTAAAGGGAGTTAACAGATTTAATTTGAGTAAAATAAAGAGTTAACTAATTCAATTTGAGTAGAAAAAGGAGTTAACTGAATTAATTCATTTTTTATCAATAGTGAAGTAGAAATTTCCCTTTTTCAATTGAAGAGAGATATTGTTGAGATATTTAATTTAATAAAATGAGATATGCTCTCACAATTACTTTTTCTATTTAATTAAATAATCTTTAATTAATTAGAGGCACTTTTCTTCTTTAATTAAATAACTTCATTTAATTAATTAGGAATGGCTTCTCATTTAATTAAATAACTTTGTTGAATTAATTAGAAGTAAGTACTCCATTTAATTAAATAATTCTGTTTAATTATTTTAATTTTCTTTTCGAAACTAGTAGACTCAAGTCAACCATGGTTAAATCTGCTCAACTTTTGGTCAAACTTGATCTTTGCTTATGTGAATATGAATAAATGTGAGTATGAATTCCAACAACAATTCGATTCAAATTCTTATTCAACCTTTCAAAATGAAGAGATGAGGGTCTCTTAAATAGACTTTCCTGGAATTCTTCAACGGTTGAGATCGATATCAATCAATGGTCAGGATTAAAGGTGAAGTTCAGTCATAAAGGGAGATTTCCAAATTAAAAGGAGTTAACAGATTTAATTTCAGTAAAATAAAGAGTTAACTGATTCAATTTGAGTAGGAAAAAGAGTCAACTGATTTAACTCATTTTTGATCAATAGTGAACTGGAAATTTCCCTTTTTGAACTGAAGAGAGATTTTTTTTATATATTTAATTTAATAAAATGTGATATGCTCTCATAATTACTTTTTATATTTAGTTAAAGAATCTTTAATTAATTAGAGACACTTTTCTTATTTAATTAAATAACTTCATTTAATTAATTAGGAATGGCTTCTTATTTAATTAAATAACTTTGTTTAATTAATTAGAAGCAAGTACTCCATTTAATTAAATAATTTCATTTAATTATTTCAAATTTTTTTTGAAACTAATCAACTCAAGTCAACCGTGGTTAAATCTGGTCAACTTTTGGTCAAACTTGATCTTTGCGTATGTGAATATGAGGAAATGTGAGTATGAATTCTAGCAACAATTCATTGCAAATTCTCATTCAACCTTTGAAAATGAAGAGATGAGGGTCTCTTAAATAGACTTTCCTAGAATTCATCAACAGTTGAGATCAATTTCAATCAATAGTCAGGATTATAGGTTAAGTTTAGTCATAAAGCGAGATTTCGTTAGAAAAAGGAGTTAACTGAATTAATTCTTTTTTTATCAATAGTGAACTAGAAATTTCCCTTTTTCAATTTAAGAGAGATATTGTTGAGATATTTAATTTAATAAAATGAGATATGCTCTCACAATTACTTTTTCTATTTAATTAAATAATCTTTAATTAATTAGAGACACTTTTCTTGTTTAATTAAATAACTTCATTTAATCAATTAGGAATGGCTTCTCATTTAATTAAATAAGTTTGTTTAATCAACGATTAAGATCGATTTCAATGAACAGTCAGGATTAAAGCTGAAGTTCATTCATAAAGGGAAATTTTCAAATTAAAGGGAGTTAACAGATTTAATTTGAGTAAAATAAGGAGTTAACTGATTCAATTTGAGTAGAAAAAGGAGTCAACTGATTTAACTCATTTTTTATCAATAGTGAACTAGAAATTTCCCTTTTTGAACTGAAGAGAGATTTTGTTGAGATATTTAATTTAATAAAATGAGATATGCTCTCATAATTACTTTTTCTATTTAATTAAATAATCTTTAATTAATTAGAGACACTTTTCTTATTTAATTAAATAACTTCATTTATTTAATTAAGAATGGCTTCTCATTTAATTAAATAACTTTGTATAGTTAATTAGAATTAAGTACTCCATTTAATTAAATAATTTCGTTTAATTATTTTAAAATTCTTTTCGAAACTAGTCAACTCAACTCAACCGTGCTTAATTTTGGTCATCTTTTGGTCAAACTTGATCTTTGCGTATGTGAATATGAGGAAATGTGAGTATGAATTCCAACAACAATTCGATGCAAATTCTTATTCAACCTTTCAAAATGAAGAGATGAGGGTCTCTTAAATAGACTTTCCTGGAATTCTTCAACGGTTGAGATCGATATCAATCAATGGTCAGGATTAAAGGTGAAGTTCAGTCATAAAGGGAGATTTCCAAATTAAAAGGAGTTAACAAATTTAATTTTAGTAAAATAAAGAGTTAACTGATTCAATTTGAGTAGGAAAAAGAGTCAACTGATTTAACTCATTTTTGATCAATAGTGAACTAGAAATTTCCCTTTTTGAACTGAAGAGAAATTTTTTTTATATATTTAATTTAATAAAATGTGATATGCTCTCATAATTACTTTTTCTATTTAGTTAAATAATCTTTAATTAATTAGAGACACTTTTCTTATTTAATTAAATAACTTCATTTAATTAATTAGGAATGGCTTCTCATTTAATTAAATAACTTTGTTTAATTAATTAGAAGCAAGTACTCCATTTAATTAAATAATTTCGTTTAATTATTTCAATTTTTTTTTTAAACTAATCAACTCAAGTCAACCGTGGTTAAATCTAGTCAACTTTTGGTCAAACTTGATCTTTGCGTATGTGAATATGAGGAAATGTGAGTATGAATTCTAGCAACAATTCATTGCAAATTCTCATTCAACCTTTGAAAATGAAGAGATGAGGGTCTCTTAAATAGACTTTCTTAGAATTCAGCAACAGTTGAGATCGATTTCAATCAATAGTCAGGATTATAGGTTAAGTTTAGTCATAAAGCGAGATTTTCAAATTAAAGGGAGTTAACAGAGTTAATTTGAGTAAAATAAGGAGTTAACTGATTCAATTTGAGTAGAAAAAGGAATCAACTGATTTAACTAATTTTTGATCAATAGTGAACTGGAAATTTCCCTTTTTGAACTAAAGAGAGATTTTGTTGAGATATTTAATTTAATAAAATGAGATATGCTCTAATAATTACTTTTTCTATTTAATTAAATAATCTTTAATTAATTAGAGACAATTTTTTTATTTAAATAAATAACTTCATTTAATTAATTAGGAATGGCTTCTCATGTAATTAAACAACTTTGTTTACTTAATTAGAAGTAAGTACTCCATTTAATTAAATAATTCCATTTAATTATTTTAATTTTTTTTTCGAAACTAGTCGACTCAAGTCAACCGTGGTTAAATCTGCTCAACTTTTGGTCAAACTTGATCTTTGCTTATGTGAATATGAATAAATGTGAGTATGAATTCCAACAACAATTCGATGCAAATTCTCATTCAACCTTTCAAAATGAAGAGATGAGGGTCTCTTAAATAGACTTTTCTAGAATTCATCAATAGTTGAGATTGATTTCAATCAACGGTCAGGATTAAAGGTGAAGTTCAGTCTTAAAGGGAGATTTCCAAATTAAAGGGAGTTAATAGATTTAATTTGAGTAAAATAAGGAGTTAACTGATTCAATTTGAGTAGAAAAAGGAGTTAACTGATTTAAATCATTTTTTATCAATAATGAATTGGAAATTTGACTTTTTGAACTGAAGATAGATTTTGTTGAGACATTTACTTTAATAAAATGAGATATGCTCTCATAATTACTTTTTCTATTTAATTAAATAATCTTTAATTAATTAGAGGCACTTTTCTTCTTTAATTAAATAACTTCATTTAATTAATTAGGAATGGCTTCTCATTTAATTAAATAACTTTGTTGAATTAATTAGAAGTAAGTACTGCATTTAATTAAATAATTTTTTTTATTTATTTCAAAATTTTTTACGAAACTAGTGAACTCAAGTCAACCGTGGTTAAATCTAGTCAACTTTTTGTCAAACTTGATCTTTGTGTATGTGAATATGAAAAAATGTGAGTATGAATTCTGACAACAATTCGATGCAAATTCTCATTCAACCTTTCAAAATGAAGAGATGAGGGTCTCTTAAATAGACTTTCCTGGATTTCATCAACGGTTGAGATCGATTTCAATCAACTATCAGGATTAAATGTGAAGTTCAGTCATAAAGGGAGATTTTCAAATTAAAGGGAGTTAACAAATTTAATTTGAGTAAAATAAGGAGTTGAATGATTCAATTTGAGTAGAAGAAGGAGTTAACTGATTTAACTCATTTTTTATCAATAGTGAACTAGAAATTTCCCTTTTTAAACTGAAGAGAGATTTTGTTAAGATATTTAATTTAATAAAATGAGATATGCTCTCATAATTACTTTTCCTATTTAATTAAATAATCTTTAATTAATTAGAGACACTTTTCTTATTTAATTAAATAACTTCATTTAATTAATTAGGAATGGCTTCACATTTAATTAAATAACTTTGTTTAATTAATTAGAAGTAAGTACTCGATTTAATTAAATAATTTCATGTAATTATTTCAAAATTCTTTCCGAAACTAGTCAGCTCAAGTCAACTGTGGTTAAATCTGGTCAACTTTTTGTCAAACTTGATCTTTGTGTATGTGAATATGAGCAAATTCGAGTATGAATTCTAGCAACAATTCGATGCAAATTCTCATTCAACCTTTCAAAATGAAGAGATGAGGGTCTCTTAAATAGACTTTCTTGGAATTCATCAA